>BDMV01000006.1:45565626-45588747 GCA_008326285.1 Oryza officinalis | reverse complement strand
ACCCGTACCGCGCGGTACGGTTTAATAAAATTCGTCCAAATTCAAAAATTAAAAAAAAAAAGAAAAAATTCAAAAAAAATGGTGAAGGTAGTGCTTGATTTATAGTGTTTTATGGTGAAGAAATTTCTCAAAAAAGAGTAATATTTATTCAAATTTGAGAGCAAAACGGAGAATAAATTTGAAAATTGGAAAAAGAAAAAAAAATGGGCCGGCCCGTTACTGTGCGACCCATTACACATCGCGCGGTAACCGCGCCAAACCGCGCGGTTTGCCCGAATTTTTGAATTCTAATTTCGATTTGTAAATTTGTCGCGGTTTTGCGCGGTTACCGCGGTTACCGCCGGGTGGCAGTAACCGGGCCCCCGGCGGTTTTTTAAACCCTGCCTACATCTAACAATATATATTTATATAGTACCACAGGTAAAACCCTATTTCATACAATGCATTTATCCAACCAAAGTTCTACAAAAATACAAGTGATATCCTAGTTAACATCATATATTTAGTCACGTATATAATCTACGAATATTACCTGAAATCGAAGTTTGAAACCGGCAGGGCTTCGCCTCTTCTTTTCTTCTCCTCCCCTTCTCCTTTTGTTTTTTGATGTGGAGAGGTTAGGAGGGAATGGGCTCCTCAAAGGAGCTGGCTGGGCTTTATAGGCGGCCAGGCCTGCCGCCCTCTGTAAGGGCGGCAAGGGGGTCCTGCCGCCCTTTGCCAGGGCGGCAAGAGGGCAGGAGGGCGGCAAGAGGGCAGGAGGACGGCCGTCCCGCGCCGTCCAGCGCGGCGTGTGCCACGTCGGCTTGCCGCCCTTGCGAAGGGCGGCAGGGTCTAGTTTTGCAAATTTTTTCGGCGCTATAATATTTCTGTAAATATTAAAAAAAAATCTAAAAATACAAAAAATTCCAAAGTGTCTTCGTCTTGATCGGCCTCTCTTCCCTCGCTGTGCCTGCTTCGGTGCCTCCCCTTCCCGTCCACCGGCGGCCGGAGCCAATGCAGACGGCCGGCTCGCCGTCGCCATGGCCCTCACACCTGACACAGCCGCTAGGAGGCAAACCAAGAGGATTATTTTCTAACCAAGAGACCAGCGCAACTGAGAGTCTGAAACAAAAACAAGATGCCTGTCCAATCTCTTGTTTTTGAGCAATTTTTCTACAAAAGTAAATGATATGAGTAATAAGTTTATGTATGTAAATATCGCACTTATCTGAATAATCGACAATAGTAGAGTACAGGGTCAGGAAGCAGTACACTACCAAAGAATTAAAAAATGTTGAGCTAGATTTCTATAGCCCTCTCTTCCAAGGCAACAGCACAAGACATCCTGTACTCAGATTTCAGAAGAAAAATATGTAGCGCGACAGTCAGACGAGCAGCTGTATTCGAAAAATCGAATTCAGAAAATTACTGAAGCTTTGTTTTTTCCTTTTCCTCTCAGTCAGTTGCTCGGTATCTGAAGATGGAAGAGGGAAAAGAAATGGACAAGAGCATAACTCCGATGAAACAAAAAGACCTGTGACTTTGTGACATTGTTAGTAGGACATTATGTCATTATCTGACTGAAGTTACAAGGAAAATTGTTGCAGTATAGCAAGAATGGATAGTTCAGAAATTTAGTGAAGCTTTTGTTGTTTAATCTCAGTTCATTGCATTATATATGACCTTGAATTTATGATGTTTGTCTGAAGAACAGAAATGGCTATGAATAAGAGCAAATATGAAGAGATTGTTAGTTTTCGGCTGAAAGCTCAGAGTGTATCTCTACTTATTTGTGCAGCCAAAATAGTTGATTTTCAAAGAAGCAATATTGTCAGAGAAATTTTTCATGTGTCATGTATAAACCTTGTCTTAAATCTGAACGGGCAAAATTTTAAATATAAACTCCTTGATCAAGGTCTACTAGATCATGGTTTAGGGGAAAAAGAAAGGGTCTACTAGATCAATATATTGTTTCTCTGACAAAAAAAAAGGTCAAGAGTAACATCCTGAAAATCCAAATAATTTGAGCAATAAGCTTCAGAAGAAGACACTTCCCTCAGTCATTTACTCCTATATGATGAATATATGAATATGCATAAGTAGAGTAACTGAATTCAAACGTCAGAAATGAGCTCATTCTAGAATTTTCATGGAACATTCTAGCCTTCTAGAATATCCTGGAACATTCAATGCATAAGAAGAACTCTTCTGAAATCGACGCCAGAAACATCCACATAATTCCAGCTTGGAGGCTCATAATAGTCTTGTTCAATATGTATGTGCCACCTGCCTAGTCAGCCAATGCTCATCTTGTTCTTATCTTACTCATCATTAAGCATAGTTTTAATCACCATTTGGCCAAACGTTAACCACTATTAGTCCTGCAATTAGCCTCAATTTGCACTAAAAAGAAAGAGATTAGTTTCAACTAAAACATGTCATCAGTGGTTTTGCATTAGTTGCAGAGTCATTTTCAATCGTATATCCCTATTAATTTACGACGAAGTCGTCGATTGATCCTACCAAGTCAATGATAAATTTCGTGTTTGTTTACCTGCAAGTGTCCTTGAAGCAATTGGTTGCTGACTTAAGAGCCACCGTAAAACATGCTGTCCTGATCAGCTTGAGAAACAAAAAATGAATTCTCAGCAAACAGCTCCTTTCAGCTTACGCACGTTGCACAATTTTACTAACAAAACCTAGTAGCATCGCAAGCAGGATGAGATGACAACGACAGCAACTTGAGCAAAACAAGATTCAGGTTAACATTTTGATTAACCATGTACTGTTTCTCCGTTTGTTCATGCGGTTCATCTGAAAATACCTTGCCATTGGCACACACTACTGAACTGAACTGAACTGAACACGGCACGCCAAGTTTCAGAGACGTTCAGTGGACGAGTACAAAGCAAGGAATCCTTTCCTTTGCAGTGAGAAAAACTAGAACCACAAGAAACCATCTGATTTAAAATTTTTGATGCAGTTCAGCTGCAATACTGCAAAGAATCTGTACAAACAAACAGTCACTACTACTACAAACAGATGATACTACTACAAAACAATTGCAGTTGAGATAGGAATCTATCTTTCTCTGCAATGTGTGTCTATTGCAAAGTCAGTGTGATTCTCCTGCGAGGAAGACGACGACGAGGGAAACCAAACCAGCGGATAAGAAGGAAATTAAAACCGCCTTTGCGAAAACCAGAGCCTCTCTCTCAGCCTCAGCCTCAGCCTCAGCCTCTCGATTTTTCTTTGATTTTTTAAAGCAAGAATGGTCCTTGGCTCTTGCTCGTGTGGCCAAATCATGCAGCTTTGAGCCTTTGACGATAGAAAAAGGGAAGAAAATTCAGGGGAGAGAGAGAGACGTGTGGTGTGGTTGGACCGCAAGGCACGGCGCCGTAGCCGTTGGCATATGCGTGTCTCCCTCCGTCTCCGTTATCACCTCGGCACGCCGACGTCACTGCGCGCGCGTGGGAGGCCAGGGCAGGTGCTACGTGCCATCAGGAATGTCGACCTGATGCTTATTTGGTTGATCATGATTTTTTTTTTGGCTATTCTAAAAGAGATTTTTTTTCTGGGAAGACACCTATCGATGTGTTTGGATTGATTGAATATATATCAAATCAATATAATTCTCTATGCGTGAAATAAGTGTAGCTCAAATGGTTAGATTCCTTATGATATAAGTCTACTCAGAATTAACCTCAGGTTTCACACCAGTGCTCATATTTACGGCTAATTATTTTTTCAGTGATAGATAATGTATATGTTGATACTGAGACATTCCGAGATAGAGTGTGTGTGTATGTTTATACTTGATAGAAGTAAGTGTGCGTGTATTAGGCTCATAAAGGTAGAGTATATTCATAGGAGTAAGTGTATGCACGTTATGAGCACATGCATTTATATTCCCAAAATCTATTTCGAGAGGCCTCTCGATTTAGGCTTAACGAGCAACGCTAGCCATACGTAAGAGAAGTACTACTATATGTCTAGGGACATGCATACCTTTTTTGTTATTAGATCATGCATGTCTTTTTTCTTCTTATAGCATTTTTGTTAAATTACTTATCCGATCTATAATCCGATTATACTATTGTGTTCGTTGTAATTAAATCTTTATAACAATATCTTACATGATTATATTATAATGAAAAAATATCTATGTTTGTAAATTACTTTTATTGTATATGTAAGTTACTTATATATATAATACTTTTAGATTTGATTAAATAACTTCTTATACATTCATAATGCTTTGAGTTGATTACTTTTATTATTATTTTTAATCAATTCTATAGTTTGCGCTGATGAAATTTAGTTACTAGATAGACTATGTTTTTATCTCTACAACGGATTTACTTCTACTATCGTGACCTAAGTTATCTTTTATGATTTATGTTAATTTTAGGCTTTATTTAATTTACTTTCATAAATGTATTTACTTAAAAATTTTCTCTATATTTTGCTTGTGAATTTACTCCATAGTTTCTTATTTCAACTTAGTCATAATGTAATTAGTTCTAATGCTATAGGAAGTTAATAAATTAGCTAAGCTATTTCTATAATTTAAATAAATTACTTTTAAATTAATAAAATATTTGAATATATTCAACATGAATCTCGTTTTGTCACATATTTTGAGTAGAGTACAATGAAGTAAATAGATCTTAAAAATAATAAACAATATGTGATTTAAAAGATATGAATCATTAAAGAGGTTAAAAACGACATGCATCATTATATATTTTTTTTGTTAAAGAGAGATTTATATTTGTGATGGAGTGATAGCTGTTTTAATCAAATCAGTGACCAGTCACTCAGTAGTCATGTATATTTTTTTTTGCCTTACCCAAATATACTATAGCCATCACAACTTTATTAATTTTGGTATCTTTAGCAAGATGGTAATAACCATAACTGATTCTAATTTTACTATGGCCTACCAATACAAAACGAGTATATTTCCTTCCATCGTAATCATGATGATTTGTACACTGGACAAAAAACCTCGCATTTCTTGGGCTGGGCACTCCCCTTTCGAAAGGTCACAAAACGTACACGACAGTAACGCCGTGACGCTGCGTGTTAACGGCCACCAACCCCCCTGACCAAACGGCGTCAGCTCCACCTCCTCGATATCTCCGCGGCGCCGTCTGGGCCTGCCTTTCCGTTCCTTTCTTTCCCGGACTAATTAATCGCGTTTTTGCGTGGTGGGGACAGACTCCTCAAACCGCCTCCCTCTCTTTCTTTATTTGTCTATATATATTCTCCCCGGGCCCCACTCACCGCACCCGTGGGCCCACTCGCGAGTCACGAGTCGCCCTCCTCACCACCTATAAATTCCCACCCCCTCTTCGCTTCTTCTTCATCAATCGAATCCCCAAATCCCAGAGAAAAATCTTCCCTCGAAGCGAAGCCAGTCGTCGAATCCCCTTCTCAAGGTATGCGATTTTCCGATCCCTCCTCCGTTCCTCGCGTTTGATTTGATTTCCCGGCCTGTTCGTGATTGTGAGATGTCGTAGTTGGTCTCGCTTTTGCGATCTGTGGTAGATTTGTTGGTTTAGATGGGGTTCGCGTGTTATAGATCTGTGATGATTGATGCTGCGTAATCGAAGTACTGGTTGGTTTGGTTCGGATCTAGAAGTACTGTGCCAGGGTTGTGATATGTTCGGATCTGTTCAAATTAGTAGGATTTAGTCTCTGTTTTTCTCGTTGATCCAAGTAGCGACTTCAGGTACATTTGCTTAGGCTGTTTCTGATTCAGTTCCTCTAGTTGCATAGGTTCTATTCTGTTTAGGTTCTATTCTGTTCATGTTTAATCTAGGGCAGCGACTCGGTTCATGTTTAATCTAGGGCTGTGACTTGTTGATTAGTGATTACATAGCTTTCAGTATTTTTTACGTGCTTATGCCTGTCTTATTAACTGCTGCACCTGCAAACTCTAGCCTATGTTAATTAACCTGCCTTGTGTGCTATCTGGATAATGCTATCCCCGATGAAATTCTAGTGGTTCATTGACCTTCAGGTTATTTTTGTGAACTCGAGCACGGTGCATCTCTCTTTATTTTGTTAGGTTACTGCTGATGTTGATAAGTATACTGATACTATTATGATTTCGATTGTCTAATTTTGCAGTCCAGTCTTGGAATAATTTTATTTAGACTGATTTCTGCTGTACTTGCTTGATATTGTTATAATTTCATGTTTATGGTTGCTGACCATGCTTCGGTAATTGTGTGTGCAGATGCAGATCTTCGTGAAGACCCTCACCGGCAAGACCATCACCCTCGAGGTTGAGTCCTCGGACACCATTGACAATGTCAAGGCCAAGATCCAGGACAAGGAGGGCATCCCCCCGGACCAGCAGCGTCTCATCTTCGCTGGCAAGCAGCTTGAGGATGGCCGCACCTTGGCCGACTACAACATCCAGAAGGAGTCCACCCTCCACCTTGTGCTTAGGCTCAGGGGAGGCATGCAGATCTTCGTGAAGACCTTGACTGGCAAGACCATCACCCTTGAGGTCGAGTCTTCTGACACCATTGACAACGTCAAGGCCAAGATCCAAGACAAGGAGGGCATCCCCCCGGACCAGCAGCGTCTCATCTTTGCCGGCAAGCAGCTGGAGGATGGCCGCACCCTTGCCGACTACAACATCCAGAAGGAGTCCACCCTCCACCTTGTGCTCAGGCTCAGGGGAGGTATGCAGATCTTCGTCAAGACCCTGACGGGCAAGACAATCACGCTTGAGGTCGAGTCCTCGGACACGATCGACAACGTGAAGGCCAAGATCCAGGACAAGGAGGGCATCCCCCCGGACCAGCAGCGTCTCATCTTCGCTGGCAAGCAGTTGGAGGATGGCCGCACCCTTGCCGACTACAATATCCAGAAGGAGTCCACCCTTCACTTGGTTCTCAGGCTCAGGGGTGGGATGCAGATCTTTGTCAAGACCCTGACTGGCAAGACCATCACCCTTGAGGTTGAGTCGTCCGACACTATTGACAATGTGAAGGCGAAGATCCAGGACAAGGAGGGCATTCCCCCGGACCAGCAGCGTCTGATCTTTGCCGGCAAGCAGCTGGAGGACGGTCGCACCCTTGCTGACTACAACATCCAGAAGGAGTCGACCCTCCACCTGGTGCTCAGGCTCAGGGGTGGTATGCAGATCTTTGTCAAGACCCTGACCGGCAAGACCATAACACTTGAGGTCGAGTCTTCAGACACGATCGACAACGTGAAGGCCAAGATCCAGGACAAGGAGGGCATCCCCCCAGACCAGCAGCGTCTCATCTTCGCTGGCAAGCAGCTGGAGGATGGCCGCACCCTTGCGGACTACAATATCCAGAAGGAGTCCACCCTTCACCTGGTTCTCAGGCTCAGGGGTGGGATGCAGATCTTTGTCAAGACCTTGACTGGCAAGACCATCACCCTTGAGGTTGAGTCGTCCGACACTATTGACAATGTGAAGGCGAAGATCCAGGACAAGGAGGGCATTCCCCCGGACCAGCAACGTCTGATCTTTGCTGGTAAGCAGCTTGAGGATGGCCGTACCCTTGCGGATTACAACATCCAGAAGGAGTCCACACTCCACTTGGTGCTCCGCCTCCGTGGTGGCCAGTAAGTCCTCAGCCATGGAGCTGCTGCTGTTTTAGGGTTCACAAGTCTGCCCTTTGTCTTTCCCAATGGAGCTATGCGTGTCTGGTCTGGTCCTTTGTCGTGTCTCGCTGCATTGTGTGCTATGTACCTGTAATGTGTATCCTTAAGTCTGGTTTGGTAGTGTCTGAAACGTTCTGCTGTGGTAGAGCAGCATGGAAGAACTATAATGAATAAGTGAGCCCTAATCATTGTGTCCAAATTCTGTTTCTGCTATTCTCTTTTGTGCTGTTTCTTATGTTTTGCTTAAAAATTTGACCTGACAAACAAATGTGTCCAAATTATGCTCTTGTTCTGACTCTGAAAGTCTACTGTATACATTTGTATTTCGTATAGTTACCAGTTTGGCACATAGTTTTCTCTTTGATTGCAGATGGCTTGGCTATATAGCTGATGTGCTCACTGTTCATGTTTAGCTTGCATATTGCAGATGGTGGCTTGGCTACGGCTGAAAAAGGTGCTGCTCTGTTTATCCTAGGTGCTGTTGCTCCAGTACTGATTTGTTCTCTCTTCCTAGGCGCCGACTTGGCAGCTGTTGCTCCTGTAATGCTTTGTTATCTCTTGAGATGCATGATTTTGAGGCTGTTTGACTTATGCCAGATTGCCAGTGCCGATGCCAGTGTCAAGTTACGTCGTGCTATTCACATATTACGTTGTTCTATTGAACCGCCATGCGTCTCGTTGATGCCCTGTTGCTTGCAGCTTGCAAGCTGTAGTGTAAATCCTAAAATTCTAAGCCAAATCTATTCTGAACTTTTGAAGATCTGTGATGTCCGGGAGAAGAGATTCAAACAGAGATAAACGGGACTCTCCAGAATCTAAAAAATAAATGATCGACAAACGCTTTGCTTTGGTAGGCTTCTCATTAACCCAAGCGTTCTGGAAGACGTGCTAGAGACCAATGCAGTCCAGGCGTCCAGGGAAAGGCGAAGTAAAATGAAAGGTCTTGTTTAGACGGTGTATTTATCCCTTTTGGAGGAAAACAATAGAAAAAAAACTATCTGGACCCATAAAAAAAAACTCCGGTTTATCTAAAAATATGAAGAATTCTGTGTTCTCAATATCAACCCAAATTCAGGATAGTTAGAAGCTGTGTGATCAGGAAGACAAGCGAACCCAGAGACAGAACTTCACACTAATTGGACTCATTAAAATTCTTGAGCTTTGTTCTAAATAATGGTTTATTACAAACAGACGTATCAGCTCCAGACTTCACCACGCAATTGCGGTAACTACGCATATATCCAAATAACGAGATGCCATTTATTTGTTTAGCACTTCCAATATCTTCAGTATAGTTCTGATAATTACAAATTGAAGTATTAACTCTGGACAACAGCATACTTTTCTTTTTTGAGGTAAACAAAGGAATACACTGCGGTTTATCTGAAAAAAAAAAGAGTTATATGTCCTCAAAATCACCAGAAATTAAGAATTATTACTACTACGAGCTTATATTATCTCTTGGAGGCAATCAAGACCAGAGACAGAGCTTCATACTGGTGGACTCGCTAAAATTGTTTAGCCAGCGTAATTCTGAATTCAGATTAGTATTACGACGAAGTATTAGCTTCAGACTTCATATGTCGTAACAATAGCGTTCTCCTCTCCTCTTTGTGTATGAAAACAACTGCAAACTTACAAATTCTGGCAACTTATATCTGAAAATTTGAAAATTTTCACCCATGTAGTTTGAGATCGTCAGGATTGCAGGCTGTATTATGATATTATCTTTTACATCCTTAACGTTAAACGAAAACACAGATGAGAAACACATCATACACTTTGCACCCGTAATAAGTTCATTGGATATCTCTTAATCACGTACGAAAATCAGTCGAGAGTTCAATCTCGTTACATGAACGTTCAAACTAAAATCTGCTTTTTATGTCCGAGAAATTAATCCAGAGTCCAGTCTTATTACACGAACATTTCAAACTCCAAATCTCTACATGAGAACGCTATAAATAGCGAGCAATCCCACGTTGCTCTGCACAACAATCAGCCAAGCCGCAACACCACCCCACCCAAAGCCACCACCGATCTCTCGTCGACGAGACAGATGGCGCCGTCGTCCAAGCTCGCCGTCCTCTTCTTCGCCTTCGCCGTCGTGGTGGCGACGCTGGCGCCGACCGCAGAAGCGAGGGTCCAAGGATTCAACCATGAAGCGGCGTCCGAGCCGGCCATTGCCGCCGGGGAGTCCAAAGCTGCCACCGCCGGAGGAGCGCCGACATTGCCGGGATTACCCGGCTTGCCGTTCCCGCTGTTCCCGTTCCTCACGTTCCCGTTCCCGCTGATCCCCATCGGCGGCTCGCCGGGCGGGGGCGCTCCGCCGTCGGCTGGCTCTGGCTTCCGGTTCCCGTTCCCGCTGCCGTTCCCTGCGCCTGCCTCGCCGGGCGGCGCTCCGCCGTCGTCTGGGACTGGATTCCAGTTCCCCTTCCCGCTCCCGCATCCTAGCTCGCCGGGCGCCTCGCCGTCGTCTGGTTTCCAGTTTCCGTTCCCGTTCCCGTTCCCGCTCCCGCACCCCAGCTCGCCGGTCTCGCCACCGTCTCAACCATCGCCTGCCTCCCCCACCTCGCCGGCAGCACCGGCACCGCCATCGCCGTCGCAGCAGCCAAAGGAGTGCATGACGCCGCTGTTGTCCATGATGTCATGCGCGGATTACCTGACGAACAGCACCGCGCAGACGCCGCCGGCCACCTGCTGCGACGGGTTCAAGTCGCTGGTGAACACGGCGCCCATCTGCCTCTGCCACGGCATCAATGGCGACCTGAGCAAGTTCCTCCCTCTCCCCGTCGACATGATGAAGATGATGACGCTCCCGACCACCTGCGGCGCCATGGTGCCACTGCAGACGTTCTCCATGTGCAACAGTGAGTTCTTACTAATTAAATTACACCTTAAACCCTATCGTAAAACACGTTTGTTATTTCTAATGCATTGCTTGTTTGAAGAGATTTAATCTGATTAATATTGTGACGTGTTTGATTTGACAGCGCCCTCGGTGCCGCCATTGATGCCTGCCGCTGCTCCAGCGCCTGCTAGTCCCCCATCGTCATAGATCTTCAGGTAAATTCATATTTGAATATGAAACTGACTGAATTTTGTGCATTCTGTTAAAACTTGTGATGTGAATTCTCATCCAACATCTCCTTGTGATTTTATTATTCTTGGCAGGTGTGTCACCGTAGTCTGTCTGTCTGCTGCTTCACCACAGCCGGTCGTTGTCTTTAGTTAGTCCCGTGTGTTTATTGATAAATGTCAGAGTGAGTTTCAGGATTTTGAGTTTAGTGGTTAAGTTTTAGGGTGTGACTTGTCAGTCAATATATGTAAATTTTTGTACTTGGAATAAATACTACGTATTGGGACCCTCAAGGTTTGGTTTGATTGCGATTATACGGAAGGTTTGGCACCTACTAACGAATTGGACATCTGGGCTACAGGCTTGCTGGGCTCGGAATTGGAATGGGAGCTCTAGACCAAGTCGGCCTTTTATACTGGGCTCAGACCCTAGAGTCGGCCATTTGGACTACAGATCACGAATTAAGCAAAATCAACTTACAAAGAATTTGTCAATATCTGAAATTTCATCTGAACTAGGCAACAAAAAGTGAAAATTGTAAATTGCTTTTATATGTCCTAAGGTAAATCGAAGTACGCCAGAAATGATTGACAAATTCATTTTGGCTAAACATGCTTGTACAACAGACTACAAATTTAGTTCAAGATTCCAATACAATCAATTGCAGATTCAGTCATCAGAATTTATAGTCCAATTTAACAACATATTTTTACAAAGAATTGATAAATATATTCCGTTCCCCAATGTCGATTTGCTTTGTTTGCATGGTGCTCCAACCCGAAATATCTAACCATGGTTGACTTCTTGTCTCTTGCAGAGGGGGACGACCACAACAACTTTTTGCAAATGACCATCAGAAGTAAAATCAATACATCTATAAGCAAAAAGCAACGACTCCGAAAAGAACACAGATTTTAAACTGCTGTCTTTGCGTAACATGTATCGTTGGAAAGGCCTCAGACCGTCCTAGTTCATGAGCAATATCAACATAGCTCTAGCAACAACAATGTGCGCTAGTTCTGAAACCATCATGTCATCAAAGGCCTGAGATCCAACAATTCACAAACAAGCAAAAATGGCTAAATCTGAACACAATAGCATATACATAAAAAAAGAGCATCAAGATCATCAACTAACGTGTCAGATTGAAGTATTCTCAGCACCCTTGTGAAGGAATCAGACAGGGATAACTGTATTTTACTTGTGATTTCATCATCCACATCTGAAAAAAAACAGTACAAGAAATCAACAAAAAGCCCAAACAAATAAAACTTGAACAAAAACAAATCAATCGAGGAATCTATCAGATCTTCCTATTCAATATGAAAGAAGTGTCATGATACGCCACAACCCGCAGATTGGGCGCTTTCCCTTTCAGTGTTTCACATCATTTAGATCCCCAAATGACAAAAAATATAAATGAACAAAAATACTATGTGAATATATGTGGCGTTTCCAGGATTAGACTGGCACCAAGAACGCCAACAATCAGGATATGACCACACATCAAAAGAATATCATCTGGCGTCCGAGCCATTATACCGCGAGGAACAGAATAATCCTCCGGAATTGGTAATGGACGCATCTAATCAAGAGATCTAAAACCTAATCGAAGGATAAACAACCTAATCTAAAAGCAACAGTATGAATTGTGAGATCTGGAAGCTCAGACAGCCAAGGGTTTGGTCTTCAACTACCACAAAAGTAGCAGTATCAGAAACTCTAGTCCAAATAAAAATTGTTCATCACCACTCCAAGATCTCAAATCAGCTGCCGCAAAAAGAAATATTAAACAGTCTAAACCTAAATCAGAATGGTCGTAGCGATAGATAGAATGAGGAGCTCAGACAGCCAAGGGTTTGGTCTTCAAATACTAAAGGTAGTATCAGAAACTCTAGTCCACGAAAAATTGCTCATCACCGCTCCAACATCAAATCTTACCATCGCAACGAACAAACAAGAGAAATCAAACCAAAATCCAAAGCAATCTGACGATAACGAAATCAAAACGGGATGCGATTAGGAGGAAACAGGCGACGGGCAGAGAGGAGGTGTGCGCGATTCGTCGACGTCTCGGCGGCTCTCGCAGGAATTTATAGAGGAGGTAAAGCGTTTCTAGGGTTTCTTCACCCGTGCGGCTCGTAGATGGGCCGGTTTAGGGCCACAGAAAATAAGGTGAAATTAGCAGCCCGGCCCATTAACTTCCGTGCCCGATCGTGGCCTTTTCTTTATGCAAGGTTGTAGATGTTGATATTTTTTCTATAAATTTAGTCAAACCTAATAAATTTTGATTAAAAAAAATCAAACGACTTATAATATGTAATAATTTCACATAATTATTTTATAGCTAACATTACAACCACTAACAAAATACCCATACTTTGCTATAATAAAATGCACATACTTACTTAAATATATGTTATTCACTTGATTCAAACTAATATTAGACTATTACATAATATTAAACAAATATTAAGGACTAATTTATAAGAGGTGCAAATATAGTGACGATGGATTAGTGGTGAATCACCATCACTATTATTTATATTTATAGTAGTACAGATACTTAAAGGTACATATACTACGTATGAAGCCGTCCGTAAGGCAGGGCATGATCAACGGATGTTATGCATGCATGCATCCTTCTCTTTTCTGTTGTTCATGCCATTTCAGAGGAAATTGGGACGCAGGTTTTGCATTGGCATAGGCTGGTCACCACCTTGGCCTTTTCCCTTTTGGCAGCAGAAAGAGGCCGGGAAATTTGGAACTGTAGCGTGTGGTAGTAGTAATGAATACAGACCTGCTGAAGTGCTGATCTACTCTATCTATCGTTAAAAAAAGCTATTTTCCTTTTTGGTTCTGCTATCTATCTGCGTGTGGGAAAACTCTGAAGTTCTTCTTCTGTAAATAATTGGTAGGCAAAATTTTCTTTGCCACTTGGTTGGGTCAATTTCTCAAATTGCTAAACATTGTGTTACTTTTTTAAAAAAAGTATTTTTAAAAATCAAAACAATCTATTACATCCGTCCCAAAATATAATACCTTTTAGCTAAAAATCTGGATAAATATTTGTCCCGAGACATAATTATAAGTTGCTATATTTTGAAATGGAGGTTGTATTTTTTATTTTTATAACAGTTAATACATAATTAATCATATGATAATATGCTAATATCTTTTCTAGTTTTGTATGCCAAGGAAAAAGTCAGCAAACTAGCCAATTCAAACTAAGCTTAAGTGCCCTTGCATTTCTTCTTCAATTAAACTCTTTCTTTGGTTATTTCTGGTTGTTCTTCTATATTCATTTTTCCTATGAAATATAACCATCATCTAAAAGTGTTAGGACTTTTTATATATTTTAGCGGAATTGCTAGAAAACTTTCGTAAGTTTTTTGCCCCCAAAATTTTTAGATTTGTGGTCATTGGATTGTCTTGAGATTTGTGCATGAAAAGAAAAAAATTACTAGAAAATTTTTTCACATATATCACGCGTAAGATCTTGGTGCTAGCCACCCAAATTATAGTTGACTATAAGTTTTATATACTATAGTTGAATATAAGTTTTATATAAATTATATCATAGTTACAATATAGCTACAATACAGTTACAGTAACAGTGTAGTTACAATATAATTACACTTCAATTATATTATAGTTATATCGGAAAGTTTTTCACTTAAAAAACTTATGGCATTTTTTTAGATTTTCAAATAAGTTGTTCATATTTTTAATCTCCATGTATCTAAGATTTAAATGAATAGATAACTTAAATGATTGATCGATATTTAAACAACTATCTTAATACTTATTAGTTGCATGCATGTATATACTCTCTGATTTTTGTTATATGCAAGATGAGTTATTTTTTTGTTTTAACGATAAAAATAATATAAAGTCCTTTAGATGAAGGAATGATAAGTACCGATATGATTCGGAGAAAGGGATGGCCCGATCTTCACGACAATAGATCATGAATCGAAGGAAAGTTGCTGCGAACAGCTGGGGATAACTAGCTTTATACCTGTCCAAGGTTGGATGCGACCAAGCGACGGGGACAGAGGCACCGAAACCGCGAAGACTTCGACTCGATCTCCGAACGACCGCAGAACCACAATCCGGAACTAATCCACACAATACGGCGCAGCCGAACGGAAGCCGTAGAGCACGAAGTAGGGGATTCCAGAGGAATCACTTCACAAGTCCAAGAAGAACAAGGAAGAACAATGGTTTGAGTAAGGCACTCAGCAGTCTCGGCTGCGATATGATGTCGTTTATCAAAATGATCAAAAGTCCCTAATAGCTTAGAGGCAGGGGATATATATACTAGGAACAACCCTCCTAGATAGGTGTGAAAATGAAATAGAGTTTCTGAAGAAAGGCTATGTGAAAGGTCTCCTCGAGATGACATTCCGAAGTGGCTTCGCGTGACTGTTGGCCTCCAGAGCAGTTTCTACTAAACTGACCATAACTCCTTATTGGGAAGTCCAATTGACGAACCGTTTGTTGGGTGTGAAAATAGACTCGAAGAGCTTTCCAGACATGTGCAACATGCATCACGAAACATTGTGGATTGGTACAGTTTTACACGAGAAGTTGTATCAATATGCTGACCTGGCAGACTCTTAGCTTTCAGAGCAGTCTTGACTAAGCTGTGTATATCTCACCATTGACACGTCCAAAAGTGGTGAGGTTTGTTGCATTGAAAAATAGACTTGATGAGCTTTCCAAAATGTTCTCATGGGCCTCAAAAGCTTCTCGGAGTGGAGAGATATGAACATTTTTTCTACTGGTCCGTTTTGGACTGTACTGGTTCGATTCTTCCTCCTCTTTAAACCTAAACATAATCAAGGTAGAATACTTAGGTAGTATAACATTCTCATGTATATCAAAGTTAATTTCAGCTAGGAGTGAGTTCACCTCTTTTTGGAGTAGTTTTGCACGGCTACGCGTAATTGGCCCTTGATTTGTATCCTTTGAACTTGAGCTAGTGTGCATGGTTGGGATGTCCTCATCAAGGTAGTGCCATCTTATTCTGTGTCTGCTTTAGTAGGATGGATGAAGGTTCGATTAGCGTCGAGTACCATCTGTTTGGTGATGTACTATGATTTATTCCCATGAACTTTATCTTTATCAATAAAAGTTTATGAGTTTTTTTAAAAAAAGATTAGTGCCGAGTATGCGTGTGGTAGAGCTAATATTTCTGGTGGTCGTTTGCCGTTCAATATGGTGGTACACAAGGATCTGACAAATTACAAGCAGTATATGGTAGTACTTGATGACATAGTGTTAATGAATTTGCAACAGTAGAGTACTTTGACAGTGACAAGAAAGCATATTGTGATCTGTTGTGTGATGCTGACTTGATGAACATGTTTGACATACATAGCATTGATAAAGTCATTGTGATTAGTAGTATCATTTTGATTAACATTATCCCTCATGTGCCAATTGTGAGTAAACAAGTTGTGCCTTATGAAGAGACTACCACTCCAGCACATGTACTCCCTCTATTCCTGCTGCCAAAGCCTAGTCAGCCCAATAAAACCATTGTGGTGAACACATCAAAACAAGCATCTAGCTAGATCTACAGAAAACATCTGTGCTTATTTTACTAGCCCTGATGATTGTCAAGAGGATGGCCACGTAGGGATAGAGGATAGGAGGGTAGGTACCCAGAAATTGTTGCCGAGTGTTCTAACAACGAAGGCGCTAAAGCTACCAATAATCCTGAGTCCCCAGACCATGCCCGTGTTTAGATTCAAAAAAATTTTGAAAAAAAACTGTCACATCAGGTCATATCAGATATACGGACACACATTTGAAGTATTAAATATAGTCTAATAACAAAACAAATTACAGATTCCGCCTGTAAACTGCGAGACGAATCTTTTGAGCCTAATTAATCCGTCATTAGCAAATGTTTACTGTAGCACCACATTGTCAAATCATGGCGCAATTAGGCTCAAAAGATTCGTCTCGCAATTTACACGCAAACTGTGTAATTAGTTTTTTTTTTCATCCACATTTAATACTTCATGCATGTGTCCAAACATTCGATGTGATGGATTTTGAAGTTTGAAGTTTGGAACTAAACAGGGCCCATATGTGCCGGATGAAAATGAGGTGGATGTTAATGTTTTATCTAGTCAAAGGTAAATTAAGGACGAGATTAAAAGAGTAAAACAAGGGGAAGATAATACTATTGGTTTGATGGTTTAAACGAGAAGAAAAAGATGAAGTGGTATTAAGAGGTCTATTAGACCCTACTATGAAAAGGCAGTCTTTGTAAAACAAATCTTGAATTAAAATAACATTTTTTAAGGACGGCGGGGGTACTTCGATTTTTGTTTAAACTGAATGAAAAGAAATCAAAGTGCAATATTGAAGTATATTCTGTTACGACTTTTAAAAAATTAATGGCTAAAGATATATTTGACTTAAGACAAAACAAGAATAAGTAATAAAACAGAGAAAACGAAGAAAGTAGTATAAATAGGAATTGGCATAAGTTACGAACTCACAAAAATTCTATTTTTCTACAAATAGGAATTACTATAAGTTGCAAACTACTCCAGTAAATTTGCTATAGCACCCGAAAATTCACCTAAATTAGAAATCACTCTTTAAATTGCATTCTAGAAATGTTAAAAGCCAAAATAAAATCTCAAACAACAAAAGTCATACAAGAAAATTTCATATATGGCTTAGAGTAATTTTCTTAAGTTTTCCATTCTATAAAATACTTCCTCGAGTTTTACTTGAATTTTTAGAATTTTTAGAGAACTCTAATTAATTTTAATCAACATAAACTAATTATCAGAGTTTTTTTTTAAAAAATGACTAGTAAATTTGCCTGTACGAGCAACGGGTTAAAGCAATCTACTTTCGGTGCATCGCCACCTTATTTTTCTAGGTTTACTTTCGACGAGTTCTTGTTTTCGCGCATGGGCTGCATCGATTGAGTTCAACCTCCGGCAAGAAGTGAGTTTCGTCATCTTCACTTGCGCTGGCGTGGCTAGGACTTTCTCGGTTGAGTTCGATATTCTAATCGGGCCGACGAAAGTGTTGCCTATTTGGTATCATCTCTATCTTTAGTTTCATTATTGTTTATAGTCATATCGGATTAGTTAGGATTTTCTTGGTTAGGTTTAATATTCTAATCAAGTTGATTTTTTTAAACATAATATCGCTTTAGATAGATTTGTTGTATCCATCACATTAGACAGATTTATCGGCTCACCGAGTATTAGATTATCATATACAATCTCGTACTGCACCGGTTAGGTCTGACCTACTAGATTGTTATTGTAATCTAAATCTTGTTAAGCCGATAGGTTTATACTAATATTTTGGGTTAGCCGATCTTATCTGATGTGTTTAATTTCTCTTTGAATGTTTTACTGTCTTGGTTAAATTTAATACATGACTACTTTGGTCGGTATCATATCGGCTTGTTTAAATCTATTAGACAATTATCAACCTTATGCTGCATTGGTTGGGTTCGACCTATGAAGTTATGATTGTAAGTTAGATTTATTTAAGTTGGTAGACATCAATCATTGTTTTATCAAGGTTTCAGCCAATGAGTTATCTGGATATTGTTTAAGTGTTGCATCGGCTTATAAGAATTATATACAACTTGGTTTTAGCCGATCGCAGCAAAGATTTTATTGATTACTTAATCATTTGAATTTAATAACATCGGATTTCTAGTTAGTTAATGTATGCTTTAATTATCGGATCATCATTTATTCTATCATACTATTATTGGCCAATTGATTTTTGTTGAATTATATTATCATTAGCCAATTGCCTTTATATCATTATTTATTCAAATGTCAGAATCTACATGGGACATATAGCCGATTGTTCAAAATTTATCGACATCGGCTAGTATCGTTACATCGGCTTGTTTGCCGATCGGCCGTTTGACCATTAATTTATATATCTTGTCAGTTGCAGGATCAAATTGATTGGCATACCCACATCTCATCAAAGTTTAGGACCTGTACTGGAACTAAGCAGATCTCCCAAACCATCGTGTTTGTCGATATAATTTACGTTAACACAAATTTGACATCATTGGCAAAGCGCGAATTTTTCGTCAACAGGTTAAGAGATCAACAAATCGGTAAACGGCGAGTTAAAGGTGATTACCACTCGTTATCGAACCAATATTTGAATTCAAAATTTTGATTGAAAACCAATTATAGGAAATTGGCTTAATACCATCAGGAACTGCTTTTATAATTATCTAGTTGAAAAATTCTCAACAACTAATTAAAAATATCAAATTTTCAACCCTAATACCCTACGGCCCTAGCTGCACGTAAGAGTGGGGACCGAACCGAAAAGACTAGTTAACCGCATGATAAAAAACTCGTCACTAATTCAGTCTTAGCATCTAACTAACTGAATTTTATTAGTTCAATTCCATCATCACCCTTAGTTAACCGAATGGACTGAATTAGAAAAAAAATGCCCAAGTGCCTTAGCTGGACACAGTTTGCCTGCTCCCTGGAAATACTCCCGTTTGTGTTCCCTTCGACGTTCCATAAACTCATTAGCTACATCACACAGTACACAAGCTTCCTTCGTTCCTAAACCAAAAAAAGTAACAATACCGTTGATTAATCAATCACCGCCTCACCAGCGATCACGTTTCTAAACGCGGCGGCGCCGGAATATACAAGCCTTCAACTCGGCGTACCGGCCTCGCACTCCCCCTGCAGCTGCGCGACTACGACAAGGAGCAGACGAGCAGTCGATGTGTTGATGCAGTATGTTTTTCCTCTAATCTTTCCCAAGATCAGTATATTATGCTAATGAACATTAGAGCACATAAGAACTCCGTACCCTGATTCGGAGTAAATTCAGCTCCTAAAAGAACTGATACAATTCTGGTGATTAAACCGAATTAGCAGGTTTGGAGGAAAGAAAATTATACAAGAACGTTATCCCATCATCATGCCACCAGAGACCTTCTCTAGTCAATTTTTAACGGTGTTCTCATCGTTGAGATTAAAAAAAAAACTGAAAGGTGGCTCACACCGAACGTTTTGTTTGATGGATGATGCGTTGATGGGAGCACGGATGCAGTACAGTACGGGTGCACGAAGGCCACGTCCTTCCTAGCCGGTCCGACCAGCCCACCAGGTTCAATATTACCAAAACCCTAATCCAACTCCTTGTTCTCCATCCCATTCCTCACACGCACGGGCGCACCAGCATCGCTTCTCTTTCACGCGATGCTGCACCAGGCCGATGACCTCCTCCTCGCATCATGCCGCTGCCACACCAACATCCTTCTCCTTCATCGTCCGCGCACCACGTCGCTGTTGTGGTCGATGGTCCCCGAGCCATCGACAACAGCCTCTCCTCCTTACCATTGCCCCGTCGTGCCGGTCATCAAAACCTGACGGCACGCAGTGGGAGTTGGTGGGCCGCCGAGGGGGGAGGGGGGGTCATGGGCACTACACTGCATCCGAGCCGCCGATGGTCGCCTCCACCTCCCCGCTGCCCTGTGGAGCCGACCAATGTTCGGTGGCATGAAGTGAGGGTATGGGCTACGAGTAGAACTAATTGGATTTTTGTTAACGTCAAAATTTGATAAGATTTTTTAGTAGCTTCGGTTAAGGAAAGAGATCAAATAGCCGATGAAAATTTATCCAAGAGAGACCGAGTTCAAGAAGAAATTGTAAAGACCATGTCATGACAGTTTAATTCTATCTATTAATTAGGCAATAATTATTAATTTTTCTTTTATCTTTAGGAAGTTTTGTCTAGAGTTCGATTAGGACTTGTATTTTTCTTATTATCTTTAGGAAACTTGTAACGTGTCCGATCAGGACTAGTATCTATCCATGGGTATAAATATGTACACCCGGGGTCCATGTAATCTATCTCCACAGATCAATATACATCTACTTTTGGCACATCGCCATCCTCTTATGAGGTTTTTGTAACATCCTGAATATTTCGACTTTGGAATACGGAATTAAAAATTCAAAATAACCAAAAATCTTTTTCAAAATACATTCATGTCTGAACTAACTCAATTCGATCTGTCGTTTTTCGTTTACACGTGGGCTAATAGACGAACGTCTGAGGATACGTCGGTATTTGATTTCAATTATTATTTATTCAAGGAGCTATGATTTGCATATGCCAATTATTTTTGAAAAACAAAAACCCTCGGGCATATTTACTTTATAAATAAAGCTATATACCTAAATGTATCACCATTTTGGATAAAACCCATTAAGGGATAGTTTATTAAAATTTTCTCTGTTCGAATCCTTTTCCTCATAAATCATTTTATTCAAAATTCCCTAATTTAGTCCCTTCCTCGGAATCCTAGGACTACCGATGAATTCGTATATCGAACGTTGATTCGGTAACGCGGTCCATCCATCCGATTAAATTCGGGGAAATCTCTAAGTCTGATCCTTGCCCATCTAAATGCCAGATTAAATCCAAGAGCTCACTTAACGGTCCAATTGTAATTCAAACTCAAAATTAAATGTCCATTTATACAGTCCCTTTACAATTTTGGAATTTAATCTCATTCAAATTTCATAAATCCAAATTCCTACAAAATTACAAAACATCCTATTCCTTTGGACTCTTTCCTGTTCGGCCCAACTCTTTTCTCCCTCCCTCTCCTTATTGGGCCAGCCCATCTTCCTCTAGGCCGGCGCTCATTAACCGCGAGCACGGCTATTCGAATAGTTTAATTTACTCACACTGCAGTGGATGTACGCTTTTAATCCCACACTCCGTGACTCACCCAACACATGAGACTTGTCACGGCCCGGTTTTTCAGTTACCCTCGCATGGCGGCACCCGCTCCAAGGACTATGAATCCCCATTGCACCCCCGGCGCCACATTCCTACCTCGAGCCGGTTGTGAGGGGAGTCCTGGCGCTCCCGAGATTGAAGGTTACATCATACATATATAAAGCTTGACGTCATTAAACCACACACTTCCACATTTCCATACCGATATCCAGAACCTACCATGTCTGGGGTGCCACCCCACGAGAATGACCTAGTCCACCGGGTCTAACCCCACTCAAGAAGTGTGGTCGTACTCGGTTCGTTTCCTGCTTAGCTTCTTGACTCGGTCCTTAACTGACCAGGGTCGGCGGCTTACCGTTCCCAGAACCACCCATATTCTATCCGTGCCGCCCCAGTCGAAATCACTTTTGTTTAATTAAGTTTTTGGGTTTTCACAAAGGTTTTCATGCTGTGGGTGGCGCTTATGTCTCCACCCGATCTCTATCAATCACTCCCATCGAGTGATCAGTGTAACCATATCCACATATCCCATATATGGAGTGTATAACGTCTATGTAAGCAGGGCTAAGCAGTGAGTAAATAATCACGCGTAAAGTAATATACTCAGGTAACAAAGGTGTGTAAATACATAAGGATAAACAATATCAAAGGTAAGGCTTTAAGCAAATGTAGGTACGCGTTTTATAATTAGCATGCAATTTTATTTGCAATCAACACATTTATAAAAATAGGATCAACATGTTCGAGGAAGGGGGCGTAGTGACTTGCCTTGCTCAATTGGGGGTTCGTTCTCGATTAGCTCAGTTTCCTCCTCGCAGATGTACCCTGTCCGGTTGAATACTAACGTCACAAACTACTCGCTAACACAAAAGAGCCAAATATTCTAGAACAATCAAAAATAACCAAACTAGTGCCATTGCGTAGATCTTGATTTTAGAAAGATTTTGACAAAGTTTCGTTCAAATCCGACTTAAAACGAGGGAGATATGGAATTCGAAAGATTGAAAAAGTTTTAAAACAAAGAAAAGGGAAAGGTCTGACGGGTGGAACCGCCCTTAACTCCTCACGTACGGGTTTTGTTTTTAAAAGAGGGTGCGCATGGTGAGGTGAAGGGCTTGGGCGAGCTACAAGCATGCATGCATATGCATACACACGGCTAGCTAGCTGCGTGAATGTGAGCTGCTTGCGTGCATGCACACGTACAGCCAGCTAGCTGTGTGGCGCATGCATGGCCGGCAGCACAGCGGTGATCGCTGCGGAGGGCAACCGCGTAATGAACGGGTACGGTGTTGCGCCTCACAACGTTACCGTGCCGCGGCAACAACGGCGGTAAGGAAACAAAAGCAAGAGGAAGAACAGGAGAGGAGCTCACCTTGCGGCAGCCGGGTAGCGGCACACCGAGCGGTGGTCCTCACACGAAACTACGGTCGTCGATGTACAGCCTGGGGACAGTCGGCCCGCGGATCGTCCTCGCACACCACGTGTTCGATCGGTGGCAACAAACGAACACACAGCGTTAAGGAATAAATGTTAGCGGGTTAGTGCAGGTTAGGGGTTAGGGATTAGCGAGTTAGAGGTCAGCGGGTTAGTGAGTTAGAGGTCAGCGG
>BDMV01000006.1:45205136-45565526 GCA_008326285.1 Oryza officinalis | reverse complement strand
CGTGCGCCAGCCACGGCTGGGAGGCGGCGTCGACAGGGGCGGCGGCTGGGGAGGCGGCCGGGCGTGACGGCGCGCGGAGGCTCGGCAGGCGCCGGGCGTGATGACGCCATGGCGTCGGCCGGGCGCGGCGCTGGCGGGGTGAGGCCGGGCCGGCTGGCCAGGCGCGTGGGGTGGCGGCATGGAGAAGGCCGAGGGCGGTGAAGGTTACGGCTCGCGGGCGTCGGGCGGCAGTGGGCGGCCGTGGCAGGAGACGCGGCACCGGCGCGCGGGCTGGCCACAGCGTTGGCCGGGCACGCTGCTTGGCGCGAGTTGGTGCAGCGGTGCGGCAACCTCAGCCGGGGTAGTGCCGGCCGGGGCGACTCGCGTTCGTCGGTGTGATGGCGACAGTGAGCGAAATAGGGCGGTTTTTATAGCCGTCGCAGCCGGCGGACAGCGACAAGCTTGCTCGGCCGAGTGGGGCCGACGGTCCTGTGGGGCGGTCGTCGTCGACAGGGAGTCATCGCAGAGCGAGGATGGGACTGCTGCAGGACGGCGTGGACGCGGCGTACGCGTTCGGTGTGGACTTTGCTCACTGTGTTGCCGGTGTTTTGGGGGAAAGCCTCGGTGGACTGGAAGCTCGGTGCAGGGGGGGAGCCGTGGGGCTCGGTGCTTGCAGACATTCCGTCGAACACCTGGCGTGCGAGCTGGCTGAGG
The DNA here is from genome assembly GCA_008326285.1 of Oryza officinalis. Lineage (NCBI taxonomy): Eukaryota > Viridiplantae > Streptophyta > Magnoliopsida > Poales > Poaceae > Oryza > Oryza officinalis. Next base: position 45,564,833 of record BDMV01000006.1, on the reverse strand, counting down.
AAGAGGGACAACAAACAGACTTGTTTTGCTGGGCAGGCCTTGGGCCAGGGGAAGGGAAGAGTACTAGGCTGGGACTTGTATTACTCTTGACTAGCCTCGTCAATTTGTAATATTGCTAAAATATGATGGGTATGGAAGGCGTGACCTTGCCTGATGTGCGAAAAGGTCGTAGTGGTTAAAACTGTGGAATTTGGATGCGAGGGTAAACCGGACCAAGCGAGGCTTGGGGAAGGTGGATGAACCCTCGCAGGTTAATGATAACTTCAACTTAACGTGGTTTTCAGTTAAAACTGTTGTGGGATAGGTTTGTGAAATAATTTGTGAAAACTAGCTTTATGCAAATAAACCAAGCCATCCTTGAACCCCTATGAACATTATATTCATTCTGTAGTGGTGGCTTGCTGAGTACGGTTGGTACTCACTCTTGCTTATTTACATCTTTTAGAAAGGTGTTGGTGTCGACCTGTACATGTGCTATGCTGGCAAGGAGTTACCGAGGACGGTGGAATAGGGACCTAGGTTCACCAGTCGATGCGTGTGGGATAAGATGGACCGCCGCTGCTTCGCTTCCGCTACTTTATTTAGTTGTTTTGGTATTTTGTGTTGCTATCGACCATGCTTGGTCTATTCGGGTTCCATTTGGGCTACCCTTGTATTATTAATATATTGTAAGACCTGTATGACGATGTCAGCTTGAGATATACAACTGTGCCATGTGTGTACCATCTACTGATCCAGGGAATGGTATTGTAATACACATGGGGTTTCCGGTATACAAAACCGGGGGCCCACAGTTTTATTTCGACGAGTTCTTGTTTTCGCGCATGGGCTGTATCGATTGAGTTCGACCTCTAGCAAGAAGTGAGTTCCGTCATTTTCGCTTGCACTGGCGTGGCCAAGACTTCCTTGATTGAGTCCGATATTCTAATCGGGCCGACACAAGTGTTGCATATCCGGTATATCATCTCTATCTTTAGTTTCATTACTGCTTATAGTCACATCGGCTTAGTTAGAACTTTCTTAGTTAGGTCTGATATTCTGACAAGTTGATGTTTCTTGAAAAAAGACCTTGATGTCGCCTAGAGGGGGGTGAATAAGCGTTCCTAAAAATTATCACAACTTCATAGCATATTAGAATGATGAGAACTTTCGGTTCAAATCAAAACTTTCGGTGTGGGATTGGAAGTTTCAGTCTCAACCGAAAAGTTCAACGGATAACGGAATAAAACACTAACTATGAACTTGTAGTTCGAACAAACAAAATATATATGAATCAAAAGGTGACAAAAAAAGTATTTAAGCAAGATATAAGGTCATTAACTATATCAATTAAGCATACAAGTAGATCGGGTTAAAACAAGCTCAAGCACAATATGAGAGAAGACAAGAACGAGCAAACCAAGAGAGGAAACACGTGATTGTTTACCAAAGTTTGGATCCACGGATCCTACGTCTCCGTTGAGGGGCCACAAAGGCCGGGTCTATTTCAACCCTTTTCTCATGAGGTTGCACAAATGCACTCCTCGATTTTACTTTTGATTTCTTCCCTTGCAGAGGCGAAATCGAAGCCTTCACAAACTTTTCGAGGCACACCACAACCTTGGGTGCTCACAGGCGACGCCTAGCCGTCTAGGAGACCTTAGTCCCCAAGAGTAACAAACACAATCGAAGATTTGCTTGCTATGAATTCTAGTGCTCAAAGTATGGAGTGAAGCTCACTAGCTCTCAACTTCTCAATCTCTCAATCCAACTCTCTTCTCTTCTCAAATCCCTCTCACAAAGAGGCACCACAAAGGTAGAGAAATATAGAAGGCTATTTGACTTTGGATGTGTCTAATAATACCCAAGAACAACAACCACTCAAAGGAGGGGTGGAGGAGTTTATATACCCAAGCCTCTCAAAACTAGCCGTTGGAAGCTGAGATTTTAATTTTCGGAATTTCCAAAAATTTTCAGACTTTCCAAAATATTTTCGGAATTTCCGAGATTTTTTCGGAATTTCCGAAAAAACACCAGGCAAAACGGCCATAACTTTTTGCTCGAAAGTTCGTTTTTGATGATCTTGGACTCTATGGAAAGCTCACTCAGAGAACTACCCAACTCAACCAAAAGAAAGGTCTAAAACCACTCAAAGGATAGATTAAAACTTGGGTTTCTCTCAAGGTAGCACTAGGATAGGTCACTTTGAACACCGAGACATACACAAACATATCGACGTTGCATCCCTTTTGATAGTATGACATTCCTATACTCAAACGAAGATAGAAAGAGAATTATACTAATAGGAATGCCTTCTTTTCATCTTTATTTCTTTGTCTTAAGGGATGTCAACGCCAAAACCGTTTTACCATATATTCTTCAAATGATTGATGCAGTTATTTGTAGCTTCAAATGACCTTGCACGGTCCATCATGACAAAGTCGTCACTCGTCCTTCATCACCGGATTTGGTTCTTTGGCGCTAAGCCCCTTGCTTGCCCTTCACCACCGCATGGTCTATCGCGACCTAGCATTGCTTGCCTTTCACCGTCTTGCCATAGTAGTCACTTTGTATCCCACATCTTCAATATCTTCACTTTGTCATCCTTGGTATCTTTAGGTGTAATCATATCACTTAAGCATCAACACATTTTCAATCCTTGGGATCTATTTTTTTCTCATTCAACTCAATGAAATTATTAGTCCCAATGATCCGGTTGTTAACCTTTACTTGTTGACCAATCGATTGCATGTATAAAAGGATATGAATAAATAATGAGTATTGATCAACACCACAAGTGTCATATACTCAAATATATGCTCAAATGTAAAGATCCCAATTAAATGAAAGTGAATAACTTGGATCAAGTACATGCATAACTAACGTATAGGGTTTGCTCCCCCTAAATGTATGCATACAAATTGTTTGTGTGAAGCAAGAGCATGCATAAAAAGATATGAAACATTGAGAGCTTATCCTATACAAGAATAAAAAACATTTATCAAATATAGGCATTAAAATAAAAACATACCCTCATCATCTCCATGTTCTCAATGTAAAGAGACTAAATAAGAGAAAATACTCAAACAAAACATTAGTCTCACATGTATATTGTTATTGACATGGAAATATTATATATGAACATATCAATATGTGCATGGAGAGGAGGAATGATACATATAACTTGATCTCCGTGCACTTCATCCTTGTTGTGATTTAGGTCCACCATCAATGAATATTTCTATCTCGACTCATATGAAGTCCGTGAGCCATTTCTCACAATTTCCACTTCCATATCCACATGAGACTAGGACAAAGAAAATGCTTATAAAAATATTAGTCTCATATAATTGGATTTGTCATTAATCACCAAAACCAAATTAGTTACACTTGAACTTTCATTTCTTTAAACCAAGTTTGGGGAGTGTTGCTCATACCCTCATTGCATGTTTTAAAATAGGGCATACTACCTGTGATTTACTATTGACGGCCTTCTTTATGGAAAGCTCACTCAGAGAACTACCCAACTCAACCAAAAGGAAGGTCTAAAACCACTCAAAGGATAGGTTAAAACTTGAGTTTCTCTCAAGGTAACACTAGGATAGGTCACTATGAGCACCGAGACATACACAAACATATCGACGTTGCATCCCTTTTGATAGTATGACATTCTTATACTAAAAAATAAATAGGAAGACAATTATACTAATAGGAATGTCTTCTTTCCATCTTCATTTCTTTGTCTTAAGGAACGCCAACGCCAAAACCGTTTCACCATATATTCTTCAAATGATTGATGCGGTTACTTATAGCATTAAATGACCTCGCATGATCCATCATGACAAAGCCATCACTCGTCCTTCACCACCGCATGGTACATCGCGACTGAGCATTGCTTGCCTTTCACCATCTTGCCATAGTAGTCACTTTGTATCCCACATCTTCAATATCTTCACTTTGTCATCCTTGGTATCTTTAGGTGTAATCATATTACTTGAGCATCAACACATTTTCAATCCTTGGGATCTATTTTTTCTCATTCAACTCAATGAAATTATTAGTTCCAATGATCTGGTTGTCAACTTTTACTTGTTGACCAATCGATTGCATGTATAAAAGGATATGAATAAATGATGAGTATTAATCAACACCAATGTAAAGATCCGAATTAAATGGAAGTGAATAACTCTGATCAAGTACATACATAACTAAGGTATAAGATTTGCTCTCCTTAAATGTATGCATACAAAATGTTTGTGTGAAGCAAGAGTATGCATAAAAAGATATGAAACATCGAGAACTTATCCTATACAAGAATATATGACATTTATCAAATATAGGCATTAAAATAAAAACATACTTTATCATCCCCATGTTCTCAATGTAAAGAGACTAAATAAGAGAAAATACTCAAACAAAACATTAGTCTCACATGTATATTGTTATTCACATGAAAATATTATATATGAATATATCAATATGTACATGGAGAGGAGGAATGATATATATAACTTGATCTCCGTGCACTTTATCCTTGTTGTGATTTATGCCCATCATCAACGAATATTTCTATCTCAACTCATATGAAGTCTGTAAACCATTTCTCACAATTTCTACTTCCATATCCACATGAGACTAGGACAAAGAAAATGCTTATAAAAATATTAGTCTCGTATAATTGGATTTATCATTAATCACCAAAACCAAATTAGTGACAGTTGAACTTCTAATATACAAGATTAATTTTAGTCGATTGCAACAAAAGTTTCATTGATAACTTAATCATTTGGGTTTAATAACATCATACTTCCAACCGATGTATGTTTTAACCATCGAGCCTACCTCTAATATTCTATATCAATGTTGGCTGATTGGTTTGTTGGATGTTTGTTTCATTATATCTATATCGGCTGACTGGTTCATTGGATATCTACCTTGTCACATTTATATCTGTTGATTGGTTCATTACATTATTATCAACTGATTGCTTTATATCATTATTTATCCAAGTGTCAGAATCTATATCGGACATATAGTTGATTGTTCAAAACCCTATCGACATCGGCTAGTATCGCCACATCGGTTGTTTGATTGTCAATTTATATATCTTATCATTTGTAGGATTAAACTGACTGGCACACCTACATCTCATCAATATTTTAGGACCTGCACTGGAGCTAAGCAGTTCTCCCAAGCCTTCGTGTGCCACACGCAAGATCTACGTCAACACATCTTTTGGCACACTCAATGGGACATATTTTGCGTCAACACAGATTTGGCACTCCCGATGGGACCAATATACAGATCAATATACATCTACTTTTGACGCATCGCCACCCTCTTATGAGGTTTTATTTCGACGAGTTCTTGTTTTCACGCATGGACTGCATCGATTGAATTCGACCTCCGGTAAGAAATGAGTTCTGTCATCTTCGCTTGCGTTGGCGTGGCTAGGACTTCCTCGGTTGAGTCCGATATTCTAATTGGGCCGACACAAATGTTGCCTATCCAGTATATCATCTCTATCTTTAGTTCCATTACTGTTTATAATCACATCAGCTCAGTTAGGACTTACTCGGTAAGGTCTGATATTCTGATCAAGTTGATATTTCTTTAAACATAATATTGCTTTAGATATATTTGTTATATCCATCACATTAGACAGATTTATTGGATCATTGAATTTTGTGATGGGGTTCTTGGTCTGTTTAGTCCAGCTTGATTGGATTTTATATCAAGTTTTGCCCGATTGAATTTCGTATCATTCTTTAATTTTATGCTTTGTCCATCGTATGGGGGCCGAGAATCTACTGATTAGGTAGAATAAGGAAGTAAAAAAAAATGATAGGGGACATTTGCCCCTCGAGCTATGTAGAAATGACTGGGGCCAGATCCACCCTACCTCCCTCCTCCCATGTGCTACAACCCACCCCAATATGGCTTCCCTTGCTCCGGTGGCTTCCTTCACTGCATCGGCGATGGATCATCGAACAATGGCAGTGGCGGTGGCGATTTGCCGCCAGTCGACAGAGGTGGCGAACAGCCCGGCAAAAAACCACTTGGCTCCTTGTCTGCAACTACACGTGCGTGAGGCAGACACTCATTATGGTGCGCCTATATGATGCGCTTGTAAGTTGAACAATCTAACAGTCAAAGTAATTATAATTGGAATATATAGATTTTTTTTACCCGTTGCAACACATGGAAATTTTTGCTAGTAAAATTAAAAATCAAAAAAAATCTGGTCCTCACCACTAACCAATCCCCATATTGGGCCTTAGTCCATGACCGCAATAGTGGACCACACGGGTTGCCTCGTAGGCCATGAACACTGGTCCATGGGCCATCAACTGACAGGTTGGCCCACCAGGCCGAGTCTACCGGCCTCTCTTCCTCCCTCCACGGTTGACCCAGTCCACCATGAGCCAATGAATCATGGGCTCTCTCGTCAGCTGAGAAAAATAAATCATTTCCCACTTTCAGAAATTCATATCTGCTTGATCATAACTCCAATTGACTCCGATCCACTTCTAGAATTTTTTTTATAAAATTGAGATCTATTTATGGCAATATTAGTTTATAGTGATATTGTTACTTTTTTAGAGTTTTGTTGTAGTTCTCTCGTTGTACGTGTATAGTCGACGTGTCGGGAAGTTGTCAAACATGTATCGTGTGAAGACATTTGAAGACCAACAACATAGCATGACACTATTTGATCATATTACTCCTAGATATATAAAATATGTTAATTGCAAACTTGTATTATCTAGTGTACACGTTAATTTGATCAGCCTCGGTTACATAACCGATGGACCTACCCATTAGTCGCATTACCACGTGCAGGAGGTTGATGACCCTAAAAACTTGTCACTCTATCACCGTGGTACCTTGGTACCAGGGATGGATCTAACATGGGGGCGGCAAGGTCTCGAGCATTCACTACTGGTGCGAAGATCATAGAAGCCCCCACGAAGCCCCATTAATTTTTTTGCTATATGTAGATGGAAAGGAGGGTTGTAGCTTTGTTTAATTTGTTTAGATCCTCATGTTATTTCTTTCTAGATCCACCACTGCTTGGTACCTATACTCTTCAAGTATGGGTGTCAGTAACCCCACATGCACATTTGTTTGTTGAAAAATAGGAACTTGGGTTATGGAACTATTTTGAAAGCCTAACACTTGGTATCAGTATATTTGGAAAAGAAAGGTGGTTGCAAAAACTCGTGATGCGAGTGAAGGCATCTAGGCCCCATGTAGTGTTTTGGTGATTAATGACAATATAATCATCAGACTAATCTCAGTCGTTAAGTATTATAAAGGATTAAGGTTCTGATGATGCGAATGTGGACGTTTATGCATACCCTTGTAGGACGGTCAAGACAAGATCCAACTACAGCAACTCGCACATTGGTAATGCATTTGAGGAGTTAGGACAAATACGGTAGAGCTAGTAAATACCATCCTATTAAGAGGGGTTGAAAGCTAGTAGGTTAAAGTTTCGAAAGTGCTAGAGTCTAGGTGTGGTGCACACTAGGTTGCTAGCCTCTAAAATCAAGTACTTGATCAAGTGAGTAAAAGCTTTAGGCGTATGATGTTGTGGAAGTCCCTTTGCAGCCTGAAATTGTACCAGCCAGACAATCCAAGTGATGGCAGAGAATCCGAGCTAGCACTTGTCCAAGTTGCTAGATCAACTTGACCAGATAATTCAGTGTGGTGTCGGGTTGCTCGGCTAGTTCTTTGTCCGACCATGGTTATGTGTTGATTGGACAGTGGAAATGAACTAGTCGGATTGCCTGACAGCTCTCAGACAATCTGGCACCATGCCGGACAACGAGTTTCGGACAATCTGAATGATGCCGGATTGTCCGACACTTTATAGCACAATGGTTATTTGCCCAGTTATCGTTGGAAAAGCATAAAGGGCTGGACAATTCAGTCTGGTGCCGGATTGTCTGACCCTATGTATCTTGGCTATTTTATTTTTCCAAACGGTAACAGATGGCTAGCTGGCTCGATTGGGGCTATATATATCCCTTGCCTTGGACTCCCTAGTGTCTATTGGAACCTTATTGAGCTGAGCAACCTACGGGAGAGTACAAGAGCACCTTTGAGCTATTTGTGATCTATTTATTCACTAGTTCAGTGCTACTTTTAGAGTGGCTTAGTGTGCACCCACCAAGAGTCTTGTTTTTAAGGGCTTCAAGTGAAAGCTTCTTCCTGTTACTCATTGCAGCGTGCCTAGTCGTTCTCAAAAACGATTCAGTGATCTCTCAAGAAGATTGTGGGAGACCCGGTGTGATTGTGAAGGTTTAGGGGTTCATCTTCTGGAGCGGAGAAAAATCTACACGATGAGATCACCCATGGACTTAGTGGCTATGGGAGGGAGTTATACTCTTGTGTAGAGTGCTCCAACAAGGACTAGTGGAGATTGTCGAATCTCCGATATCTCAGGAAAAACTCGTAGCATTTTTGTGTTTGCAATTCCTATAGTTTTCTTCGCTCTTCACTAGCAATTCTTGTTCCTTTCAATACTTAGCTTCTTCTAGAAATGTTAGGACTTTAGCTAGGTTGCAAAACTTGGGCCACACTAATCTTTAAACCTAGGCACATAGGCTAGATTTTGTCTTCCGCATCTAAGTTGAAATTCGGCCTAGTTTCTTAGAAATACTATTCACCCCCTCTAGGGCGTCTTTGATCCTACAGCGGGAGCTCGTCTATGTGGCTTGGTTCTATATTCACATAAAAGGACCGATTCCTTAGGGAATTCCATTCGAAATCTTATAGTACGACCACACGAGTATTATGGGATGCCCAAGACTAAGTAACTATTTGTTTCAGGGAAACCTCGTATGCCAATAGATATAGAACGTTGGCATCTGTATGCATTGTTAGGACGGGGTGTGACATAATTACTATGACATATTAATAATATTGTATGCATCCAAGTTACTTAACTATTTTTTAGAATTTGACAAATCTATATTACTAAAGCTGGCGGGTCACCCCGCAAGCTGATTGGTCCTCGACTGTTCTCGTCTGTTTTGTTGACATGTGTCAATACGCCTATGGAGAAAGTGGCATGCTTGGCATAAGCAAATACTTCGCCAATCGACGGAGTAGGAGTAAGGGCCAGTTTGTTGGGGACTAATGTTGTCACACATTTTTTACTAAGGTGGCTAAGTTTAGTCTTGCTATACTTTTGTGGAAAACAAAGGACAAAATAAGCTTAGGCAAAGTTTGAAAAGAAAATAGAGTGTATGACATGTAGGTCAGGTGACTAAGAGTTAGGTAAAATAGAGTTGTAACAGAAACCATACATTGTCCATTAAAACTGTGACTTTGGTTAAATGTCATAAATTTTAGTTGCCAATAAAAGAAACCTGCGACTCGAGTTAGTTGAAGAAACAGTGTAAAAAAAAAGAAGATGGCACAGGCGCTCCTCCGCCAATCATCAGTCGTGTAGTGTGGCCTAGAGCTGGGAGCCTGGGACCAACCTGCCAGTCACGAGGTGGCCAGTCCAATGCATTGTTAAAGCTATGGATGTCTAATTAAATCTGAATACAGCTAATGTAAAATTGTTTAAGCTATAAAAGAAAATTGATATAACTAGTCAACTTATCACATAAAATCAACTCCATAATCAATAATATTTTTTATAATTTTTTTTCTTCCATTGTAAAATACAAAATATATATTAATACGCTAACATATTTATGGCTAATTTTTTTAGTAGTATGCGATGTACCTGTTGATGACGAGACGTACATGGTAACTTCGTTAATCTCAAGATATATTGGTCTAGTCTCCAAAGGTGTTTATAGGAGTGGGTGTCTGTGAAAGAACATCTATATCCCTAGTGGGTTTTGGTTAATTGATGATAAACGATTAAGAGACTAATGCACTTATTGAGTGTATAAGCAAAGGATTAGTCCGATGAAAAGCCGATGAAGATGATAAATAAGAAGATCCAATACAACGAGGTTTTATTGTGATCCAAGGCTACAAGTGACGGAAGATGGCAAAGCGCAGTAAAGGGTTTGCAAGACTAAGCTATGCGATGGACCATGCATGGGAGAAGGGCAAGCGGAGACTCGGCACCGAAGGACCCGATGTAGTGGTGAAGGAGCAAGCGCTTGGCCGAATTCCGACGAACCGATCGAGCCCATAGGATGTCACAAGTTGCTGAGGATCAACCCTTAGTGTAGAAGAAGCGCAAGATGAAATGTCAAAAGATCAAGAGGATGTGATTCGTTGATGAACATCAAGCCAAATTCTATATTAGCATTGATTAAGGCAAAAAAAGACGATGGTGTAAAGGTATTTGTATTGGTATAGTTTTTCTATTTGCTCTTGAGTTTGTAGTGTCAGTGTTATAGATAAAGTATACCCAATAGTCTTGGGTTAGGCTCGGCAGGGCCCATCATATACCAAGTCTTATATAGAATCATGTCTCATATACGGAAGGTATTCCGGATGAGAAAGGAGAAACGGAGTCCTACTCGGACACAACAAGGATTACTTAGATCGTATTCATATTTGTCTCTCTAGTTTTACTTGGATAAGAGGACATCCGAGGATATAAATACAAGACCCCTAGGAGGAGAGGGGAGGCCATGTCAGAATAGAAGCCAATACAGATCTAGACAAATCTGGGGCAAGCCTAGACAGACCCAATCTAGAGCCACAAGGCAAACATGAGGGATCAAGGGCTACCTCCAATCTTGCCGAGTTCATATTCGAGAAAGAAGATTACACTAGCCGTCGACTACGTGTTGGAGATCCATGCCGCCAAGCCGACGCCGACTAGATTGGGTCATCCCAAATATTCTACTCGTATGATACTGATATATAAAGGTAACACCGGCTTCGGCCAATAGGTTACGGCTATTACCTGTCAGTTAAGGGGCCGAACCCGTATAAAATTCCTTGTCGTCTGTCTTTTTTACCTCAATCTTGCGTATGCCCTGGCACCAACGATCCCCATACTCTACAAAAACCGTAGTAGCGATATAGCCCATCGACAGGTAGGAAGTTGTACTATTAAGGAGATGTTGCCTTGATATCTGGTGATGAGTTTGGTGCTCAAAATCCTTGTTGCAGTGTTTCTCATTCTTAGATTTTTTTTAGTACTAGCGATTTTTGTATTTTTTCCTAATTATTTTCAAAAACTTGCAAAAAGTTGTGCCGTGGAAAAAGCTCTCTGGTGATTTTCAGAAACTTCAGGAAGTCTTTGGAAATTTTCGAAATTGATATGGCCAGCAAATTGCTCTCTAGTGATTCTTTCGAAAATTTCCAAAACTGAAATTTGCTCTCTAGTGATTTCGGGATTTTTTGAAATATTTTTGAAATTTTCCGAAATGTTATTTTGCCCAGTTTTCTGTTGTGCTCATGCTGGAATTTTGCGCTTAGTTGCACATAGTTGGTCCTCCTCGGATGCCAAGGCGTTGTCAGAAGTGATGGCACCAAGGTGTAACACCCTGATTTTCGCCCGTCGAAAAATTTATGTTATTAAAAACCTATTTTCAAAAATTTGGTTCTTTGTGTGTGTCTAGGATCGGTGCCAAAAGATCTCGATTAAATTCTTTTTCTCAAAGGTTGTCCTCTGTCCGACATCCTTTCCTTTCTTTATCCTATCCGTCTGTTCTTTTAGCGCTTCGGTGCTAATTAATTAAAGTCCCGAAGTTCTTCTCTTCTACCACAGTATTATCCCTCTCGCAAACTCTTATTCTACGGTTAAATTTTAACCGCTCTATCGAGTCGACCTCGATATTTCCCTCGAATATTTACAATCGATCGATGAATTTACCTATTGCGCGTCGATATGACTATTCTCGATTTTATTTCTACCGCAGCTGTTGGATTTGAATGCCATACGTCATCCTAGAAATTCCTTTTTCGATACAGTCAGAGCACTCACAATAAAATCCTAAATTTAATTCTCAAGCGACTGAGCGACCGAATTATTCACCTGGATTCAAACTAAAAATTTGTAACACCGTCAGAAAATTCCTAAATAAAAATACACCGACCAAAAATCATTTCTGATTTATTTTTATAATGTTGCATCATGCCGAAAATTTCTTTATTTGTTTTATGACAGTGCTAAACTTTTATTGAAAATTTCCAATTTTTCTACTCCTCTGATCTTTTGGTTTTTGTCCCAAGATTTTCACTCTGACCGAAATTAGTTTTGCTACAAAAAGTCCGCTTAAACTCCCTCTACCTTGGCCTTCTTGTTGCAAGCCTTTTTCCTAGAAAAGTCCATGTTGCCTCCCCAAGCCATTCATTCCTGTTGGGTTGGCAATAAAAATATAAAGTCTAATCCTCCTCCCTGGTACTGTTTTCGGCGACGACGTCACCGCGCGCCGTGCCGCTACGACCAAGCCGCTGCGACATCGCCAGCTGCTGCCCTTCTTTCCCATCGCGCCAGCGACCTCGCCGTGCGTTTCCGCGCCTTTGCCTGATCTCACCGGCGAAGCAAGCATGCATGTCGCTAGCTAGCTGTACGTGAGTGCAATGCATATGCATGCATGCAGCTAGCTTAGCACTAGCCAAGCATGCAGCATGCATGCAGGCAACCGCCCAGGCCGCCGATACGTCGTCGTCGTCTACATCTTTCTCCCCTCGCCAGCAGCCAGAGCCACTACACCAGCCCGGCAAACCCCGTTCGAGCCGACACCGTGCGAACTCGAAATAAAGCCGCTCCTCCTCGGGTCGGGTAGGTGGCGATGGCCGCTCAGCAACCACGTTCGACGGCGCCGTGTTTTGACGGCCGCCACGGCCGCACTACCACTTCATCGCCACCACGTGCCCCGACCAGGTGGACGACGTTTCCGCCACCAATACGCAGCCGTCACCGCTCCCACCTACACACACGCGTTTTTTGGGATGGAATGAATGCGGGCAGCAGCAAACGTCCCTTCCCCAGACTCTATTTAAGCGCCGTCGTGGGTGAGCACGCAACATGTCCCTCTCCATTCTCTCTTCTCCTACTCCTCGTTTTGCTTCTCCTCAGTCACTTCCTCTCGCGCACACGTTGCCGTCTCTCCGGTTGCTCCACCGCGGCCGGCTCCGGCTGGGCCTCAGTTGAGCAAGAGGACGGATAGGCCGCCGCACCGTCATCTGAACCCCGAGAACGACTAACTTATTGAACGGCTAACCTCTAACATCTAACATTTGACCCATTGATTAACTAACCCGCTGACACTCTAACTTACTGACTCACTGACCTCTAACTCGCTAACCCCTAACCCCTAACTTGCACTAACCCACTAACATTTACTCCTTAACACTGTGTGTTCGTTTGTTACCACTGATCGAACACGTGGTGTGCGAGGACGATCAGCGGGTCGACCGTCCCCAGGCTGTACATCGACGACCGTAGTTTCGTGCGAGGACCACCGCTCGGTGTGCCGCTACCCGGCTGCCGCAAGGTGAGCTCCTCTCCTGCTCTCCCTCTTGCTTTTGTTTCCTTACCGCATTTCTCATCTACCGTTGTTGCCGCGGCGCGGTGACGTCGTGAGGCGCAACACCATACCCGTTCCTTGCGCAGACGCCCTCCGCAGCAATCGCCGCTTCGCCGCCGGCCATGCATGCGCCATGCAGCTAGCTGGCTGTACGTGTGCATGCATGCAAGCAGCTGGCTGTATGTGTGCATGCATGCATGCAAGCAACTCACATATGCTTGCTTGTAGCTCGCCCAAGCCTTTCACCTCACCATGCGCACACCCATTTAAAAACAAAACCTATACGTGAGGAGCTAAGGGCGGTCCCACCCGTCAGACCTTTTTCCTTTTCTTTGATTTAAAACTTTTTCAATCTTTCGAATTCCGTATCTCCCTCGTTTTAAGTCGGATTTGAATGAAACTTTCGTCAAAATCTTTCTAAAATCAAGATCTACGCAATGGCACTGGTTTGGTTATTTTTTGATTTTTCTGGAATTTTTGGCTCTTTTGTGTTAGCGAGTAGTTGATGACTTTATTATTCAACCGGACAGGGTACATCTGCGAGGAAGAAACTGAGCTAATTGAGAACGAACCCCCAATTGAGCAAGGCAAGTCATTACGCCCCCTTCCTCGAACATGTTGGTCCTATTTTTATAAATATGTTGATTACAAATAAAATTGCATACTAATTATAAAATGTGTACCTACATTTGTTTAAGCCTTACCTTTGATATTGTTTATCCTTATGTATTTACACACCTTTGTTACCTGAGTATATTACTATACGCGTGATTATTTATTCACTGCTTAGCCCTGCTTACATAGACGTTATACACTCCATATGTGTGATATGTGGATGTGGTTATACTGATCACTCGATGGGAGTGATTGTTAGAGATCGGGTGGAGACATAAGCGCCACCCACAGCATGAAAACCTTTGCGAAAACCCAAAAACTTAATTAAACTAAAGTGATTTCGACTGGGGCGGCACAGATAGAATATGGGTGGTTCTGGGAACGGTAAGCCACCGACCCTGGTGTTAACGATGGATTTTGGTAATCGACTCGGAAAGGAAAGAGGAAACCGAAGCAGAGAGGAAGGATTGAGTTGGAGTCGGACCAGGCTTCGTATCGGACCCGGTAACCGTATCGGACTGGGGAGGTGTTGTTATAAAGAGCGTATCGGCCGATACGGATTTGGTTTGGTCGTGGGCCGATGCGGGTTGTGAGTTGACAGTGTCAACGTGGGCTTGGTCTGGGCTCGAAGTAAGCTTCAAGGAAGTTGCCAAATAGAGATAAAGCTCGGTTTTAGGCAATTGTATCTTGTAAATTAAGTAGTGTAGATCTAATCTATGGTTTAAGTCTGCCGCAAGGACTTGTTTGTTAGTTGTAGATAAGATCGTGCCCTACAAGGGTTCTGTTGTAACCTCGGGTATAAATATCCCGGTAGTTTGTACATGTAGACTCTCTCTCAAATCAATCACACAAAAACCAGTTCAATCTATTTTCGGCGCATCGCCAACCCTCGCAAGAGGTTAACTCCCGACGAGTTCTTGCTTCTCCAGAGCAGAGGTAAGAACTCGTCCCCGACGATCTGCATCGTCGGGGCTAGCGTGTCGTTTTAGGCACGTTAAGCCCTAGTGATGTGATCGTCGTTTATCGTGTGTTAGCTAATCTTGATGCGGTTTTCTAATTCTGTCTTGCCAGCGGCTAACTCGTTTTAGGGTTTACTGCCGACGATGATCGAATTGGTTTGCTCGTTTAGATTATCTAAGGCATTTACCATCCCCAAAAGCGATCGAAGACTTGATTTTCTTTACGTTAACTCTCGATCTACACTTTGAGTTGCTATCGACCTTAGTCGTGTTTCGAGGTTTAACCTAAAGCCTGTTTTTGATCGTAATTAAGGATAGCGCCGGGGTTTCAGCCGGTCTTACCTAATGCATGTGATTATTTTATGTTCTTGCATGTGTTTGCCACTTATGCAGGCGGATTGGTGGATATAAATACATTGATTACAGGGTATTCTTAGGATCTCTCTGTGGTTGGTATATTTATATTGGCTGATTGGCTTGTATAAGTTTGCACTAGAGTATTAGCTAGTGTATTTATCTTCATGCTATCCTCATCGGCCGGTTCCAGTAATTTGCTATAAACATGATAACATGAGCCGATGAGATTAGATCTACTTTATTAGTTCTATCTTATTATTACCTCAAGTAAGCCGATATAGGTTTGCCCTATCGGCCAGGCCTTCACGATGCAACATCGGCCTATCGGCCGATCGGCCATCGGTTCTCACATGGTTTACTTGTTTAATCTTGTTGATTGCAGATCAAATCAACTAGCACGCTCTACTTACGACTAGGCAAGCCATTTGGACCTGCACTGGAGTTAAGCAGATCTCCCAGGCCGCCGTGGTAACGCGGAACCCGTTTGGTTGCTGGACGGGTCAAAATTCTGTGCCAACACCTGGTCAGTTAAGGACCGAGTCAAGAAGCTAAGCAAGAAACAAACCGAGTACGACCACACTTCTTGAGTGGGGTTAGACCTGGTGGACTAGGTTATTCTCGTGGGGTGGCACCCCAAACATGGTAGGTACTGGATATCGGTATGGAAATATGAAAGTGTGTGGTTTAATGACGTCAAAGCTTTATATATGTATAATGTAACCTTCAATCTCGGGAGCTCCAGGACTCCCCTCACAACCGGCTCGAGGTAGGAATGTGGCGCCGGGGGTGCAATGGGGATTCATAGTCCTTGGAGCGGGTGCCGCCATGCGAGGGTAACTGGAAAACCGGGCCGTGACAAGTCTCATGTGTTGGGTGCGTCACGAAGTGTGGGATTAAAAGCGTACATCTGCTGCAGTGTGAGTAAATTAAACTATTCGAATAGCCGTGCTCGCGGTTAATGAGCGCCGGGACTTGTATTACTCTTGACTAGCCTCGTCAATTTGTAATATTGCTTAAAATATGATGGGTATGGAAGGTGTGACCTTGCCTGATGTGCAAAAAGGTCGTAGTGGTTAAAACTGTGGAAATCGGATGCGAGGGTAAACCAGACCAAGCGAGGCTTGGGGAAGGTGAAGTATCTAGGCCCCCGTTGTTAATTTTGGTAATTAATGACAAGCACTAATTGTGGACTAACCGTTGTGTTTGAGCTATATATTTTAAGTTAAATTCACATCATATGTGCGCATGGATGATTATCGATGGATTAAAATTGACGGCGCAAAGCAAAAAGAAGAGAAGACGGTAAACTAGTGTTTTCATTTTAAATTGATCGAGGCGTTGGGCGATCAAAATTGTGCTAGTTTATTTATAGCTTTGCCGTACTATTAATAGGGGTAATGACCTAGCAAAGAGATGATTTTAATTGTCACATTAGGTCATTATGCATTTAGACTTGTGCTCACATTTCTTCACACACACTTTTGCATTCACTGTCTCGGTCTAACCAGGGGCGGTCAGACCGGCCATATAGTGGCGGTCTGACCGGAGTGCCTCGACCGGTCTGACCAGCACCAAGCGAGCGGTCTGACCGGTACATAAGGCTGGTCTAACCGGCGGCACTTTTGCGGTCAGACCGGCCCTCTGGAGGCCGGGATGGTGTTGCTCGGGGTGGCCGATCCAGAGCCACCAGAGCCGTTTTCGGTCAGACCGAGCCGATGGCGGTCTGACCGAGTCGCGGGCGGTCTGATCGGCCTTTTGGCCTCCGGTCTAACCGGCCCCGTGGTCCCAGTGCATTTAATGCAGTCCAACGGCTAGTTTTCCAGCCGTTGCGAAATAGTCCGGTCTAACCGGCAGTACACAGAGTTGGTGGATTTCGTCCCCAACGGCTAGTTTTGGTGGGTGGGAGTATAAATACTCCCCCAGCAGCAGTAAGGGGACTCTCTTGGCACCCAATTCAATTGCATACACCCCTTGCACCTCTCTCACACACATTTGAGCTTAGTGTTTATCCATTGTAGTGATCGAGGTTGTTCTAGCCAAGAGTCAAGTGCATTTGCTTCCATTGTAGAGCTAGTGTGGCGCTTGATCATCTCCGAACCGCGTCATTGCTTGTTACTCTTGGAGGTTGCCGCCTCCTAGACGGCTTGTGGAGGAGTTGCCCGGTGATCTCTCCGAGAAGATTGTGGAGGAGGCCCGGTGCCGGTTTGTAAGTGGTTTGGAGTTCACCACCTTCGGAGTGAAGGAAGAACTACCCCGAGTGATCGAGGCTTGGGTAGTCCTCTCCGTGGGCCGGCTCCCGTCTTGCCCACCCCTTGGCTTTGTGGTTGAGCGGTGGAGTTGGGCTCGCCTCAACAGGGAGTAGGAAACCGGCGAGTTTCCGAACCTCGGTGAAAAATCTCTTGTCTCCTTGTCTCATTTGATTGTCGCATTTACTTTTGTGCAATTTACATTCCTAGAGAGATACTTGAGATCATATCACCCTAGGATTGCTAAACTTTGACATAGGAGTGTGATTTACTTTTCTAGAGATATAATTGAGCCACTATCACCCTAGGTTTGCAAAACATAACTTAGTTGCTTAGTTAGACTTGACCCTCACCAAGCCTAGCAACTTAGATTAGTTTTGATTAGGTGTCACTTAGTTTTTAAATCGCCTATTCACCCCCCCTCTAGTCGACATCTCGATCCTATAGAAGGTGGATGAACCCTCGCAGGTTAATGACAACTTCAACTTAACGTGGTTTTCAGTTAAAACTGTTATGGCATAGGTTTGTGAAATAATTTGTGAAAACTAGCTTTATGCAAATAAACCAAGCCATCCTTGAACCCCTATGAACATTATATGCATTCTGTAGTGGTGGCTTGCTGAGTACGGTTGGTACTCACTCTTGCTTATTTAAATTTTTTTTAGAAAAAGGTGTTGGTGTCGATCTATGCATGTGCTATGCTGGCAAGGAGTTACCAAGGACGGCGGAGTAGGGACCTAGGTTCACCAGTCGATGCGTGTGGGATAAAATGGACCGCCGCTGCTTTGCTTCCGCTACCTCATTTATTTGTGTTGGTATTTTGTGTTGTTGTCGACCATGCTTGGTCTATTCGGATCCCATTTGGGCTATCCTTGTATTATTAATAGATTGTAAGACCTGTATGATGATGTCAGCTTGTGATATACAACTGTGCCATGTGTGTACCATCTACTGATCCAGGGAATGGTATTGTAATACACATAGGGTTTCCGGTATACAAAACCGGGGGCTCACAGAAGGGCACATTCTCCATCACTTGGCATCAAGGAGCCCTGGGGCGTATTGGGTCTAGCAACTATGTGTAACGAGTGTCTGCTTTGCTGGATGTCCTCGTTCACGACTTCAAGAAATCTATAATATAGAAACATCAAACATACGAAAACTCAAAAACAGATATTGCAAAAAAGAAGTGTTTTCTAAATATCAAGCCCAATACTTGTTCATCTTTATTACAATAAAGGGTGAAAATAAAAATTTACTCTTCAAAAAAGGGATGATCGAATCCCCGAGTTCCTCCACCTCTGACATCATGTTGTCGCGACGCTCGTCGTCTCCTCCCTTGGTCAAGGCCTCCTCCAAATTGACCTTAGGGTGGGTGAGCCTGAGGCACAACCCGATGCATACCCCGTCCGCCACTTGCTCGGCATGGTCATTGGCGGCGGTCTCCAGTGCTGTGATGAGGGTCTCAAGGGATCCCATCACCGTAGTCTCATTGGGGAAGGCTGGGTGCTCCACGTGCTTCCCCAACCCCTTGGCCACCACGTCGAGATGCCCGTAGTTCTCGTGTAGGGCCTGACAGAGGGAGGACAGGTTGTCCCTCGTCTCCAAAAGCTCATGCTCGAGACCCCAGTGTTGGCGGTCATTCCCCGCCACCACTTCCCACAGCTTGGCGTTGTCAGCCTGTGCTTCTCTAAGCAGGGCTTCCAGCGCAGCGACGCGGTCGTCGGCCGTAGACGCGGCTTTCCCAAGTTGTTTGATCTCGGCAACGAGATCTCGGGCGCTCGTCTCAATCAGCCGACAAGCATGCAAAAGCTTGTCGACGAACAAAGACGGCCCCGAGAACGTAAGGGCGCCGGCTGAGGAAGGATGCGGGGGCAGAATGACGGTTGAGAGGGGCGATTTGCAGCTCGCCTCTTCTCGAGCACTGATGCTTTGGCCTGAGTTGGAGGGGGTAGGGCTGAAATCAAAGAAGTCGCGTTACTACAGAGGATGAAGAAAGGTGAATCTCGGTAGGACAGGTTTTCACTTACCAGGTTTTTTGCTTCTTCAGCAGCTGTGTCTTCTTCACGGGGGCCGCTTTGCACTAGAGGTAGTCTGCAAAAAAGAAAGGGTGAGCACAGAAACGACTATCATAATTTTACAAAGAACCTAAGTTTTGGGTCTCACCTAGCCATCACCAGTCCGCACCAGCTTCCCCGTCACCGAGGTCTTTGGCAGGGTTGTCCAGCGCTTCCTCTTCGTCCCACTACCCCTAGGGGCGAGGGCCGCGGCCGCCTGTTCAGAAACCACCTGCTCCTTCAAGGAAGAAGATGCCTGGTGGTCGACGAGCAGTCGATCACATCCGTCAATGGTAGTGCCTAAGAGAATCAAAATTACTATTCTTATGGGCATAGAAACAAATGACAAGGATTAGTGGTCGGCAGAACTTACATTCATGATGGCATCCCGATCTATTGGCAGGAGGTCACAAAGCGGAATGGGGATGTCAACGGCAGACGACGGTGGGTCAACTACCACCTTGCCGACACGCTCGACCACGATGTCCTCAAGGAGCTCTGCAATTGACATAAAAATAACAAGGTTATTAGCAGAAAAGCAACTATGGTTCTTTACATCAACAATAAAAGAACTATAAATTGTACCCCGATGCGAAAGTCGTGTCTTGTCATGTTCCCCCGTGTACAAGTACGCGGAGTGAGAACGTGCTTGGAGAGGCTAGATCCGACGACGGACAAACTCTTGGACGACTTCATATCCGGTCAGACCATGTCCTCGGAGGTAATGGATTTTCTCTATGAAACTCGCTAGGGCGGGGGTCATCAAAGGTTTGGAAATCCATGTCCCTAGGCATATGGGTTTTTCATCGGGGATTTCAAGCATAGGAGATCTGTCCTTGATGTGAAGTAAGAACCAGCTTTTCCGCCAATCTTTCCTTGAAGACGGGCAGTTAAAGGGGATGTACTCGCCTCTCATCCCATCTCGAAGACGGAGGCCACAACATCCTGAGATTTTGGAGACCTTCATCCATCTAACCTTGTAGAAGTATCTGAACAAATCTAGAAAAGGTTATACCCCAAGATACGCCTCGCATAGATGGGTAAAGATGCTCAAGAAGGCAATGAAATTTGGATTGAGGTGGAGGAGGTGGATGCCATAGAAGTCAAGAAGCAAAGAAAGAAACTTGGAAGGAGGAACGAGAAAACCGCAGTGGACGAAAGATACTAATGTAATCATTTGTCCAAGATTTATCAAAGGATCTGTACCTCCTTCCGAGCGCGCCACCACCTTTGCATTTGGCATAGCACCATCTTGCTGCAGCTCCCTCATCTCAACCTGACCGATGATAGACTCCGGGAGATCCATGGAGAATCGAAAAAAAGGGCGGGGGGAGGTTATGGTTTAGGGTTTTTGCAAGATGAGGCGGTAAAGGTTGGAGGCGTAGGGAAGAAGTTTAGGGTTTCTTGCTTTGGCAAACGAAACCCAAATGAATCTTAGAAGTGCAATTAATAGGTCCTATCCGATGGTTCAAATTTCGAAGAAGGCGAAGAGATCATTGTCGAGATTTTAGCCAATTTGTTTATAACCGTTAGGATTTTCTGACTTCAATCCATATGACTAGCCAATGTCAAGTCTTCGGATTAGGGACAACCATTTCGCCGGCTCTATACCTTCTTAGCGTCCGAGAATGGTTTGATGAGTTCGACAATGGTTGTTCTCAGAAAATCAGTTGAAGGATGTCGGTAGAATCATTTGCATTGAAGTCGGGGGCTACTGTCAGAGTCAAGAATAAGGCATACCTCCTATACACGGGTTAATGAAATACGGTAAAATCATATGCCCGAAAGTATACGATAAGGTATCCTTTAATTAAAGAAATACGGTAAAAAGAGAAGGAAATTATCTTTCCAGAATAGAAGATGTCAGAGTCCTAGTCGGGGAAGATAAGGTTTTGAGCCGTGTTCCGTTCTATTTCCTTGAGTTCTACTCAAAGAAGGGGGTGATCTATGCTATACAAACAAGGCCCCACGGTCCAGGAAGGGTAATTAGTTACAAACCAAGCCAAAAGTCTACGCCCAGAAGCAATCCGGAGGAAGTCTTTACTGTATTCGTCGAATAGATCTCACTGGGCCGTTCTCCACAACTTCTAGTCGATGAAACCAGTCAGTTGTTCTACCTCTTATTGTATTCTGAGCATATTTTTCGATATTAATCCATATAAACTGGAGTAGGGTTATTACTCACTTTGAGAGTGCGAACCAATATAACTCTTTGTCTTTTGTTTGCTTGATCGACTCTCACATATACTCTAGTTCCAGCGATCCCCATACTCTACAAATACCTTGGTCAGCATACAATCCGCTGACAACAACTAAGTCAGGAGCAAGATGAATTTTGATGGAACTTAACCCCAAATGGTGAGTTTTTGGTGAAATCGCATTATTTAGCTTTGGTGCACTCTGATGGTCCTAACTTAAATAAGGGCCTTTGGAAACTAAAAGATGTCTTTGAAAGTCAAGATTTTCCTTTGGTATTTGCGCCATGGAGTGGTGTTGACAAAGGACAACCTAGCCAAACAAAAATGGCAAGGTAGTAAGAATTGTTGCTTTTGTCACAAAGAAAAGACAATTAGACACCTTCTTTGATTGTCGTCTTACCCATTCAGTTTGGTCCATCATACAAGTAGCATTAGTACTACCTCCACCGAGTTGTGTTGCACATATGTGTGGAGTTGGTTGGAGGGTTTACACAATGATATGAAGTCACTTGTCCTGTTAGGAGCGGCTACTACTTGTTGGTCATTTTGGCTATGCAGGAATGATGTGATTTTTGATAAAAAGATAATATCCTCTTTTTGCAGATTATTTTTTTACTTACCATGGGCTCCGTACATGGGTTATCCTTCAAAAGCCTGGTTTGCGGGACTTGATGGTTACAGGATGTCAACAATTGGAGAGGGTGATCAAGAAGTTTTTTACCCAAGGACATGAGTGGCGGTCTAGTCTAAGGATTGATGGCTAGTAATTTTCCCTATGATCCATTTAGCTTATGCAGAGGTCAAAAATGTTCTCATGAATATCGTATGATTGTATCATCTCGACATAATTTATTATCTTTTAAAAAAATCCGCAAGGCAAACCAACTTGTGCTGACGAGGGATTTCTCCTCCCAGGAAACTCAGATGGCCATACAACAAATGGACAGAAACAGCATGCCAGGTCCGGATGGGTTTGGTCCGGGTTTCTACCAAGCATCCTGGAACAAGATCCCTGAGCACCCGAAACACAAGTGGTTTGAATATGTTTAGTACACACATGTTTCATTCAATCTCTCGAATGTTTTATTCAACCATGCTTAACTAAAAAACGAACACAAGTGGCTAGTTGCTCAAAATTCTGAGCAAGGAAAGCATGCTAACCTAATTTCAATCCCTGTCTATCCCTTCTCTATGGTTCCATGGTAAAGGGAAACAATTACAGTAACTGTACTGATCTTGCATCCTTATACATTGCTTGATAATATACATTGTGACAATTTCCCTCGGAAAAAAAATACATTGTGACAATTTCCCTCCAAAAAAATATACATTGTGACAAACTCCAAAGCCAAACCGCTCCTATTGAACAGCACCAGTAGCATTTCCATCACTTGGTAAATGGACTGGATCATCAACCATGCTAACAATAGGAGTTTCCTGCTCTTGCTGAGAACCCTGTGGAGTACCTACAGGTATGTTGATGCCAGCAAAACCGACCAACACAGCAGCAGCTCCGATATAGTCCAATAGATGAGGAGCATGACCAGTCAGTGTGTCCACAATGGCAGCAATTGGAACTTGGATCGTGAGACCAGCCGTGGCTACTGTTGTTGTTGTGAGAAGGATTGCTTTTGCCCACAAGTAGTCACTCAAAACATTATCTAACAAACCTGTAAAGAATATAACAGCTTGCAGTTAGCGGTATTCCATGGATAGTTTGACTTTTTATGATCTTTTATGAAACAAGGTTATGACTTCTTGAAATGTTATATTCAAAACAAGGTTTACATACACAAACATAATGCACTATTATAGCTCACATTATGGTCATGTGTAAACAACAAGCCTACCTTTTCCAATAATAAGACCAACTTGCTCCCATGTCAGCCTATGGAATGGCTCCAGCTTGGTGAAATTCAAGACCAATGCAACAGGAAGGAAAAATAACATGTTAAACAGTCCAAGGTATCCAAGAAACTGAGCCATGCTCACTTTGCCTTGACCTTCTTTCTCATCAGGCAGCTTTTTCCGTATCAAGGTGATATATACAGCATATAATCCAGCTGAAAGAATAGAAAGGACATCTCCAAGAAGAGGATTTGTGGCAAAGGCATTCGCTGTACTACCTGAATCAGCCAGGCTAACAATTATCGTTCCTCCCATGCAGAGAAGTACACTGATTAGTTTCAACCACGTGAATGTTTCTCCAAGAAATACTAGTGCAACCAAGAAAGTGAAGAGGCTAGACGTGCTGCTCAATATTGTATTTGACTGCAGGTAGAAGAAAACAAGGACATGTTACCAATGGACAGGAGTCAGGTGAAGTAATGGCGTGGAAATGCAGGTCTTAGTAACACTTACTGTAACAGTGGTGTATCTTAGAGACAGATTGAATGTAAGCTGGGCGAGAAACCAAAAAGGGCAAACTACCATGCTGACTCTGGCCACACGAGCACGTGTCCAGCGCCCTTTTGCATCCAACCCTTTGCTGCTATCTGCTACATTCAGCTCGGCCTGGGCAGGGAAGACTGCTTCTGAAGCCAATATGTCTTCAGGCAACCTTGTTAGTGAGGCTGCATTGCCCTCCTGTTCACTTCCATGGAGAAGATTTATACTCTCCATATCAGCGGACTGCTCCAGGTCTGCGACATCCTTGCCTTTCAACTTTGTCCAAAAGCTGTCGATAGAATCCTCAAAGTACCGTGCAGCCTCAACTATTGGGATGTAAATAACAAAGAGAGAATTGCATATGTAGGTAATCAAGAACGGAGAAACACCCTCATCCACAACAGACTGCACAATGTAGCTTGCAGAAATCCATATACTCGCAACAGCAACAATGTAAATCAATCCTAAACACCACCTCCACGAATCTGTGCTCATCATTTTGGCCCACCTATTGCCACTGACGGCAGGGCCATCATCAACCTTCATGCTTCCTATCAATGTGAAAATTATACCATTTAGCATGATACAATAAACAACAGTTTCACATGGAAACTATAGCTATGTTTATCTAATCCTAAAAGGAAATTAGATTGCAGAAGGAACAGGTATCAAGTCATGGCATCATGCACATTATTTGTGTCTGAATGATCAGACTAACAACCTTAATTCAGATTGTATAGCTGAGTTTTAACATAACTCCCAAATCAGTATTCATATGCAATTGTTTTTTCCAATTTACAAATGCATGTTTGCCCATCAGTTGGGCCATCAATTTCCAACGAATTGAACAGCTAGAAACAGGTGCAGACCTAAATTAGGCCAAAGGGTTCAGCTCAACCCTAAATTTTCTCTAGCAAAGTCCGGATGGATCTCCAATCTACGGGTGCAGATCCCTAGAGTTGGTTCCAAATCCACCTCTGCAAATCTGGACAAGTACTTCTTTTCTAGGGGTTAGATGTAGCCATGTGCCCACGTCACCCTCTTCTTCCCTAATCCCACACATGATAACTGAACACCTCTCCCTCTATATGGTGTTGCATAGAAGCACCAGAATTAAAATTTTCTTTCATGCGATTCATCTAGCACGGCGTTAACTATTTGCTATCGGCGAGGCAATGAGCTATACATTCATAACTGACAAGACAATAAATAATTTAAGTTATGGCATAGTGCTTGTGCCAAATTTTATGATTCTCGCTGTTGATCTGTTAATAATATACTCCCTCCCTTTTCTTATATTTGACGTTGGGAGTACTAGTATTCAATCAATTGCGGTAAATATGTGTGCCCTAAGTTTCTGAAAAGTAAGTATATAACTACTCATATGATGATGCTCCTAGTGTGATATGTATTCATACAAGATGTTTCTTATCCAATTAAGGACTGGTTGTCAACTATATATTGATGTGTTGCCGCGGCAGAATGAATAACAGGATTGAAATGATGTGGCCACCCGTGTAGATGGGGAAGAACTGACTTGCTTAATCCCCCATCCATAGAAATCATCAGCTGAAATCCACCCCGGTGGATTTGGAGGTAAAACTCCAGGAGATCTGCAACCCCAATCTACACTGGCTCATGAAATTGCGGAGAGGTGGAGGGAGGGAGGGAGGCTACGAGAGTAATCAATACCTTCAATTCGACTCGAGCCGGGATGCTGGCCGCTGCAAGGAGCCCGGCCGCGTCGCCCCCCTCTGAACCTGCTCCAACTCACCGGCCGCCGTGCGTCCGAGGGTGCCGCGGCAGGGGGAGGAGGCGGCTTCACGCCGTGCCTCTGGGCCTCCTCGCCGGCCGCCGCGGTTGTGAGGAGGCGAAGGCCCGGGAGGAGGCCGGCCGTGCCTCCGACTCCGACGACCAGCGGAGGAGGAAGAGGAGAGGGGATGGAGAATTGGAGGGAGCAAAGGTGAGGGAGGGGGGAGAGACAGATTAGGGGGAATTTTGGTAATTCTCCACTTTCTCGATTGTTTTAGTTTGGTTTAAACTGATCCGACACAACTATTCTCAAACATATTTTCATTTTGCGACATCTTAATTTTATTTTGCGACATATTTTATTGCTAATATTTATTTTGGATCATCTTTTAATTAATATTTTTATTTTGAACCGATTAACCTGGTATTTGTTTTACTTTGGATCATCCGACTTTTCTCAAACATATGAATGACCTCGAGTATACCAGCTTTTATTCATCAAGAAACTCTCTCAGCTATATATGTAGAAGTTGAGGATAATCCAAATATCACAAAAGTAAAATTATCTGGTCCAAAAAGAAAAACCAATAAATGTGAATTTACTGTTTTGTTTATGTATCGATAAATGTTTGTTAACATAATATAGTAAATTGTTTAGATTGAATGCATGAAAGCCACAGATTTTTCTTAGAAAATACTTGCACAATATTATATTTTTAGTTGGTTTCAGAAGTAATGGTTAAAGTTGTATTTAGGCTGAGTTCGTTTGCTTGCTTTTCCAACTTAGCCTCTCGTTTTTCGCACGCACGCTTTTCAAACTGCTAAACGGTATGTTTTTTACAAAAAGTTTCTATACGAAAGTTACTTTAAAAAATTATATTGCTCCATTTTTGAAAAAAATTGAGCAAATACTTAATTAATCATGTGCTAATGAGTCGTTCCGTTTTTCGTGCGAAAAAAATAAACTCCTAACATCAACTACCGCACACACCCTTACCGCACACACCCTTAGGAGACCACACACCCTTACCGCACACACCCTTAGGAGACCATTTGAAAGCTGTTAATCTCAGAGAATCACTACAAAAGTTTTTACGCCCTTCGTTCCAAAATATAAATGAATGTGACATATTCTAGTATTACAAACATTTATTTAAAAAAAATTTCTAATACTACAAACATTTATTTAAAATTTTTTATATTTTAAAACAGATGATGTATTTAAAGATATAAAATTATTGAATGGTCAGCTCGATTAGCCGAGCTCCATACGGGTGGCTACCGACCGGCTACCGGACCGCCTTGTCGAGAAGGCAGCGTGTGGACGGCGATAGCCACCGAGCCGCCGACAACGAGGAGCTCGTGCAGAATACGATTATATCGTCATAAATACTCCTTTGATTTTCAGTATTGTATGGCGTCGAATTTTAAATATACGTCTTACTATTTTCTTTATTTAATTTTTTTAAAATAGTACAAAAATATATAAGTTATGCTAAGATTAACTTCAATTAAAATGTATAATTCATAATAAAATTAATAATTATTATATAGTTTTTTAATGAGACAAATTATTATATATTTTTGAAGTAAGATGAATGATTAATACGTTAAAAATTCAATGGTGCCAAATATTACACGAGAGAGGGAGCATTTAACTTCGGAATAAAACTTAGTTAATTTTTTAAAACTTTAACTATTAGTAGCAGCTCAAATTATAGTTCAGAAAATCAATATACGTAGATTTGTCTGGTAGAAAATTAACATCATAAATATATCAAAACATTAATAAATTTATTTTAATATAAGATTAATGTAATCTGAATATTGTCCTAAACGTTAAATATCTATGATTAAAAAAGTACATTACGAGTTACGACCGTATATTATTTTCTATAATTGGAATATATTCATGGACACATACAAAAATAGTTACAATTGCTCCAAAATAAACAGTTACAATTTGAAACAAAATTACAGAGAGAATAAACAGGATGACGAAGTTACATGTATATTTCTATGGAATTTTATCAAAAGCACCGAGCTGACGATGAGATCTGAGCTAGTACTAGTAGTGGTTGTCGTTGACGAGCGCGCAGTGCTTCCTGATCTCCCCCTGGGACCCGGTCTTGACGCCGACCATGCCCAGCTTCACCATGGACCTCGCGAACACCTGGAAGAACACCTCCGGCGGGCTGGCCACCACGCTGGCGATGTTGGCCTCCGCCGCCGCGTCGGTGATGAGGGCGGCGTCGGACTGGAACAGGCCGCGGTGCTTGAGGAGGCCACGGTAGTAGCCCAGGTCGAAGGTGAGGAAGCTGCCGGGGTCCATCTCCACGATCGTCGTGTTGTCCGACGGCGTCGTGCACTTGCTCCGCCGCAGGTTCGCCGCGTACTCCATGTCCAGCGTCGGGTCGGCGTCGCCGGGGCCGCCCTTTCCGGTGAAATTGTACAGCCGCTTGCTGAACGAGTTGCAGTGCGCGATGCCGATCGTGTGCGCCCCTGCAGCCATCAGTACAGTAAACTCAACTAGTAGTGAGTTCAGAAGCAAAGGCAGGTTCTTTTCGGCTACTTTATCAGATTATTTGCTTCACGTCTACAAAAATATATATTTTTGTCAAAAAATAGAATTTTCTACAGTATTGTTTAAACCACTTATTCTGAACTAGTACTTATTCTACAGCACTATGCTTCTCCACTCAGCATAGTATTTATTAAGTAAGTTTATTTCTAAAATATTTAGTTTATCCCATACGATAATAATCCAATGAGTAATCAATTTCAAATGGTTCGGTGACGAAATTGTGTGGTGGAATTTTACAGAAAACCAGTGCAGTTTCTCTGAAGTTTGTACCAAAAAACCATTTTTATGTTATATTAGCCCAAATCCTCAATTGAGTTCGATAGGTTAGATGGTTGTTCAGCAGTTTGCGGAGTTCATTAACTGATCAGATATCCAGTACTCTGCAATCAATATGGGAAAACGAGATGTACTCGATATCTGTTTTCTGGACCATGCAACTATGCAAGTACCACTAGATATTCAGATCGATCGAGCTCGCTTGCACGTAGTGTTGTCATCTAGCTAGGAACCTCAAGTATGTGGACGGTAGCTAGCTAGGAATATCTTAAGTGATATGTATGCAGTGTTAAGAATGCAACGTTAGAACCTACTACTATACTACTATTTCAGAAAACATCAATTTAACGCTGACATCTACGTGACTACATCAACACGTGGGTGTAATTAGCTGTGGCATACTGATGCATGTCTACATCACAACTGATCATTGCTCACTGGTAGGAGTATCTATCTATATTTGTATGAAAATTGTGAGAATCAATGACGCAAACTAGCCAATACTTAACAACTAGTGAGAACCATGCATATGCCCTCTGCACCTCATGTGTATGTATACGTTATTTCAGCTTTTACACATTGAATAAATACAATGTAAATCATTTCTTGATCTTCCAAATTAAGGATTAGTAATAGTCACTTTTTCAGGGAAGTAGGAGGCCAGTTACATCACTTTCTCCCTTATACAAGTTACATCACTTCCCCCTTTTATAGAGTTGCATATTGAATCTAGCTACTTGCTACTAACAAGTACAGAGACAGGACAGTGCAAGAGCTGAATCTTTGTCTTGGCATTTTTTGCACACCTTTAACCACTAACCTTAATAAAAATCTTGGTCAGTTAGTGTTCTGAATTGCATTTTATTGCACTGAACAGACTTGCCAGCCCTCAATTAAAAGCCTCGTTATCTGTTGGTTAGATCGCTATACCTACTAAACTGTTTTTAACTTTGATTTGATGTGATACCCGTGAACAAAATTCAGCTAAGCTTTGGCCTTCTATGAATTAAATAGACCCAACCCTCCCTGTTGTACGTAAGCTGTCTGTTCCATTCAAGATTGTCGTGGCAAGAGATTTTTTTCTTTCTAGATAATGAATAGAAATCCGGTCTCTGTATACTCATTAGTCAGTTCTAGATTCCTACTGGGATCATTGTTCGTTACATGGAAATTGGTGAGATTGAAGTTATCATCATCTTCTGAATCTTTGGAGATACATGCTTCAGGACAGGCTTACTGGTGTGATGTGAGTGGATGAGAGTGAGAGCGTGTCCTAGTTGCCGACTCAACACATAAAGAATTTGCCAAAGTTAACTATCGTTCTCTGCATATATTGCATCACAATATCACATCACATCACCAATTTCACTATTTGTCGGTGGCTTTGGTACCGTGCATTTGCAAATAGCCAAACACCTCATAGCTAGCTAGATCAAGCTAGATGGAGTAAAGCACAAATTCTATCCTGAAAACTAACTAATCAAGTAATCATCTTAGAACACAACGTGGCAATAATTGATGTTTGGGAGCCGTTTGTGTCAAGTTAACCAATCATTAGGTCAATGGTTTTTCTTTTCAGAAATGGTACTGTCATCAGGTGAAACTGGGCTTTTGATCGACTGCAATTAACATTGATGGTGAAGTCTGAAATGGATGGTGAAATTAATGGAAGAGTGAATTGGTTACCTGACAACCAGACGAGGTCGGCGAGGTCGAGGCCCTTGCTCTGGAAGGAGGAGAGGAGTTCGGTGAAGTTCATGGTCGGCGCCGGGATCTGATCCAGCGCCTCCTGCTTGATCGACACCGTCCCGTCGCGCCGCCCCGTCGGCACCCGCCAGAACGGCCCGCCCTGCTCATCGTTGCAGCGTCAGCTCGCCGGCCGTCGCGTTCGATCGTAGTAATGCGAGTAAGTAGGTAGACGAGGAAGAGGAGCGAGTTGCTTACGATGACGGAGATGGCGTCGCGGGTGGCGAGCGCGAGGATGTCGGCGCAGGAGACGACGCCGGGGCACTCGCGCTCGACGACGCTCTTGATGCGGTCGATGAAGGCGAACCCCCGGAGCGTCAGGTTCGGCGCCGCGTCCCTCTCCGCCTCCGCCCCGTCCGCCCCGTTCAGCAACACCGACGCGTCGCACCCCTGCAAACCACCACACCATGGCCGCCGCCGCCGTCAGAATCCGTCGCCGCGCCACGCCGACGAGCCAATCTACACACGTAACGTACCCTGACGAAGCAGTCGTGGAAGTGGGTGCGGATGAGGGTGGCGGCGACGGAGGGGGCGAGGGGGACGTGCTGCTCCACGTAGTGCTTCACCATCTCCTCCGCGCGCGGGCAGCTCTGCTCGTAGAACCCCTCCTTCAGCACCCACCCCTCCACGCCGCCGCCGACGACGGCTACCGCCACCGCCACCACCACCACCACCAACGTCAACGGCGCGGCCATTGCCATAGCTAAGCTCAAAGCTGCTTTCTCTGACAATCTCTGACAGTGCACTCGGCTATATATAGAGAGAGACAGTGAGAAAGGCAGTGTCCAGTGTGTTGTTCAGTTTTGGTGCTTGTATTTTTAGTTGGGTTTGGTTTAGGCGCCATTAGGGGGGAGTTACGCAACTGAAAATAATCAGACCAGTTTAGTAGGTCCTCTCTCTATTTCATATTATAAATTGTTTTGATTATTTTTTCAAATTTTATTAAATTTGATCAAATTTATAGAAAAATTTAGCAACATCTAAAATACCAAATTAATTTTTATTAAATTTAGCATTGATATTTTGACAATATATTTGTTTTATATTGAAAATGCTACTAACTCTGTTTTGTTTCACATTATAAGTCGTTTGATTTTTTCCTAATCAAACTCTTTTAAGTTTGACCAAATATATATTAGTATTTTCAAAACAAAACAAAAATATTATCAAAATATATTCCATGTTAGATTTAATGAAACTATTGATATTTTAGATGTTAATAAATTTTTTTATAAACTTAGTCAAACTTAACAAAGTTTGACTAGAAAAAAATCAAACTACTTATAATATGAAACAGTGAGAGTACTATATTTATATATAAACTTAGTCAAACTTAAAATTTGCCACAGAACATCCAAAATTTGTGTAATTGGCTGGAGGGCACCGTAAAATCATGTCATTGCTGAGGGACATCACAAAAATGGTATAATTGACTGTAGGACATCAGAGGCATTATTTTATTATATTTGATGCAAATAGAGAGAGATAAATCATGGAAAGTACAAATGTGCCCCTGGGCACTGTTCTTCTTCATGCTTCAGCTCGATACTGAGCAGCGAAGGGGATGGGTTTGGGGGTCAGGGTAGGGGACAAAATGGCGGCAGGTCGATGCAGTGGCTAGCGTCCACCTTCACCGAGGCGCTCGTGCTGCGCTTCGTCCTGCCGTGCAACGGCGTGTGCCGCTCCCTCCATCTCACGCAGGCCCCGCCGCCGGTGACGGTCTCTGCCACGCGCCAGGGAATCTGCGCGACGTGCCCCTTCGTCCAGCTCACTGCCGCCGCGGCCAACCTGTCCATCGCCAAGGTGATGGAGGCCGAGCGGGGTGTCGTCCATGTCGTTGACCTCGGCGGCGGCGTCGACGCCAACCAGTGGGTGGAGCTCGTCCGCCTCCTCGCCACGCGACCCGATGGCCTGCCCCACCTGCTTCGCCTGACCATCGTGAACGAGGCAGAGGACTTCCTCTCCGCTGCCGCCACGTACGTCGCCGCGGAGGCCTAGCGCCTTGACGTCAACTACAGTTCCACCCGGTGCAATCCAGCATCGAGGTGTTCTTCGGCATCGGAGCAGCCCGCCTCAGCGTCATCGCCGGCCAAGCCCTCGCTGTCGTCGCCACCCTCCAAATCCACCGCCTCCTCGCCTTCCTCGATGACGACGGGGTCGGGAGGAGGCCAGTGGCGGAGCAATCCTCCACACCATCCACGACCTATCCCCAAAGCTGGTGGTCCTGACAGAGCACGAGGCCGATCAAAACGTCGCGGAGTTCGCGCCGCGCGTCTGGAACGCGCTCAACTACTACGCGGCATTGTTCGACGCCCTGGAGGCGAGCTCATCGTCCTCGCCCGTGTCGCTGCACGACCGCGCGTGCGTCGAGCGATGGGTGCTTGGCGAGGAGATCAGGGACATCGTCGTCTGCGAAGGCACCGCGTGGCGTGAGAGACACAAGAAGCCACCTGTCATGCCAACCGCCGTCAAAGCCTCTCGTCGCCGCCGGTTTTGGATGGAGATCGAGTGAAGAAAGAGCAGGCAGGGGCAAATTTGTCCTTTAAAAATATTTCTCTCTACACTTTTTCTAAATATTATAAAATAATGGCTCCGGTGTCCTACAGCCAATTACACCATTTTTGTTACGTCCCTCAGCAGCGACACGATTTTGTGATGTCTTCCAGCCAATTACACAAATTTTGGATATCCTGTAGCAAATTTTGCAAAAGAAAAAACTATAAAAAAGTTAAAAACAACTTATAGTATGAAATGGATGGAGTAGATGAGAACGTACTAATACTATATACACATAGTGAGAACGTACTAATACTATACACACCAGTTTGGTAATGGACAGCTTCGTTAGCATCTAGTAGTAGGTGATCCAGTCACCAATGGCATATGAGACAATGCTGCCAATCAAGTGCCATCTGAAACTTTTAAATATAGTTTGGTCAAATATGCTGTTGAATCTTTTTGTCTGAATTTCTTGCATTCTGAATATGTTTTGATTTTTTTACCTGCCAAACAGTACATTTCAGAATTTCAGATTCAGAAGAATGAATCTAGTGCGGTAGTAACATTGGTCAAGAGGGCAATGCATGCCAAGATAGGCCTCATCCCAAGCTGAAACACCTTTTGGCTCTCTCCTCTGTCTGTATCTAGCATGATTCAGCACCCCATCGATCATCCGTATCCAGTACTCCAATGTGAAGAAAAGGGGAGAAGAATGTGTGGTCCACATGAACGCACATTAAATCGCCACCCAATATGCAATGCACGAACAACTGTGATGAACATGTCCATCTCTGCACTTTCCTTTAGCACTTACCAGTAGTTGCTACACCCTCCAGTACTTCAGAAGTTCAGATTGCAGCATCATGTACAGCTGTACATTTTGTACTCAACAAACTGTCACATTGTATACTACTCCAAAACATTCAGTACTGGAGAAGCAGCAGCAAATTGCAGCAGATTTGGTGATCAGTAGGATATGTTACCTGTTACAATTTAAAACTAAATAGCAGTAGCAACAAGGACACAAAGCTAGTACTCCGTAGAACAGTAGACGATGCATGGCTCACATTGTGTCTATCACAATTCATAATGGGTAGGGCATGCATGCGAGGCCTAGTTGGAATCTGAATATCTATCTGTCTGATTGGGTTGCGAGGATGGA
The DNA here is from genome assembly GCA_008326285.1 of Oryza officinalis. Lineage (NCBI taxonomy): Eukaryota > Viridiplantae > Streptophyta > Magnoliopsida > Poales > Poaceae > Oryza > Oryza officinalis. The sequence continues at coordinate 45,530,549 of BDMV01000006.1, read as the reverse complement.
AGAAACTTAAATCCAGCTCTAAATGAAGATACTGTCCCAGCTCAAGAAGTTTCTTGCTCCGATCTCTTCTGTTACAATGGCAGTGTCTGTACCTAATCTATCAATGTGCCCATGAAAAAATTCAGGTTAGGTTAAAGGCCATGTCATTGCTTACCACACTGCTATGTTCTTGGGCTCTTGGTTGATGGTTCTTGTCGAGCACCGACAGCCAAGTCTGATTGCTACCGGTTGTCCTGACGATTCAGATTCCTACTGTAACCAGAGGGATTGGTTTAGCATCACAATTTTTAAGTTTTTCAGGTATACTATTGCTGATAATTAAGTGGATAAATGCTAAGATTAAAAGCAACTGAGATTTCAGTTCTTTTTAGCCGACATTTTGGCATCACATTATTGTCTTCACGGGCATGATATCTCCTGTGAGAGATAAGGTTGGTAAACAAGGCTTTACAGAGGGAAAAAGATAGTGAACCCATCAAAAGCAACTTCCTATAGCCTTCACATCTTTTCTTGGCTACCTACACTGCAGCCTAGCTACAAATCTCTTTAAGTTCAGAGAATTGAAACAACTTTTGGAATAACTTGTCACCAGCAAAAATTACAGTGCCGAGCCAGCTATGCATTACACGCAAGTACCAATCTATATACTCTCTATCTCTCGTTAAAAAAACAAACCTAATACAAAATGTGACATTCTATTATTATAAATCTAGATAGGGTTTCCATCCAAATTCATATTAGATTTTTTTATGGAACGAGGTAAGTACTACTTTTCTCTGATGAACAGTCTAGTAGGTTCAATTAGTTTAGTTAGGGTGTGTTCGGGAGAAGTTCTTCGGCACGTAAAAGGAAGCATGTATTATTGCATGATTAATTAAATATTAGCTATTTTTTAAAAAAGGATTAATATGATTTTTTAAAACAACTTTCATATAGAAAATTTTTAAAATTTTTTATAAAAACACATCGTTACTCAGTTATTTCGATCCAGTTCAGGACCACTCTAGAATCTACATGCTGAGTTCGTTACTCAGTTCCCAACACCAAACAAAACAGTGCGTATGGAAAACGGAGCATTCCATTAGCGCATGATTAATTAAGTATTAGCTAATTTTTTTAAAAAAATGAATTAATTTGATTTTTTTAAGCAACTTTTGTATAGAAACTTTTTGAAAAAAATACAACGTGTAGTAGTTTGAAAAACATGCACAAAGAAATAACTGTACGGCGCTGCTAACACCACTGCCGAACTCAGCCGTTCACGTCTTTCTTCTCAAGAGAGAACAAAATCAGCAAAGCATCTGATTTAAGTGATTAGTACAGTACTATATATGGACCATGATAAATCAATGTGCATGCCCAATGTAGTGAAAGGCTTTGAGGTGATTACATTGATGATAGAGTCATGATACCGGCTGGTCTGTCATCAAGGAAGGCATAATACAGGCTAAGAAACTCGAAGAGGCCCTCATTGTTATCAGTTTTTATACAAGTTGGCAGCCTACTGTTGTGAAGGAGCAATTATTTAGGTATATTTAAATTATGAACTCATGGCTAAGAAACCTCCAATAATTAGGCGTTCTTTTCCTCTGTTCATTCTTGGGGTACAATTAAATCCTGCCTTCTTATACTCATGTTGGTGTTGTATGAAATGAAATAATTTGAAATGTTGGGTTTCCTAACTCACATGAAGACACCATTTCCTAACTCACATGAAGACATCATGCTTCATTAAATACATTCAGTACATCCTCCTAGTATAGTCTATACTCATAGTACAGTGTATTTGGTGCACACCAAGAGTTCAATCATATGCAAGAATTCAATCAGGGAGGTCAATGGAAATTTATTTTGGCTATGCTTGGCATAACATTTTAAATGTAAAAGAATATTAGTCGTATGAAATTGTCTTTTGAGAATACACAAGAAAATTATACGTTTTTCCATCGGAATAGGAAAAAACAAGGACTGAATTACATCAAAGCATTAAAAAAACACCATTGTCAAACCACTAAACTCTAGAAGGGAGCGACACTAAAGTGTTATTTGAGAGAGCTTTTGACAACTTCAGCTTCTATCAAAATCTCTAGCACCTCCAAAGTCCAAACAATCCAAATTCTTATACATATTCTAAGAATAGTAAAATATAGAGCTAAGAATTAGAAGCTAGAAAAAACAACCTTTTCAGATTGTAACCATATGTCACTTCTCAGAATTTTTATCTCTCAAAGCAAGGCCTTAAACAACTTGCTCCAGATTCCCACCAAAATTGCACCTCTGCTTTGATCTTGTCCACCAGCAGCTGCAGAATAGTGGTTTCATTTCTGAAAATTCACCATTTCACAACCACCAAATGGATCGTAGCACGAATGTCACAATGGAGGAAGGTCTTGTTGACCGTGGAGCCGACAACAGCTCTTGAACGGCTAACCAGTAAACACCGAAGACCAAGCCATGGGAAAATTGGAAGCAGATCTTCCTCGGAAACCACACATTGTACGTACACTGTACAAGTTAATGTGAAAAGTGATTTTATAGTTCTCCCGAAGATACAGGCATATACTATATTTTTAATGCAAAATTGAACAGTTTTCTTATCCTTGAAAAGATACCAGTACCACCATCTCCAACCAGATACCAGACTAATTCCACCGTTAATCTTGCAAGGGTATGATTGGGAAAGAAAAGAAAATGTGTTAAGTGCCAAACTAATCCCACCCAGGTCATACACCTAGGGTTCGGCGAAGAGGGGGAGAGAAGTGGACTCGGCTAGGTGGCACCCCTTGAGGATCTCGTTGCCGGTTGCGGAGAGGTAGGGAGAGATGGGCTCGGCGCGGCGGCCCCCCTCGAGGAGATCATCGACTGCCGTGGAGAGACGATTTCGTCGACCACCGTGATTGAGGTAGGCAGTAATGGGAACGGCAACGACAGTCCCCTTGAAAAGCTCGTCGCCCAACGCGATTGAGTTAGGGAGAGCTCATCGGCTGCCACAAAGAGGTAGGGAGAGATGGTCTAGGCATCAAAAACGTCGTGGAGACTGGAGAGTTTGCGACAGGGACAAAGTTGTGGATGGACATACCAGCCACACGAAAATACATCTTTGCCCCTCAAGCTAAGAGTACCCGACGGAGCAAGGCCCGTTGAGTGGAGGTACCAAATTTTTTCAGCCATCAGATCATTCCAGATGGACGGTTCAAATTTGGTACCTAGTTGGAGATGGTGGTACATGTTACCTTTTCAAGGATGAGAAAATTGTTTTGTAAAATTTGATACCTCTAATACTAGAAGGTATCCAATTTACACTGAAAATTTTAATACCTCTTGATACTAAAATTTCTCTCATATGAATATGGCCCAGTGAAGAAGAAATTATAAATGTGCTAATTTACCTAATTCAGCTCAAGTTCATCACAACTTTCCCAGCTGAAGGCATCCACAATGTTGCATGTAGAATGATCTTACTGAATAAAATAGTATATTTGCTCCACCTTTATGCATTGGGAGAGTAGCCAAAGAGGGAATATTGCTATGTGCAATCTTAAGCTTAAGACTAGACCGTAAGAAATAAAAAAGTAGTTTATGCATTTGTAACATGTATGTTACCCTTTGTTTACTAGGTGAATAGAGTTTTTCTTTTTTCTCAATGGGCCCTACATTAAGATCAATAAGAGAGCATATACATTGTAGCATGTACTATAAACAAAAAGGCAAAATTTGCTACAGGACACTCAAAATTTGTGTAATTTGCTGATAGACATCGTAAAAATGTGTCATGGCTAAAAGACACCCTAAAAACTGGTAATTTTCTAGAGAACACTTTCGGCTCAATTGGAGAGAAAAGTTCTTCAAAAGGACAAGAATGACCCTAGGGTTAAAAGTTTTTGAGTTAAGAGTGGGGTGAAGATGGAATATGATATATGCTAGTGATGTACTTAGGGTGATGATAAATTTAGAGTTACATAATTTCTAAATTTTTACTCTAATGCTATGTTTAAAGCATGTGGTTTTAGGGGCATTCTCGTATTTTTTAAGAATTTATCTTTCCAAATAAGTTGAAAGTGTCTTTTAGCAAGTTACTAGTTTTTTAGGCTATCTTTCAGACGTGACACATTTTTGCAATGTCTATCAGCAAATTACACAAAATTTAGATATCATGTAGCAAAATTTGTAAAACAAAAAAACATAACATTGTGGGACCCATCTTATCGTTACCTATTTAAAAGATTCGTCGTGTTTCTGTCGTCCCACCTTTTGTTGTCCCACCTCTCTATCTCTACTATTATAAAAAATCTATCCCTACTTAAAAAAATAAAGATTTTTTCAATCGTCACACCACTTTTTCGTTCATCGTCCGTCCCTCGCTGCAACGTGCGACTCCCCATCAGCGCAACAATCCGTCTTCAGTTCGATTTTATCCATCTTTGCCAGCGTCGCTATCTCTGATTATTTCTCAACCGCTGAGTTGATTAGCCAAAGTAGGACGTCTCATTCCAATCTGGCGTGCCACCATCACCGCATCGGCAAGATGAGTATTGCCAATCAGTTTTCCCTCCCTTTTTGTTATCGTGAAGGACGACCATGGGAGCTTCTTTGCTCAAAATCTACCCCGCCATCGCTGGCCGCCCATGGATGTTCTCCACCTCTGATCTAACCACAGGAACATGTCTTGCCCACTGATTTGTCCAGGGTCATCGCCAGAAGCCGTCGCTTTTCCACATGTCGCCCGAGCCCGAAATTTCCCGCCCGCGTTCTCTCCCCGCTTGTCTTCTCCCGCATGGGCCAACACCACCAGTGGGAGAGCCAGGACGTGGGACACACCCACAGCGGTTCGTGTATGAAATCATCATGGCGCTGTAGAAATATCCCAGAAATTGAGCTACCTCAGATGGCATCGTGGGCAGGAAAATCATAGCCGCCATGTCTAACTTCATTGAACACAAAGTGATCAAGACATATTGTCTCAACTAATTGTTTATTATTGACTGGAACAACACCAACAACTAATATTTGCTTTGGTCGTTGTAAAACAGACCATGGATATTGAATTGAGAAGCAACAATCTTAACTGACATTTTTTTCGGCGCGCGCACGTTCTAGCATTCACGGCTTATCGTGTCAATGTTATGCAGTCGCCGCCGCCACCACCGTGCTTCTTTCCTGCGCATACGTAATTAGCGATGCTGGTTGATCTGTTTCTCAATACAGTTGGAGACGAAGGTTCAGAATATAAGTTGCTCTAACATCGGTGATCGCTATGTGGTATGAGGTGCGGTAGAAATTTTTTTCGACTATATATCCAGTCCAACCAAGTATAAATAGTACTCAAACATGTGTTAGATTGATGCAAAAGCAAAAACCAACCAATTCAATATATGTCTTGAACAGTTATCATTCGGTTGAGGCACTTCTAAGTTGGTTTATTTGGGGTTTTCACCGGTTTCATACGGTAAATCAGTTTATGGGGAAAATATGTGGTGCAAATCATGTATGTAGTGAAGGACCTTAGTCCATATTTTCTCATTCATGTATCACAAATGAATCTACAGTAGGATTTTTTTTATTGCCGTACCAAAGTAATTAATTTTGAATAATGAATTTCTATCGAATAAAAGTCTTATTGCCAAAATCTATTTGATTTGATGCATTGTGGTCGGTGATGAATTAACAGAAACAAAAAGAAAGGGATTCGAACCCTCGGTAAACAAAAGCTTAAAAATTATCATAGGATCGAAAAATAAACGCATGATATTCATTCGTGTCATTTCGAGTAAAAGTTTTACTTCTAGATTTAATCAGGGGTAGGGTTTAGGAGTGGGACAATTGAACTTCTTCTCTTGTATCTCATTGTAACGCATGAGCATTTTGCTAGTGATCTTAAACATTAATGTTTAAAGATGCCCTCAGCTGACCGTGTCAAATATTTTTCTTAGATGTAAAGGTCACTGCAAATTGCAACCGTGCTCCGAACTAGACTCGATTAATTAGACTTGAGTAATTAACAAGATCCAGTAAACAAGCTGTAGACAGGCTAATTTCTGAACCTGGTCCTGCTGCTTATCTGCACCCACCATTGCAGGCTCACTTAAGTAGTAGATTATTGGAACAATGTCACTCTATATCATATTGAGTAGTACTAGAGTAGTAGACCATGTCACTTTTCTGACTAGTACAAGATACCTGCAGGGATCACTTGCAAGGCCGGGCAACACAAGCCAAGAGAAAAGGTGCAGGGACAAGCACAACTTCGGATTGACATTTCCTGCAAAAATTCAGCAATTAGTACTACTTTGTGTTACTTTGCATGGCAATGGCAAAGCCATTCTGTGTGCATGGGCGAATCCTTGGAAACGACCTTCATCTTTACTACATCTCTTTCAGAGGTTGGTTGTCAATTACACCTCTCACTTTCAGCTTTATATTGAAGTCCCTAAAAGATAGTTTGATAGATGATAACAGTTAACAAAAATATATTCCACTGTCAGATATTTGTGCTAATCATTTAGTAGCTGTAATTTAAGTAGTGAACCTAATGATTCTTTACGCCGCTTATAGTCATTCCAAAAACTGTATTTTTATGTTGCTCTTTTACTATAAAAGGGCGCAAAAATCTAAAAAATGCAAGGTCACGCCTTACGAGTAGGAGAGCACAACAAAATTAAGTGGGAAAGACGTTCAAAAGGGTTAAGATGAAATGCTGAAGAGACCCCATCCATGGTCCACCCAAGTACCCAACAGTTAAAAGAACAGCACTGACAAAGACGTACACTTTTCCGATCAAGAAACGAACAAAAAGGGAGATGTATAAATAAAAACAAGTGATAATTCCATTGTTCAAGGTGTCAATGATACTCATCAGCTCTAGTATACCCGTGAGTGTGTGGCTGACAGCTAGGAGTAGAGTAGTATATGTTGGGCGATGAATGATGCTGTTGCTGAACTCTCAGTACTAGTACAAATATATACCAATGTAAGTGGATTTAGTTATTCATTAGACGTAGTACACGTAAGTAGGTCTAATAGAAAGAAGAGACAATTGTTGAATTTGTTCTAGAAGGTTAATTTGGTTTTTGGTTGCGACGTTGCCGTCCGAGGAGATCGTTTCCTACAGGCGGCTACGTAGTACAGCAGAGCAAGCGTTTTCTACTACCGACGTTTCCATGCAAAGCATGCGTGCTCGTTGACAACCACGCGGCCTTGTGCACACGACACGACTGAATTCTGAGATGGCATGCGAAAAATGCGAGGCATGACAGCAGCAGCTACCGATAGAAGCCGATGGGGAGGGTAAAAATTTCAAAATATTTAACAATGTTCAATTGTTCATATAGCACATATGTATAAGCTACTCCGTAAAGTTTACTTCCTCCTTTTCATACTATAAGTCGTTTTGACTTTATTTAAAAAAATTAAGTTTGATCAAATTTATAAAAAAAATATAAAAACATTTCAAACACAAAATAAAACATATAATCAAAATATATTAAATGATAAATTTAAGAAAACTAATTTGGGGTTATAAATGTTGCTAATAAATTTCTCTATAAACTTAGTCAAATATAAAAAAAGTTTGTCTAGAAAAAATTCAAAATGATTTATAAAATAAAATAGAGGGAGGAAATCTAAACTTTGACTTACACACGACGGAGGAGAAAAAAAATCAACACTATCTTTCAAGAAAAAGGAAAAAAGATAGAGACGAATCCAGCGTATGAACCGAGTCTATCTTTAAAGCAAAAGGGAAAAAGATAGAGATAAATCCAGCGTATGAACCATGTGTCCGTATCAAACTACTTATGTATGAGCAAGTATGTTTTCAATATGTAGATCGATTTTGTTAAATATGTGATTCGAATTTCAGACTGCAATATATTCAGATTAGTTTTCTAATAGGACTTTCTATTATAGGATTAGTTTCCTACTAGGACTTCGAGTCTTTGCCTATTAGGACTCCTATATTTCTCCTATATATATCCCTTGTAAGCTGCATCGGGATGGTGCGATAGCCTAATGTATCCCCTGCGTTTGTATCCAACTCCTCTATACTGATCATTGCCGGTCGGCGCCCGTGGTTTTTTCCCGCAAGGGTTTTCCACGTAAAATTCGTGTCTCCGTTGTGCATATATTTTCTTAACAAGTGGTATCAAAGCATTGGAGATCTGATCTGCGGCACGCCACGCTGTCATCAAGTTCATTGCCGTCTTGCTGAAGTGTTGATTCAATCTGGTGGGTAAGATCAGTTTGCTGTCCAGCCATCGTCGTGTTTGTCGCCTCGTCTGCACGGCCGCCATCGTGTCATATCTCTTGTCGAATCATCCAAGTTATCTGTTCGACGAGATCGATTCTCAAGAGCCGACATTTACCAGTCCGAAGCAGAGTCAGATTGGTTCTTATCAACATTAAATCCACTCATCGTTGCAGCGGCGATCTACAGAGAAAAAATCAGCAGCAATCTATCTGTTGCACATGCATCCCGAGGAAGGAGAAAAGTCCTGCCTCGGTTCAGTTCAAGAGGAGATCAAGTACTGTGCAGATTCATGTTCAATTGCTACATTCACAAAGCCAGTTTACCAGGAGGTTTATCCGGAGATTAAATACTTCGTTTTTATACACCAAGAGAGTTTCGCGTTTCTGCTAGGGTTCCACAAATTATACCAGCAGATTCAGAATTTTATTCCCAAGGCGAGTTTGAAGTATAATCTACCGCTCCTGGATTGAGATGCAATATTCTCGTTATGGCATGTGAAGATGCAAGTTGGCACATTACTGCAGAGGAGAAGCTAATATTATCGTGCACTAGTCTATCAGTTGCGCATATATGTTTCATGACACAAGCGAAGTCGTCGAGAGGGAGCCTCAAGGTTCCTGTCCAGATCATGTGGAATTGGTCAAATTTTCGGCGGAATTGCTACGTCCGTTTGCCCAAAATACCAGGAGGTTTTATCAGGAGATCTACGTACTTCGTTTTGAGCACAAGACTTTCGCGTTTCTGCTAAAGTAGATTCAGGATTTTATTCCCATGGTGAGTTTGAAGTTTGTGCCTCAGGTTTCGCGTCTCTGCTAGGTTCAGATAGGTTTATACTAGCAGATTCAGGATTTATTCCCTATGGCGAGTTTGAAGTATGGTCTACCTCTTTTGGGTCGAGAGTGTTATATTGTAGTCATGCAGACTATTTGGCGTGCAATGATTTTATCTACATGAGGTTATTTGGAGATTGAAGATTTTTTATGCTACAAGGGAAATTCGTCTCAAGGTGGAGATTGTTAAATATGTGATTCGAATTTCAGACTGCAATATATTCAGATTAGTTTTCTAATAGGACTTTCTATTATAGGATTAGTTTCCTACTAGGACTTCGAGTCTTTGCCTATTAGGACTCCTATATTTCTCCTATATATATCCCTTGTAAGCCGCATCGGGATGGTGCGATAGCCCAATGTATCCCCTGCGTTTGTATCCAACTCCTCTATACTGATCATTGCCGGTCGGCGCCCGTGGTTTTTTCCCGCAAGGGTTTTCCACGTAAAATTCGTGTCTCTGTTGTGCATATATTTTCTTAACAGATTTTAAATTTAAAACTTGGTGGAGTAATGGATGACACCATACTCACGTTGTAGACCTTTTCTTCAAGCATGAAAAAAAGGCAAACCTACACGAGGAGGGTGGGCCAAGCATGAAAAAAGGCCAACTTTGTATGGCTCTCAGTTCAGTTTGCAGCCCAGCTGTAGCCTGTAGGCCCAAATACAGCCCAATTAATTATTTTCTAGGTAGAATAACTGGCGAACTGACGGACTAAGGTGACACACCTTGCCAAGAATAAAATCAAAAGGAGATTTTAGCTGAGAATAACATCACAAATTTAACAGATCACACAAAATTCGTAGAGTTTCAACTATGGATTTACCTGAAGATCTATGACGATGGGGGACTAGCAGGCGCTGGAGCAGCGGCAGGCATCAATGGCGGCACCGAGGGCGCTGTCAAATCAAACACATCACAATATTAATCAGATTAAATCTCTTCAAACAAGCAATGCATTAGAAATAACAAACGTGTTTTACGATAGGGTTTAAGGTGTAATTTAATTAGTAAGAACTCACTGTTGCACATGGAGAACGTCTGCAGTGGCACCATGGCGCCGCAGGTGGTCGGGAGCGTCATCATCTTCATCATGTCGACGGGGAGAGGGAGGAACTTGCTCAGGTCGCCATTGATGCCGTGGCAGAGGCAGATGGGCGCCGTGTTCACCAGCGACTTGAACCCGTCGCAGCAGGTGGCCGGCGGCGTCTGCGCGGTGTTGTTCGTCAGGTAATCCGCGCATGACATCATGGACAACAGCGGCGTCATGCACTCGTTTGGCTGCTGCGACGGCGATGGCGGCGCCGGTGCTGCCGGCGAGGTGGGCGACGCGGGCGATGGTTGAGACGGTGGCGAGACCGGCGAGCTGGGGTGCGGGAGAGGGAGCGGGAACGGGAACGGGAACGGAAACTGGAAACCAGACGACGGCGAGGCGCCCGGCGAGCTAGGATGCGGGAGCGGGAAGGGGAACTGGAAGCCAGACCCAGACGACGGCGGAGCGCCGCCCGGCGAGGCAGGCGCGGGGAACGGCAGCGGGAACGGGAACCGGAAGCCATAGCCAGCCGTCGGCGGAGCGGCGCCGCCCGGCGAGCCGCCGATGGGGATCAGCGGGAACGGGAACGTCAGGAACGGGAAGAGCGGGAACGGCAAGCCGGGTAATCCCGGCAATGTCGGCGCTCCTCCGGTGGCGGCTTTGGACTCCCCGGCGGCAATGGCCGGCTCGGACGCCGCTTCATGGTTGAATCCCTGGACCCTCGCTTCTGCGGACGGCGCCAGCGTCGCCGCCACGACGGCGAAGGCGAAGAAGAGAGCGGCGAGCTTGGACGACGGCGCCATCTGTCTCGTCGACGAGAGATCGGTGGGGCTTTGGGTGGGGTGGTGTTGCTGCTTGGCTGATTGTTGTGCAGAGCAACGTGGGATCGCGCGCAATTTATAGCGTTCTCGTGTAGAAATTTGGAGTTTGAATGTTCGTGTAATAAGATTGAACTCTGGATTAATTTCTTGTACGTAAAGCATATTTTAGTTTGAACTTTCATGTAACGGGATTGAACTTCGGACTGATTTTCGTACGTGATTAAGCTGGTAAGCATATGTCCAATGAACTTACTCTTCTACTAATTAAGCAGGTACAGTAGCATATATCCAATGAACTTACGGGTCCCATATATCCAACTTTGGATAATTGGATTGATGTTTTCATTTGGCGAGTTGGCGGTAAGGATGTAAATACAGTCTGCAATCCTGACGATCCCAAATTACATGCTTAGAATTTTTCACTTTTTCAGATATAAGTTTCCACAGTTTTTGGAAGTTTGCAGTTGTTTTCATACACAAAGAGGAGAGGAGAACGCCATCGTTACGGCACAAGAAGTCTGAAGCTAATACTTCTGTTCGTAATAATAGTTTGAATTCAGGATTAGGCTGAACAATTTTAGCGAGTCCATCTTATTCGAAAAAATTTTAGCGAGTCCAACCAGTATGAAGCTTGTTGCCTCAAACAGATAATATAGCTCGTACTAGTAATTCTGAATTTCTGGTGATATTGAGAACAAAACAATCTTTTCTTTCAGATAAACCGCAGATTATTACTTGTTTACCTAAAAAAGGAGAAGTATGTCGTTGTCCAGAGGTAATAATTCACAAAAACCTTTCTATCCAGGCACCCGACGAATGAAAAAAAAAAACAGACGCTCCATTGTCTTTGCTCTCTCCCCACCCTGCTCATTCTCCTCTTCCCCTCCTCCTCCGCCTCTACGACCATTATCTTTGTCGCCTCCAGCCATCAATCCCGGTGCCCCCCTATTTGCTGTCTCGAGGTGAGGACCTGCTGTTGCAAGTGGCGGGGGNTGCAAGTGGCGGGGATGGGGAAGGGTGGCAGGGCACGGGAAAGGGCGGCGGGGCACGGGGGTCGTCAACGAGCCAGCGGTGGTCGCAGCAGCAACGGGGGAGACGGGGGTCATTGTACTTCGAGGGGAGCGACCCAGATGACGACGACGGCGATGAGGTGGGAGGGAGAGGGGTTGACTCCGTTGACTCGAACCCCGCATCGTCCCTCTCGAGGAAGATGTCGTGCGCCCATGCCGACCAACGGGTGGATCTAGCGCCGGCGACAATGGACCGATGGATCTGTTGCCAACGACCGTGGGGCAGACGGATCCATCACCGACGACCGCGGGGCAGGCAGATGCAGCACCGTCGACCGCGCGAGGGCGCGGTGGGGCAACGGCAACAATGCCATATCGCCATCTCCAGTAACTACATGTCTTCGTCACATCTCCTCTGTAGTGGATCTACCTGGTATTATTTTGGGTGTTGATTTTTTCGATGTTTCAAACTATGTATATGGATGTTTCATTAGTCTAATCAAAATATTTCAGTGGGGTTTTTGATGGTGTTGCATTTTGCCTTCAATTTTATTTGGATCTTCTTGATGTTTCCATGGCTTTAAATCATTTGCTTAATATGTTGAACCAAATTGTTTCATCTGGTAATCCGATTGTATTTTACTATTTTCAAGAACTGAAATATTATTTCACTAAGTGCTGAAACATTGTTTCACAAGAGGTGAAACATCGCACGATTTTTTTTTGGAAAAAGTGGTGTTGCATTTTGTCTTCGATTTCATTCGGATCTTCTTGATGTTTCAATGGCTTTAAATAACTTGTTTCATATGTTGAACCAAATTGTTTCATCTGGTAATTCGATTGTGTTTCACTACTTGCAAGAACTGAAACATTCTTTCATTAAATGTTAAAACATTGTTTCACAAGTGATGAAACAACGTCCGATTTTTTGAAAAAAAAGGGATGTAGTCGTTTCCAATAATTCAGCCTGTAATTACCATAACTATACTGAAGATATGGGACTCTGCAATCCTGAACAAATTCAAATGGGGTCTCGTCATTTGAATATATGCGTTGCTACGGCACATGCATCGTGAAATCTGGAGCTGATACATCTGTTCGCAATAGATCAGAATTCTGAAAATCTGAACTACGCTGAAGAATTTTAGCGAGTCCAATTAGTACGAAGTTTTGTCTCTGGTTTCGCTTGTCTTCAAGAGATAATAATTACGGCTCCTAATATTCGTATGAGCATACACCTGTACGTGCAATCTCTGAACGCGGGTGCCACAAAAAAGGTACAGATTAAACTTGGGGTGTGCAGCTTTGACAACTGATATGGAGTATTTGAACGTGCTCGTGGAAATTAATAAGTACGGTATGAAAATATCTTTTGATGAAAAATCTAATGCTATTAATTTCACATGACTAAACTCACTAGGATACAAGTTTTGTACATGAGAAAACATACTTTTACTGAGCAGCAATCCTGTCCCAATCACTCAAGCCACATTTTAGGACTACGGAAGCTTGGAAAGAATATCAACTCCAAATCTGAACTAAAAACGCCAACAAAATCATCTCGGTCAAAACCCCATCCTAGAAGAAGATACTGGAAAAAAAAACATCATTTGCTGCTGGTTACAATACATTAGTTGCATCGTACAATCACTTGATAAGCCAATTCTGTTCATTTAAGTATAGTCCTACACAGATGGAAAGGGGTTCATATGATGCTTCTGCAGTTCACTTTGGTGCTAATGAGCGAGCACTGATGGAAGAGTGGTATGTACTGCTCCTCTGTTTGCGATATGAAGAATAGACATCATCATACTGGCCGATCTCATTTGGATCGGCAGAAGCTCCAAGACCCAATCGGCCGGTTGACCCTGGTTTACTATCAACCGAACCATCTGCACGCATCCCTGTCTCAGGGTTTACAAGCAAGTTGGGTGGGGGAGGAATACATGCGCCACCCTTGCGAGCAGGAATGTCCCTCTCATAGTTATCATAATCATTGGGCTCGCTTTGCTTCATTTGCCCTTCTGACGGGTTTACCTCTCCAATCTCCTTAAAGAACTTCGAGACACTCTCAAGGATCTCGGACTCTGGAATAGTCGAAGGTGGAATGATTGTGGGGATGTCAAGTGGACTTAGGGGAGAGTATGGCACTCCACTGCCGATTTGCATCTTTCGCACCATTCCTGGAATCAGACCAGGGGGAAATAGTGGATAAGGAGGTGGATTTGGATCATTTGTGATAGCTGGAGTAGCAGCGGTTTGAGGTAGCACAGTGGGGGTTTGCACTGGCAAAGATCCTGGAAAAGCAGTTTGACCTACAGGAGGGTAAACACCAGCTGGAAGTTGATTTAATGGAAATTGTGCAGAAGGCACAGGTTGGGGTGGAACAGAAAGAGGATGGGTTGCCATTTTCTCTTGTGGATCTGAGGACCATTTTGAGGGCTGATGCACTGATCCTGAAATAACATCCAACCTCGTATTTAGGTTTACCTCCAAAAAGCAAAAAGTCCATTTTATACATATAAAAGTTAGTGGTATTGCAAAGAAATGGTGCACCAACAACAAATCTATTTGTACAATGATTTAATTAGGAAAATACATAGACTCAATCTGTACAATGGTTTAATTAGGAAAATACAAACAAACAAGAAGCAGAAGCTAATAGTTGATTTTTCTAGTTATATAAACATATTAATGAGTGAACTTCATAGGTATTTAAGTAACTAGTAGATACTAACTGTTGAATCACTCATGGTGAAATCTAGCGAACTGCCTACATACTTCGAACATACCAACTTACAAAGTTCTNAATTAACATATAAACATAACAATCATGATAGTTATCCGATCAAAAGAAGTAAGGACAATGGCACAAAAACCTACAAACAAAATCCTTATGTCAAAACTAACACCTTAAAAGTTTATGAACTCACGTGAAATAAAAAAGCCTGGCCAACGTAGACAACATGTACAAACATAAATACTAGCAAAGATGGAAAGAGAGAGAGGACACACCTGAAAATGTTGAGGGATCTGGTGAGACATGCCGTGGTGGCAAAGGATATGCTACCCCACCTTTCATGTCTCTTTCAAGGTTAGCAATGGTTTCCTGGTCATAAACTTCCTTTGAACCCCAGAACTGCAGGATTTTCTCAAGGCGAATCTGGTTATCATCTTTGCTCTGTGGATTGCTATATATCCTTGCAAGCATAGATCCCAGCACAGATTTAAAAGCCAAAGCCTCATTGTCAAGGTCCCGGGCATTAGTTCGTCTTTGTAAGCTGCAGCAAATGGAATATGCTCAGCAAAAGGACCAGTAATATGTAAAAATAAACAATCAAAGGTCATGTGCTCGTGACATATTAACTTAATCAATAAAGGGTTCATGCCACAATCAGCTTCTCCAGATCAAATGCACAAAAGGTATCGATAAAACCAATAAAACAGTACAATGAGTGATACAAACCATAGCGATCTACTGATCCATATGACCTATCATCAAACATTTACAACATATAGCAGAAACACCATCATCAATCATTCATGCTATTATTGATCAAACATGCATTGCATTTGAATTTTATCCTCAGATGCTGGCTTCAACATTGTCTGCAATGAGCTGATTTTGCTATTGCTAACATCTTGATGAAGCAAATTATTCTAATGTTAATTTACATTATGTAGAAGCTAAGATCTGATTATGGACCCTCCTGGCAAATGGATATAGGCACAAGCTAAAACAGAATTGGCTTTCAGGAAAAGCACATATGACATAACAGATCTACTAGGAATAAACCTCAGTTCATCACAAAGTTTTTGAAGGACCAACAAACACCTAAAGATATTCATCTCCATGTTGGACAAAAGATTAAACAAGTAGTCCTAACTAGTAACATGAAAGGAGTTGCTAAATATTAGGCAAATAGATATCTTCACAGCAGGAATGTTTTCTTGCTTTCTTCAATTATGTGATTTATTCAGTCAATCAGATCAGACAGCATGCCTTCATTTCACATCAGCAGAGGATAGCAATTCTATACCAAAGCAGATGTTCAATCGAAGCCATACCTTTCGAAAAGAATATCGTTAACCAGGAAAATAATGTGGAGCTGCCTCTCCGAATCCTCTAAAGCAAACACTCTATCCTTCAGAGCTTCAGCCAAAGCTGGCGCGAATGGCGACCTTTGCATGAACCATGTCTTGGCTCCCTTTATCGACTCCTTGGTGCCATTGAGATTGGTAAGCACGTCGTGCAGCTCAGCTGCGACATCCACCGGAAGCGGGCCGGAGAGGCCCTTGAAGGACTGCGGCGCGGTTTCATACTCCCCATGGCCGTGAGCACCAAAATGCTGGTGCTGGTCGTAGAACGGTGGGTAACCCGGCTGGTGCATCGGCGGCCCACGCATCATCGGACCAAGAGGCGGCATCATGTGCATCGACCCGGGAGGGTACGGCGCCACCGGCGGCCGCGGCGAGACCCAGAGCTTGTACCTGTAGTAGGCGTGGCCTTCGCCGCCGAAGATGAAGGCGTAGTCCGGGTTGTCGTGCTGCTTGTCGCGGATCACGACCTCGAACTCCGGCCCGTTCTTCGCGATGTACTCGACGACCTTGTCGATGCGCTTCTGGAGCTCCGGGTCGGACGGGGGCGGGGCCGCCGCGGGCGGCGCGGAGTCGAACGGCGGGGGGTGCATGTAGGGGTGGGGCGGCGGCGGGGAGGGCGACGGCATGGCGTGCGACGCGAAGTGGGGAGGCTGCTGGTGCGGCGGGAGGTGCGGGTAGAGCTGCTGGGCCTGCGGGGGCGGCATGGCGCGCGGGTAGGGCGCGTACTGCGGGAGCGGCGCGGCGAAGGGCGGCGCCGCGTGCGGGTGGTGCGGGTACTGCGGCGGCGGCGGCGCCTGAGGGTGGAAGCCGTACTGCGGGGGCGGTTGCTGCTGCGCCTGCGCGTACGCCATGGCCGCGGCCGCGTAGTCCTGGGCTTGCCGGTCCATGAGACAACCGGGTTTGGAGGGGAGGGAGGGAGGGAGGTAGGGCTCGGAGCGCCGGCGATGGCGGCGGCGGCGGCGGCGGCGGCGGAGGGGAGAGGATTCCCGAGACTCCGAGAGAGAGAGACAGAGCTTGTGCCCTTTTCTTTGTGTGAATTACACAAACATCCCTCGTAGGCACCTGAGTTTTGAAAAGAGCCCCGGTTCCACATGAATTTGTAGACTTGACTTGATAGCAACAGATGTGAAGTTTGTTGGTTTGTAGCCGAACTAAACCAAATCAAAATTTAGAAACACCATAATATTAGTCATATGTCTGGTCAATAACCAAAAAAATAGTATTGCCAAATTACAACTGTTGCGAAGAAGATTATTAAGGGGTTGAAGAAATAGAATTCCTTAATAAATCCTCTAAAATACTGTCTGCGCCCAGGGCAAGGGTGGTTGAAACTTTAGAGTTTAAGCCCCCCATCGTTCTCTATACAGAATCAACCACTATCAAAATTTGAATCTTAAAACTTAATTTGGAGTTTTTTCATCAAAGTCTAGTTTTTAGCATTAGCCTTTAAGTCACTAACAACGCACCCACAAATTATTATTTTTTGCTAACACATCGTATGGCATATTATCTGCATTTAGCCAAACAATGGGAACCTTACTATCAACGGTTCAACTTCCATCTCAAAGAGAAAAAAAAAAGCAATGAAGTTTCATGCCGAGTGAAACCATGTGATGCTGTAGTAACACAGACGCTAACAATCGCATCAATACAACACAATGATGAATCCATGAATACCAAACCTAACTCGAATAGGCTGCCAGATACATTACATTATCCACAGGCTACTTGAAATCAATGGTAATAACGACGCGCAGTTTGCACAAATGTGAGAATAACCTGTTTGAGAACAATCCAACTCGTCTTCACCACAGAAGTTATCGAGATGCTTAATTCCTAATGCCCGGTGTATTAAATGATACATTAAGATAAATAACAGGCTGCCAACCATAGTTTCAGGTCTAGTTTGTGAAAACGCAATTGGCATGGCAATGAACACATGTACCATACTTCACGCTACTCCTTACTGCTGAAATCTTTGTCAACCTCCATCTGCATGAATTTACTAGTCCACAAGAACATCATCACCGCCCTCATACTGTAAGCAAAATAGCCAACAAATTGTCAGGATGATGCTCTGAGAAAAATACCAGGGCGATGTTTGGAAACGGAAGCATAATACCAGTGGGAGGGAATTATGGTAGTCCTTGTGAAAAAGGGAGGACGTATATTAGAAACAAAAAAGATTTAAATCATGGAAAGAGATCAAGAAATAAAAGAAAATCATGCAATTACCACATGCTGTCAGAGTTGTTTTAGATATCAAATTTGGATCATAACGAACACAAATAATACATACAAATCATGCAATTACCATATGCTGTCACGGAGTTATTTTATTTTAGTTATCAAACTTGGATCACAAAGAACACAAATGATACATACAGAACTAAAAGGTAAAGCAAGAACCAATCAGCAAAACCTTGAAAACTGATGGATTATAGTATTCTGGTTATTAGCTGTCAATGACCAAACAGTAGATTATCCGATTTGATTCTAGCCAAGTGAGCTACCAGATTTGATAATAAACAAAAAGGAAATCAATTTTGAATCATAACATTAGCTAATTTTTACTGAGAAATAAGGACGAGCAACTAGCAACCACAGAGAATATAAAGAGAATAAGCAAGAAAGCATCTCACCCTATCTGTAAAAACATTTGCAGGAGAAACAACATTTCCTTCCTCATTGTTGTCACCCTCCCCCAAATTCTTCTTCATAGATAATAGTTCTTTTGTCTCAGTTCCCCTGCTGCTCTGAAAAGGTTCTAGAGCATCTTCTGGTCTATATTTCTCTGACATAGGGACCCTGTTGTCATCACTCTCTCTCCTTTTCTTCCCTGAAGAAGCCACAGGTGAGAGTAACAGGATGTCAATCATTTGTGTATATACCAATGAGAGGAAAATCATTGATGTGTCTAATACAGACAAACCATTTGACTATTAAATAGATATCTCCAAACATCTCATCTAGTTAGCTTACCATTCCTTCCTTCTTCGCTAGTTGAGAGGGCAACGGATCTTTTTCTAGTTGTTTCATGATTCTGCCGTTGATCACTTGGACTCATTTCATAAGCATTATATGGATCTTCCTTAGCAGCACTAGAACCCTGATCCTTACTACATGGCTTCAAGGTATCTGAAGCAAGCAAGTCAGCGAACCTCTCAAAACGAGCTTGGGACCTGCACCCCCTTTAGTGTGTTAATAGATGTAAAGACTTAAAAAACAGTTATCTTCTCATTCAAACAAAATAGAAGAATGCAGATCATATATGTGACAAAAAGGAAACCTGCCTCTTTAAATCATCCTGAGCTTTCACATAGCGTGCATGTGCTTTGATGAGTTTCTTTGTTTTTGAGGCCATCCTAAGTAACAGAGCAGTATTATGAATAGTCAGACGACATGGGGATATTTTTAATCAGCTGAAGAATCCACAAACTGATGTTTTTGTCAAAAAGAGAGAAGATTATGCTCATGTGTTGTAGAAATAAAAAACCTTTGGCAAGCTTCTTTCTCATCGTTCAATTGTGATTCAAGATCGGCTATTCTGCTAGAAAGTTTGGATGCTTCATTGATCTTGCCATTCAGTATCATCTGTAATACAAGGAAGAAGGATGCATCAATAGGGTACAATATCAACATACAGGCAAGAATGAACAATAAGTAGAATTTGAAACACCTAAAGAGTACAATAAGAAAGTGCAACAGTGCAACTAAAAGAGATTCAAGAAGCATATTATTTGTCACTTAAAAAGGTAAACTGGCCATCAAACTGGCCATCAATTTGTTCAATTACAGCATCAGTTAACGTCAATATTGACGCATCATATCTGAAGCCATCTAATTATATCTGAATGGATTGAACATCTTATGAACTTTACTCAACACAAAAGTTCCCTCAGATAATCATTATAGTTAAGGCAGGAAAACAATACATAAAAATTGGAGCAGTCCAAAATTTAATAAATTAAACATAAATTGCAGCCAAGTAGTAGAGTGCTCAAAACAATCTATGTAGTGCAGGTATCAACTTTCCAAATGTGCATGCATATAATAATAAATCAGAACTAACTAATAGTCATGCTAGATATGTAACATATGTATGGAGAACATTATACCTCCAGTGAAGATTTCTCCTCACGTAATGCTTCCATATCCAGTTGAATGCGTTGCAGCTGCATAACATAAGCAAAAATATAAAAGAGATTCAGTAGCATTGGGACGACTAATTGTTTGCTAGCGAGATGGATTGCATAGATCATAATCAAACCTGTGCTTCATTATCGTGTTTATCATCAGCTTTGATGAATCTATAATCTTTTTTTCTATCTTCGTTATCGGAGGAGTTCAAACTTTCTGATGAATTAGTTTTTCCACCCTCAAGCTTCTTTCCATGCCTTCCCTCAATGAAAGATCCATGGAAGCATACATAAATATAATTGCACAAACGACCAAAAAACATGCAGCGGTTACATGGCAACATAGTAGAACTATCTTTTGTGAAAACAACAAACCCAAAGGGTTCCTCATTAAACAGAGCAAGATAAGATAGTATTATACTCTACAGTAGGTTGCTGTATAAACACTGCATTAAAGGGTGAAACAAATAATAATCTTCTTGAAAATTTTGAAAAAAGAATCATTTGTATGAGAGGATTAATATTACACATTTCTCAGCTTGTATATTTAATAAAATGGTCCTGTGAACATAATTACTTGCATGGACACCTAAGAGCAACATGTTTATCTGTCTGATACTCTGATGTGTATGTACCATGTAGTTGTGTAGGTTGTAATTTATAAGTATATCGACAAGCAAAAGTGCCTTTAACATAAGTATGCCCCAGGCTACCTGCTAACCCTTGGGTGCATCACAAGCAAAGGGCATTAACAATTAGCAGGAACCAAGTCGTACGGTCACATGAAGATAGACTATATGCCCAATAAAATAGATAAAAATAGGCATAACCACATGTAAGGACTCCATTACAAAGATGTATGTATACCCTAGCCCCATACCTCTTCCTGATGGGAGATCTTGAATGACTAGAGCCTGCAGGGGAGATTTCACCATACAGAAGTTCAGAGATTATATAGAAGTTTAAAAATAGAACGGACTAGATACAATGAAGAATTTTATTGGTGGCAGATTACCTCTATCTCGAGAGCGTGGTCTGTGATCACGGAACAAATGATCCCTGGCATCTCTTTCAGGGGAATTCCTCCTATGGGGTGAGTATCTTCTCAGATGCCTGCCTCTAAAGTCATCAGGTCTATGGTCTCGTCTCCCTACAATTCAGTATGGTAGTTTTTACATATATAAATGTACAAAGAAGCAATATGCCACAAGAGATAGAGGAGCTATACACAGATGAGGCAGCACACAAACCATTAAGCTTACCACAACCTTGAGCCATATGATTATTCAATTATCAGTAAGTAGCAGAGGCACCAATATAACCCCAGGGGGCCATAAAAGAGCAGATCCAATGAGACTAATGCATGAGGGAGACCAATATATGATCACATATCACGTGTATGATGCACCACTTAAAAAATAAATCCAGCACTTTGTAATGTCAGTCATGTGAAGTGAATAATAGATGGAGTATCCAATTTTTGACATCATACTGAGATTATCACGAAGAAAGATCTTCCAAAATCCAATATTGCCGAACAAACCTAATTCCATTTGTCCAGATATTATTGGTATTGGCTTCAAATGTTATAGTTCTGTGATCATACTTGGAATGGCAGGCAAGAATAAAGCCCAAGAGGAGACCTTGACGCTGTGTATTCAGCAAATTTGTTACAATTAGTTGCAAAAGCTGCTAGGTGCTTTAGCGCATTAAGAATAACATGCATCTGATTGAAACCACATGATATCCCTCAAGAAATCTCCTGTAGCAAGATAAGCATTCCAGCGACCATAAAATGTCTGATTACCAACTGAAAAGGCGTGCAATGAAAATAGGATGTGTCATCCTCTGCAAGTAGTCGGTTGGAGAAAATCTCTCTGGGGACAGCTAATTTGTACAGTAGCAAAAATATGATTAGCAAAGATGTCACATTGTTCATGAAACTTTGGCAGCTAAGTACTATAAGAAAAGGATAATATATGGGCGATAAAACAGTACGACAAAATGATATCACACAAACTGATGGAATTATTTACGTTCTAGTTTTGTATATAAATGACTCTAGTGATATCACATGACCAGGTGCAGGCTGTAGAGTTTATTTCTTCCAACAAGTAGCCAGAGATAGAAACCAGGTCATCAGTTGCTAACAACCACAATGATATGTTTATCTTACAGGGCAGCTCTTGTCAGATGTTACCATGGTATTCTTCTAATCATTTTTTCTTACTACTAACTCAGTTCCACAACATCTCCAAAGTTTCTGCAGAAAGCACACAGCCCAGATGGCATTGATATCTCTTTCACTTCGCTGTACAACCAGCATCCCGCACTGTCTGCCATATCTCCCACATGCAACCCATCCTCTCAAGATTTATAACCGAAATCCAACAGATGAATAGACTGATAGCAGATCACACTCAACCCAGTTTCACTCCGTCCGAATAATTCCCTAGAAAACAATCGGCACACTCTGTCCACAATGAAACCTCGGCGGAGACAGTAATCCATTGCAGAAGAACAGATTAGAGCCACCTAGCTGCGGATCGAGAGCATACGGCAACCGACGAGAAGCAGAAAAGCACATGGGAGGGGAAGAGCGAGAGAGGGGGCAAGGAGGGAGAGGGGGTGCGCGCATACCAGGTCCACCGCGAGGCGGGAAGGGGGAACGGGGCGGCGGGCCACGGAGCTCGGCGTCGCCGTGGGCGAAGCTGCAGGAGGCGCGGTTGCACTCGCCTTGCCTCCACAGCGCGCACAGCTTCGTCTTGTACGCCGGGCCGCGGCGAGGAGGACCCATCATCTCCCTCATCTCTCTCCCCCCCAACCCAACCTTTTCCCCGTCGCGGCGGCGGCGGCGGCGGCGGCGACGAGGAGGAGACGAGACGAGACGTGATGGCGGCCAGTGGGGAGAAGAGAAGAGCAAAAGCACGAGAATGCCGCACGAGGAGTTCGGGAGGACGGCGACGACGACGAAATGAGCCTATAGGACAAGTCCGGCCCATGTGGCCCGGAAATAGGCCCATGTGCTCTGCGCACCATGAGCGGCCCAACCAACTCACCAAGCCCAAGAATTTTTAGCTTTTTTATTTTTTATTTTTTAAAGATTTGCAAAAATAATTTTAGGTTTGAAAAATTTGCAAAACTAATCCCTAATCGCCCTCCCGGAGGGCTCCCGGAGGGCGACAAGGGGTCTAACTGCAAATTTTCAAACCCTTTGCATCGGTTTTAATTGATTAAAAATTAATAATGTTTATTCAACACTTTAAATGATCTTAAATAAAAAAGTTGTTAATAACAAAGTTGTAGATCTTTGTGAGATCTATAACTTTCATATAAAGTTTATCTCCATCCGATGTCATTTAAAATGTAGATATGAGATTCTTTTAAATAGGTTTTAGATTTTGTAACGAATATTTGGATATCTAAACGATCTTAAATGAAAAAGTTGTTAACTATAAAGTTGTAGATCTCTGAGATCTAATAACAACTTTTTCATTTAAGATCGTTTTGAGTGTCGAATAAGTATTATTAGTTTTTAAGCAATTAAGGTGCCGTTTGGATCCAGGGACTTATTTTTAGTCCATGTCACATCGGATGTTTGAATACTAATTAAAAGTATTAAACATAGACCAATAATAAAACTAATTGCATAAATGAGTGCTATTTCGCGAGACGAATCTAATGAGCCTAATTAATCCATAATTAGCACATGTTTACTGTAGCATCACATCGGCTAATCATGGATTAATTAGGCTCATTAGATTCGTCTCGCAAAAAAGTTTAAGGTTATGAATAGGTTTTATTTTTAGTCTACGTTTAATACTTCTAATTAGTGTACAAACATCCGATGTGACAGGGACTTAAAAAAAAGTCCCTGGATCCAAACAGGGTCTAAACCGATGCAAAGGGTTTAAAAATTTGCAGTTAGACCCCTTGTCGCCCTCTGGGAGGACAATTGGGAATTAGTTTTGCAAATTTTTCAAACCTAAAATTATTTTTGCAAATCTTTAAAAAATAAAAATTAAAAATGCTAAAAATTCCCAAGCCCAATCCCAGCTCCAGCCCATGGAAAAGAGAAGTTTCAGGTAGCAGAGGTCCTATATGGAGGAGTTTCTTGCCACAGTAACTTCTCCCATATCTCCAGGTTCTCTCTACAGTCCAGATTCTTAGATTCTATCTGTAGCTATAAAATCTAGAAGATGAACTAAAAAGTTGAAAAACACGGTTTTTTATATTCTCATAACCTGGTTACCAAAACCGGGTCGTAGAATGGAGTAGCATATGCGGCAGAAACAGTTATGTATTGCAGATGGCACATCGTGCGCAAATACATACTACATGGCTGGTAGTGCTACACTGCTAGTAGATACATTTCATCATACTGCATCATCCAGAACTCCAGATCCAGTTATTGCAGGAAGACGTCTCAACACCATGCACACAAACATTCCATGCAAGAGAGGACACGCACAATTCAGAAATGTCGTTACATCAGGAGAATTCAGGAAGGTCGTCACATCAGGAAGAAGGGCGAGCCAATTCCGAACAAGGGAGAGTTGCTGCCTCCATGCATATTGAAGCCTCGGAGACGCTCCAGGTTTATCACCTCGGAGTGGTCCACGAACAGATTCACCTACATTCGCAACGCAACACGTTAGATACACAAGGGAACGGCTCACGAATGAGCTCTTGCTTCTTGCTTGAAAAACGGTCTGTCAGCATAGCAATGTGCGGCTTCTGGGAGGAACTGAAGATTCATACCCGTGGCCCATATCTTTTGACGAACCACTCGGAGGTGTTGGCGTTGGAAGCCTCGAACATGGTCTTCTCGAGCCCAAGCCGGCCTACGATCTTGGCAACGATGTCTGCCCTTAGAGAGTCAGCACGCTGGCAAATGTCATCGGCATCGATCATGATCATGTCTGCCCCTGCTTCCAAGCACCTCTCGGCCCTCCTTATCAACAGGTCAACATCCTCAACTCTTTCTGAACCACATCAAAGTGAGGAAGGCATCATAGGAAAATGTAGACATTACAATCATAGAGCCAACATCATATAGTGAAATAAACATACGACAGTAGTAAATTGCTTAGTAATTAAAATCCGCAAGAAAAAACTGATGTTGACATATGTATGTTGAGCAACATTTCCCTAAATGGTGTTTTCTTGTGTTTGTGCTTTACATGGCTTAGTAGTTAGTACGCGGAGAAGTAGCTAAACAAGGGCATTGGAAAGCTATTGCTTATAGTTACCTGAATTCTGCTTCACTGGAACTATGTAGGCCCCAAATGCCCTATCTCCAGATGGAGGAATATCAGAACTGTCAAACTTTACTGAAAACAGGGGCTTTGCTCGCAAACCGCTAGTCTTGATGAGGCGGACTAATCTCAGGAGAGCTTCTTCTGGGAGCTTGAGAGATCCAGCATTCAGCTCAATGGTGTCAAATCCTAATGCCTTGCACTCCTGCAACGGAACGTCTCATGTCATGCATGTGGTTTCAGAATTTTCAGAGACAAGTGCGTATCACAGTGTACCACTACCAATGTACCTCAAAACAAACAAAATGTCTGCATACCTCAACATATTGCTTGAAAAAAGAAGGTCCTTGACGCAGAAGATGCTCTGCCCAATCTCCTGTACTCACATATATGTCATGCTTGTGTGCTAAATCAGTAATCTCTCTAACCAGTTCTTTTCCCATCAAACTATGAGAGCCACCAGTAAATTTCAAACCATCAACAAAAGGACCTAGAGAATCCAATATTTCCTGAAATAAAAAAGGACAAGACAGCCTTGAGAACGAGCTATTTTATTCCTTGAATTCCCTATCCAGGAGGTTCATTCTTTTTTTAAGTGATGTACTCCTATCTAAATTCTATAATTTTTCTCCATTTGAAAGGAAACAGTAATATAAAATCTTCCTAGTCATGGCTTCAATGCAGCAATAAAGTAACCAGAAGGTTCATTTGCAAGTAAGCATCCTCAATTCTCAAATTCTCAAATGGCATTAAGCACTTTATGCTATGTGGACATAAAGAGGGAACAGCTTGGTTAAGAATCTAACTGATAAACCTAGCTGCTACGCGTTCTGACATCCACAAATGTACCAAATGATCTGAACTGACAGTGATCGTTGATCGCACAGACTGAAGATTCCAATAGGCCCTGTTTAGGAATTACTAACAAATAAACAATCAAGTCACGATGAATTATGCAGCAGATAGGGCTTCATTTCAAACAGAATCGTGTATGCATCCTTCTGTCTACTAACATGATTCGGTGGGCGACGCCGGAATCAGAACGCGATTAAAACTACACCCAATTCAACAACAACCCAGCAGCGATTCGTAGAAGCACGAAACAAAAATGGGGATGGATTAGGCGGGGGGCTCTCCGATAACCTGCAGCGCGTGGTGGGCGGGGCGGAAGGCGTAGAAGGGGCTCCTCATCTCCGTCACCCCGTACCGCCGCGGCTTCTCCGGCCGGTCGTCGTCCCCGTCGCCAAAGCCGCACCCGCGCAGCGACAGCGCCACCGCATCCTCTCTCCACCGCCTCATCGTCATTGATGCGCGCGCGCGCTCTCTCTCTCTCTCTCTCGCTGCCACCTGATCGAGCGTTAAAAAGCCAGGGGGAGGAAGGAGATGGAAACTTGCAGCTGCTTCTGGAAGCGGATCGGCAAATCGGCAATGATGTGTAGGCTGACGGGTGGGACCGCTCCATTCCAATCTTGAGCTATTTGGGCCGGGCCATGTAATCACCGGCATGTACAGGTTGGGCCTCAGTTGGCTACATTGTGTGGGCCTTTCTACATGAAAAGACCAATCTGATTGCGAGGCCCTAGTGAGTTTGTCTGTTTCCCAAGGCCCAACTTGTTGATGAGTTGGGGTTTTGACAGTCTTCCAACTTGTTCATGAATTGGCTGGCTGGCTATATAATTCGACACCACCTTCGAAGAAGAGCAAAACAGTCCTTGTTTGATACTTCTTTTTCAGAGAATCTTTGTCAAAATCAATACTTTGGTGATCAACAACTCAACACGCCTTAAGATTAATTTGTTTCACACTGGTTAGCTCGTTGAGTTTTTGGCAGATTTTTAAGGTTTCTTTTGCATTTATTATATGTTCACTCAGGACTTGATACTTTTTTATCTATGAATCTGGGAGCCAAATTGGCCAATCTGATCAGCTCATGCTACCAACTGAGCATCACGTCGCATCACCGCTCATCGACTGAATGGTATCCTAGGACTTGCTAACGGCCATGCGTAGTTGGATCATGCCACTATGCGGTGACAAATGAACAAAACCCTGCCGCATTTCAGTGCCGTTGTCAATCAATCAGGCCATAGCTTACTGAACTGAACTGTTACTGAGCTGCCAATGGTTTGCTCAAACTTTCTTTAATCCCCATAGCCCAGTATTATTACAGTATTTTGTTCAAAGATTAGACCAGAGTACGCATTGTACCCAGTGCCAAAGATTCTCCTAAGCCGCAGACCCATTTACGATCCGTTCGTCCGTTTCTGGTCCCCTTGGAAGTAGCAAAACGTCTCTGAAGACTGAAGAGTGTGCCCATGTCACTGGCGCAGTCCATGCATAAGACCAAAGAGCAATTTCAGAGGCCAGCCAGTCCCAATTGTTTTTACCTGCCAGTTTACAAGATAATGCCGGCCTCTAGCTAGCTGCATGTGCCAATGAGACCCATTAAGTTTGAACTTTGCATCCATGGAGACAGTATACTCCCTGGCCAGCTGAAGGTAGAAGAAGAAGGCAATGAGAAGGAATGTGATTAGCAGTTAGCAGTTTAGCACTGCAGTGCACAGTCATTGCAGTCTTCAGGTTCTTCTGCTTTGTTCATCTTGTAGATAATCTCTCTAGAATCTTGAGTGAATAGTACTATCTGCTTTAGTTTTGGATCCTTTTTTGTCTAGATGGAATCATGGAATGTGTATTGTGTGTCTTGTTAAAAAATAAAAATGGAGTGGGTTTAATTGGCAGCAATCTGATTGTCCGGCGAGAAAGGGGAGTCGCCGGAGAAGGGGAAGATGCCCACAGTGTGGGCGGCGCTCAAGAAGTCTCTCAACTGCAAGTCGGGGGATTCTTGCGGTGTGATCGAGCGGGAGGAATCTCAGGGCGGAGTCACTGGCGGCAAGAAGTCGTCGTCCGCGGCGGCGGCGGCGCTGCGAAGGTCTGGGTGCTCGCGGTCCATCGCCAACCTGCGGGACGTGATCCACAGCCAGTACGGTGGCAGCCGGAGGCAGGAGGTCGCCGCAGCCGCCGCCAGTGGCGACGGCGGAGAGTGTGGTAGCCCGAGGTCGATAGGGAGCAACGACGTGCTGAACCCGGTGACCCACGACGTGCTGCTCGCCGCCGGGCCGGACGCGAAGTGCGAGCTCAGGATCAGCACCCCCGGCCGCGGCGCGTGGGCCGGCGCCGGCGGCGGGGTGCCATTCCCCCACAGCCCGCTCCTGCTGCGGTGCAGCACCACCCCTGTCTCGACGAGGAAGTCCCCGTCCGCCATGTCGCCGCTCCGCCGCGCCGGCACCGTCGCCGATGACGACGACGCCGACACCGAGGCGCCGTCGCCCGCTCCCGCCAGGGCCTCCTGCGAGGTCGGCGTCCGGTGCCACCGCTGCGGCGACCGCTTCGCCAACCACGACGCCCTGGAGTCGCATCACCTCTCCAGGCACGCCGGTAAGCAGAGCACCCAACACCATGGACGAATTCAATGTAAGTTTTGCTCTGCCTCTCTGTTTCATCATCCATGGCGCGCGTTCTTGCAGTGACCGAGCTGGTGGAAGGAGACTCGTCGAGGAAGGTGGTGGAGATCATCTGCAAGGCCGGGTGGGCGAAGACGGAGAACGCGCTGGGCCGCGTCGAGCGGGTGGTCAAGGTGCACAACGTGGAGAGGTCGGTGGCGCGGTTCGAGGAGTTCAGGGAGACGGTGAAGGGGAGGGCGGCGAGGCTGCCCAAGAAGCACCCGCGCTGCCTCGCCGACGGCAACGAGCTGCTCCGGTTCCACGCCACGACGCTCGCCTGCTCCCTCGGCGCCGGCGACTCCTCCAGCCTCTGCACGTCGGGCAAGTGCAGCGTCTGCCGCATCATCCGCCACGGCTTCTCGGCGACCAGGGAGGTCAAGGACGGCGTCGGCGTGTTCACCACGTCCACGAGCAAACGCGCGCTGGAATGCATCGCCGGCGCCGGAGACGATGCCGAGGCGGCGAACGCGGGCGTGAGGAAGGCGCTGCTGGTGTGCAGGGTGGTCGCCGGGAGGATCCACCGGCCGCTGGAGAACCTCCAGGAGGTGGCCGCGCAGCCGGGGTTCGACTCCGTCGCCGGCAAGGTGGGCGCCTACGCCAGCATCGAGGAGCTCTACCTGCTCAACCCGAGAGCTCTCCTCCCCTGCTTCGTCGTGATCTGTAAACCTTGATGATTCCTTCTGCAAACGGGTTTAAGAATTAGGAATCATAGTTTACATTAAGATTCGGCTTAATCCTCGGGAATCATTTTGAGTGGTGATCCGATCCAGGTGTTGTTCTGTACTTCTGTTCTGATAGATGCTGGCGTTTTGTTAGTATGTAGTATGTACATTTTGCTGTTGTTTCTTGTTGAGAAAAAAAAACATGTTTTTAGCAGTTATTTTTGTAGATTTGCAAATGCATGTGTTTATCAGTGGATGTTTGCATGATGTTGTGGTGCTTAGGAATACGGCATCAATTCGAGATAGCGGTGAATGTTGAGCTGCATGGACAATACTGATTTTTTTTTTTGGTTCTGAAACTGAATTCATACCGCCTTAATCTCTTGTCAGTACAATACATTACTGAATTTAAATGGGTACTTCAATTCGGTCCAAATTAGCCAACTAGTAGTACAAGAAAGAAAGCCTTGCAGGCCCAAATATTCATCCTTTGGCCCAACCAGACAGCAACCTGGCTCAGTCGCTGTCTCACTGAGCGTCACTACCACTAACAGTTGGAACTGTGAGGATCCTGCAGGAATCCATGATCAACGCACTGTACGACACTGTTCTTGATGATTTCCTCAACATCGTACTCGAACCTGAACCCCAAACCCCTCAGCCGCTTGGACGATACCACCGACGGGTTTGAGCCATGGAAATCTTCGCTTAACCTGCAACATCATGCCAAAACACACCAGATCAACAGAGTCCTAATCAAACACCAGAAAAAACAAGATCAACTTGACCCTAAAAAAAATGATCTGAAAGACATGGATGTGGCTGGTTTACAGCTGCTTGCCTTTCTGCAGGTTTGAAAGGAGGGAAGTGTAAGGACAGAAGCTGGGCGATCTGGGCCATCGGATAGCTCCCTCCGGCGCACAGATACCGTCCATCCGCTTGCTCCATCTCCATCAAGAACATATGCGCGTCGCACACGTCGTGGATGTGTGCCAGTGGCACACACCCGAACCTGGAGTGCACAGAGGCCAACAGAGAATACAGCTTCGGATCACCTGAATATAGATGAAAACAGAAATTAATTTTCAGAACAACAAATAGTGCTGTTGACCATTGCAAGATTAGTAAAATCCGTATGTGTTTGCGTGCTTGTGTGATGAAGAATTCGTTGCCTGTAATGGGTGAGAGCAGGAGCTGGATGCTGGTAGGCACAGTCGGCGTCAAGAACGGACCGGCCACCGTCGGCAGCACGAGCGACACCAGATGGATGCCCTTCTCCCTCGCGAACTCGAACGCCGCCTCCTCCGTCATCAGCTTCGACAGGATGTAAACCTGAAAAATGATCCATGGAACACAAGTTCAGAGGATTCATGGAGTGTAGCAGGCGGTGGTGTAGTGCAGTGTGTGTGCCTTTGTATACGCACCCAGCCGATGGGCTTGGTGCTCCAGACGTCGGCGGCGGCGCGGAGGCAGGACTCGTCGACGACGGCCTTGCGCCGCCCGGTCGCCGGCGTCGTCGCCGTCATCGTGCTGATGGACGACGTGAAGACGACCCTGCGCACTGTCCCCGCGCGGACGCAGGATTGCAGCACGCTGATGGCTCCCCTCTTCGCCGGCTCCAGCACCCGCGTCCTCACGTGTTCCTCTTCAAGGGAGTTCGAAAATTAATTTGCATGCGATTAGTAGAGATTGGCGGTACTAATCTTGATTTTGCAGAGATTAAACTCGTAAATTAGCCGGACAGATTGCGAGAACAGTGGTTGATTAGTGATTAATTACCGATGTTGTCGGCGTGGGGTGAGACGTGGAGGTCCATGGAGGCGGCGACATGGAAGAGCGCCACGCAGCCGGTCGCGGCGGCGTCGAAGCTCCCCTCGCCGGCCATGTCCGCCCGGAACACCCGCAGCCGCTCCTTCCCCTCCTCCACCGCGGAGAACACCTGCCACGCCTTGGCTGCCACCGACCTCGGCCGCCGCCGGCCGCCATGATCGTCAGTTTCACCACGCCACGAGCTTCATCAATCACGACGCGCCGAGGCGCCGACCATGTTCATCGATGCTAGCGAGCTCGTCGTGCGTACCTGGGTCTCTGGCGGTGGCGTGGACGTGGTAGCCACGGCGGAGCAGGGCGCGGACGAGCCACGAGCCGACGTAGCCGGTCGACCCCGTCACGCACACCGGCCCACCGGCCGCCGCGCGCTCCTCCGGCGAGCCGCCTATGCTGCCCATCTCCACTGGATCTGGGCGTGCAGCACGTGCTGTATCAAAGGCTGTGTGCACTGTGCATCTGCCCAGGTTGCCGACTTCGTGACTTTGATGGATAGCATATCTTCTCATCTGATGGGTTTGTTTACCATTCGATTACATATTTTATCTGTTCCAAATTATAAAATTTATAATTTTTAATATAATTTTTAACAATTAATTTATTTAAGAAATATGAAATTAACATCACATACAACTACTTCAAAATATAAATATAGTGATATAACATGTATAATATTAACATAAATATAATTAGTATAATTATTAATTAAAATTTATTGAGATTGATTTTTTTAAAAAATAAAAACGTTCTATAATTTGAATTTGAGGCTGACGAAGACTGAGGAAGTACTACTCATCTAGGAGTAGCCATCTGGACAGGTGTCAGGTTTCACTGGCGAAGCAAAACGCAACGCAAGCAGCAAGCTGTGTGCATCGTCACTGGATCATTTGTGGTTTGCTTACGATTGCCAGGATTTGATATTGCGTGGCGTATCTGCTCTTGTGATACTCCACAACGAGCTCTTGAGCTTTCATGTTATCAGTGGCAAATCAGATTTGATAAAGCCTGTTCTTTATGATATCTGTCTACTACTAACTCCGTTTTAGTTAACTTTTTCTATATAGGTTAGATCATTCGTCTTATTTAAAATATTGTTACAATCATAAGAAAAATATAAGTTATACCTAAAAAATCTTTAATAATAAAATCAAGACACAACAAAATAAGTACTTGAAAAAAATATCAATCATTCATGGTTTTCATATGTTCATCTCATCCATATTGTAGCAGTGGGCCTGTTCATCTCATCTCATCCATATTTCTATATGGCAATGGGCCAAATTAGTCAATGGTTGTGAATAATAACTCAGGGCAGCAACACCATTAAAAAATCATTTATATGAGCGAAATGTGACTGAACCATTCTAGCTGGTAACAAGCCAAGCATGTCATTGGATGCAAAAATGTTGGCAACTGTATAGAAATTTACAAGAGACTCTGAATCTAAAAAAACACCAACTCATTTGGGGATACAAGAAGCCAGTAGAGTTCAGAACATGCGCAGGATTCCCATGACACCATGATCACTCCGAACTTCCTTCCTTGAACACCTTGACCCAATTCTCGGCACTATCAATTATTTCACCAGTCTTGACCAGGTACCGAACCTTTGTTCCATCCTCGAGGAATTTGTGCCCAACCCTACTCGCTACATTCTTTTCCTTTGAGTAGAGCATCACATTTGAGCTGTGAATGGGGCCTTCAATCTGATCAAAGCAAATACCAACAATCATAGGTTAACGATTAGGCATTTGAAACTATATTCTTGCCATGAATATATGACAATACAATCAGCACAGAAAGAAGTTTCAAGAGAAACAATGCTGACCATGACGATTTCACCCGGTTCATCTTCTGTTCCTTTCTTGTGCTTGGACTTCAAGTTCAAGTCCTTCACTATCACAGTGCTGTTGTGCTTAAAAAGCCGTGTAACTTCCCCAACTTTACCTTTCTCACGCCCTGCAATGACTTGTACTGTATCACCAATCCTGACGTGCATCTTGTGCAGGACAGGAAGACTGTTTGGTTTACACTTCTTCCTCTCCCATCGCTTAAGCTGCAATGGAAGAGGGAAATTTCAGACATTTGACAGTAAATAGCAAGCTGCAGACCAAAAAAAGAATTGAAACTCACCCTCATTTGAATTGGGCATGTCTTGATCATAAAATTAACCTGCATATAAAAATTTATGCATATCTTGTCAGAGTTTCTTATGAAAATGACATAAAATGTAATAATCAGCTGCTTTTGAGATATGACATGAATCATGCTTATGAAGTTTCTTTAGGCAAGAATATACAGGATAATCATGTGATCTTTTACTACGCGTTTCTCCCCCCTTCAAGGGGAAACAGATTTTTAGTACAATTCATCATATAAAAGCCATATATATAGCTCAATCACTCCATTCAAGAGCAATTATTCGGCCTAATTCTCTCATCACCATTTTCCAGGTAAGTAATTAATCATGAGTGAGTATCATTTTGAGGACGAAGCGTAGTAGGATATCTAGAAGAGCTAAAGCATGCCAAAAAGAAACTAGAAAAGATAGAACAAGTTCAGTTTAATAAGGATATCGAGTGTGCCAATCATTTGCAGGCTACCGCTGAGTGAAATGAGCTTCCATCATTTTCCCATGGAAGTCTCTTGTGAAATTTCTACTATTGAGTAATTTAAAGTTAAAAAACAAAATTGTTCCTGGCCAGCGAAATGTGATCCATACAGCAGGTTAGAACAAGAAATGGCTCGTCTCACAAGTAGACATATCTTTCAGGAAAAGAAATCCTCTGCTTAAAAGGCTGAATATTGGGTATCCATCGCTTATACCGCATAGGTAAAAAAATAATAATCCACATTCCATCGTAGACAGCACAATTTCTGAATTCACTCGGTTCAGTTGAAATACTCAGACTTGAGATTTCGAGCATTCATTAATTCATATAAACCCTCCTTATATTATCCACCGAGGTTCAAATAATACCACCAAATTTCGACATAAAAGGTACTCCACTGTGTTGGTTCTTGGCTGGTTGGGGCACTGACTGAGCCTGAACTACTTAAGGCAACAGTACAGTGAGGCGGGGCAGATATCGCCATTGCAATGCAGCGCTATTGGTGAGCTCTAACAATCCTAAATCCCAATGCAAGTTGGTTTCTCCAGCGAACCATAACAGCAGAAAAAACAGAAATGAAGGGGGAAAGTAAGATTCGAGAGTAGGGAGGCGACACAAACCCCTGCCGGCGCGGCGGCGAAGGTGGAGAGCGGGTGGCCCCAGAAGCTGCTGGTGCTCGCCGCGCCGGGCGCCGAGATGGAGAGAGACGCCATCGCGCCCTGCAACGCCGCCACTCCGGCCATCTTCGTCTTCCCCCCCTCCTCTTCCTCGCTCGCTCGCTTGCTCAAACCGCAGAGAAGCAGCAGAGGATAACGAACGCCTTGTGTGCTCGCGGACAGGATAATGGCAAGCGCTTTTCTACATGACAGGTGGGCCTCTAGGCCGTACGATCTGGCCCATTTGTAAGTCCCAACAGGCCTATCGAATGGCCTCAATCCCTTTCCGGCCCAACAATAATGGGCTTCTCGTAGGCCTCAGTCCCGTTCCGGTCCAATTAGAATAGGACGCACATAAAAGCCGCAATTAGAATAAGTCCACTTGACGTCCCTCAGTTTTCCATAGAGTTTCATTCGTATCCTTAAACTGCAATACCCTCTCCAACTAGCAAACCAGATTGAATTAGGTCCTATGTCAGTATGAATGGCCGGTTTCACGGATGTGCCATCCTATTCAGAAGAAATGAAAATAAAAAAAAGCATGTGGGGCCATGTATAAGCGGCCACCTCATCTTCTTTCTCTTTCCCCTCCTTCCTCCTCTTCCCCTTTCTCCTCCATGCCTACGTGCTCCTCCTACCGGTGGCGAGGTGGCCATTTACATGTGGGACCAATTCATACCGTCACAGGACCTAATTTAAACCATTTTTGTAAGTTAGGGGTCGGTATTGATACGGAAAGATAAGGGACGTCAGGTGGACCTATTCCTCCGCAATTCCGTTTGGATCACTTAACGTGGGCTGCACGTCTCAAGTTGAGATGGGCCGAGACGCGTTTTCTGAGAAGGCCCAGCAAACGCTCGTCGTCTTCCTCGTTGTGTTGCCTGGCTTCGTCTCCACACCAAGCAGGAGGCGCACGCATCATCACCACGCCACGCGCCGCGAGATGCTGCTTCGGCGGGGGGCAGCCGTGCGGCGGGCAGGCGTGGCGCCTCCCGGATTCCGGCGGCTTCGACGTCGCTCTCGCCGTCACCGGCGGGGCGCGCAAGCCAAGCGACAGTTGCGGAGGCAAGCAACTCCCCACCCAGTTCCGTCCCTTTTGCGCTTTTCTGGGACCCATTTCCCTCTCTTTTGGGCGCTTTCGCGGTGACGACGCTGCCGATGCGCGTACGCCTGAGGAGTTCTTCCCCATCACGCCGCGTGGGGATCGGGACGTCTCCATTTTTGCGGCCGTTTTCTTCTCTTTGGGGGGTTGCAATCTCTCGTTTCGGTGATAGATGGTGGGCGGTGGGGATGGGTAGGTGGATGGCACCGATATGAATCGAAGAACTTCGAATCGAAGCCTCCGATCCATGTGAGGAGGTTGAGAACCAACCGAATGTCTATGCTGGTATTCTCTACCTAAAACCATAGCATAGTGACAGTGGTCGTTATACTATGAATTCGAAGCTTTTTTGACCGAAGATTTCGAGACATCGAGCATCTTTGGCAAGCTACTCTAACACGGTTGACTCGAAAGTCTATGTTTCTATGCATTGTGTGTTTGTGTGTTACTGAATTTCGTGATAAACTAAACTGTTGACTCAAAAGTCTACGTTTCTATGCATTTTGTATTTGTGTGTTACTGTATTTAGTGATAAGGTATAGGTACATGTGAGGGATTTCATGGATAACACGTGCACTACATTCTTGCCTGTTCCACTGGTCACCATCACCAAATCGCTCCTATCCCTTTCGTGTGACTATCACCAGAGCTATTCAATTCATGAAAGGCTCTGCCGTGCAAGCAAGCCGTTTTCTTTCCAACGGGATAAGCGTGTGACTGTGCTATAATCTCAGGATAAATTCAGCACTAATCGTTGCTATCAGTTTTGGTTTATCTACTCATTAAATCAATGCAGCAAATGTTGTGATCAATAATGACTACTACTTGTTTGTTGGTATGCCGTGCTGCCAAACTAATTGGATAACAAAGATTCCTATTATATTGGGGTTAACCAATGTATTTTCCTAATCATAATTTTTTTAGGCTCCTTATCGTCATTATCACTTAGCATCATGGCACAAGAAAAATGAAGGGTCAATACTGGAGGATGGTATTTTAGGAAGGAAATGTGTTATCATGATATTAACACAGCCTTTCCTCCATGTTGCTTGCACTCCTCTCAAACTGGTGTAGCTTCCTAAAGACTGGCTCAGTTACGCAATTTTTATTCTT
Organism: Oryza officinalis; assembly: GCA_008326285.1. Lineage (NCBI taxonomy): Eukaryota > Viridiplantae > Streptophyta > Magnoliopsida > Poales > Poaceae > Oryza > Oryza officinalis. The sequence continues at coordinate 45,493,639 of BDMV01000006.1, read as the reverse complement.
AAATGCTGGAATCCTGGGAAATCCTTAATACGTCTGGAATTGTTGCACTCAAGTAAAGCTTTAGTTTGCTACACCCGTGACACTTTCAGAGTTGGACATGTCAATTAGTTTCCTTCCCTTTTTGATCAAATGTCCAGTGTGATAGAGATATTGCAACCTGTCGCCTCCACAAGAGCTACTTAGCAGAGACGCACGTTGGATTCCAAGACAAGTGATGATCAGCCTTCAGTTGCTTCCCACACCCCACCAGCTCAACAAGGTTTATATTTATCTTACAATCCTGTCTGCTACCTATCTATAGACTGTGGACATTAGTAGTTAGTGCTACCTACTGAAGGGAAGGCCATGAGTCTCTTAACACTTGTTCATATCCTTGTCAGTTTTTCTGCCTGTGCTGAAGCTATAAGCAGAGCAGACTTCCCTCCGGGTTTTATCTTTGGCACTGCTTCTTCAGCTTACCAGGTCCAGTGTTACTAAAAAATCTCTAATTTCAGCTGATTGCTTTTAGTTGGATGTCTGATGGATGTTTCTGGTCAATATATTACCAGTATGAAGGTGCCGTGAATGAGGGCCAACGTGGACCTACCATATGGGATACTCTCGCAAAAAGACCAGGTGCGGTATTGGAGATTTCTTTGTAGAAGTACTCTAATCTGAGGTGCAAACTATAATTGCAATATGAGCAATGTAATCCTTCTTCAGGTCGGGTGATCGATTTCAGCAATGCAGATGTTGCTGTTGATCACTACCATCGCTACAAGGTGAGTTATCCATAATTCATGAATTTTTGTACCTCTTTTATGTTATTTACTTCATTTGTTTCTGATGTGCAATCTGGGACATGAACTTTACCTTGGCTAATCACGTTCGGATTAAAATCTGAACTCTGCCTTGACCAATTACGTTGTTCTTTTAAATTTGAATTATGGCCTTAAGGATGATCTGATGGAACTATTTTTCAAAGAAATCTGAACTGATCATTTAACCAGGAATGAGCAAATCCAGGCATCCTGGGGGTTATGTCAAAAGTTTGACAACCTTTGCTTCAGCAACTTCTAGTAATTTATAAAAACTAATTGCTTGCGCACTTTTTATGTCTCCAAGCATAAATGTCTGTTGTATTGTATTGTTAGGTAATTATCCCAGTGCATGTTTTGTCTGGGCCATTTACAGTTTAGATGTGTAGAGACTGTAGGCATGCTAAACTGCTAATATATTAATTACTAGTATACTAATCATGCAAAATCTACTTAGCACGCTGCTTCCAAAACTAAGATAGGAAGACCATTTCTGATGCTTTTCCAAATACAAGAACATTTTGGAGCAGCAAGAAGGCTTTCTGGATAGAGCATGTCTTATTTGTTCAGTCGATTCTGTTTCTTTGACTGAGTTTGTAATGAAATAAGGACATCAACTAAATGGATAAACTGGCAGGAAGATGTGGAGTTAATGAAGGACATCGGCATGGATGCATACCGCTTCTCTATCTCATGGTCACGAATCTTTCCAAGTATGCATTATGTAAATTATGTGCAAAATCTATCTTTTTTTGTTACTGTTCACTAATATCACCGCATCTTGCCAGACGGAACAGGCGAACCTAATGAAGAAGGATTGAATTACTATAACAGCCTCATAGATGCTCTGTTAGATAAAGGTCTAGTGTATTCTATCATTCGGTGTCCGCATACTGCAAACCGTTTCCAACAGCTATTAATATGATTTTTTTTCTTTGGTGCTCTCTATATTTGTGGATCAGGCATAGAACCATATGTAACTCTCTTCCACTGGGACCTTCCCCAAGCACTTGAAGACAGATATGGAGGCTGGTTGAACTCAGAAATCATGTATGGAAGACTATCACATCATCTTCCTTTAGCTGAGATAATCAGTTAAACGGTTAGGTAGCATCAAAATTTCTCTTTCTATTCTTTTTTTAGTGCTTCTGACATCTTAATTATGCAGCGAGGATTTTGTTCAGTACGCGTTTACTTGCTTCAAGGAATTTGGAGATAGAGTGAAGCACTGGATCACTTTTAATGAGCCTCATAACTTTGCAATTGATGGCTATGACCTTGGCATCCAAGCACCTGGGAGATGTTCTATTCTGTCACATGTGTTCTGTAGAGAGGGTAAATCATCAACTGAACCATATATTGTAGCTCACAACATACTTTTAGCTCATGCTGGTGCTTTTCGTGCTTACAAACAACATTTCAAGGTAATCCATGTGACTAAATTTTCTAGTAATGTTTTTTTCTTAAAAATAGAAGCAATTAAGAGAATAGTATGCATGTCTTTATGTATGAATTGCAGAATGAACAAGGAGGCCTCATTGGGATTGCACTTAATTCTAGATGGTATGAACCATTCTCAAATGCCGATGAAGACACAGAAGCAGCAGCGCGAGCAATGGACTTTGAGCTTGGATGGTGATACACCATTATAAATTAAATTCCTATATAATTACACTAAATAGCCGGTCATATATTAATTATGACATTTTGCAAGTGTCAATACAGGTTCTTGGATCCCTTAATGTTTGGCCACTATCCTCCTTCTATGCAGAAACTTGCAGGCGACAGGCTGCCTCAATTTTCAACTCAAGCATCAAAGTTGGTATCTGGGTCGCTAGATTTTGTTAGCATAAACCACTACACTACATTATATGCTAGAAATGACAGACTACGGATCAGGAAACTTGTAATGAATGATGCTTCAACCGATTCTGCTGTCATACCAACTGGTCAGTCTTGATAGATAAAGTGCTTCTAAGCCTCCTGGTCTATTTTCAGTATCACTGACTTCTTCTCTGCATGCACTGTGGCAGCTTATAGGCATGGGAAGAAAATAGGAGAAACGGTAAAATTTGCACAGCCATTTCTTTTTGTTGCTTAATGCTTGTTATACTTATACCTATTCTTTCATTTATGCTATTTCTAGTCAAATGATCGACTGAAAATAAAATCTGTATTGATCGACTTTCAGGCAGCATCAAGTTGGCTGCACATAGTTCCATGGGGTATGTTCAAGCTGATGAAGCACGTGAAAGAAAAGTATGGAAACCCGCCTGTAGTCATTACCGAAAATGGTATGTTGGCTGGAGATTATTGACAGTAGATAAGAATTCTTTCCTTAAAAAGCGTATAATAATAGCTAACAAAGGGAGCTGTTTATGACAGGTATGGATGATGCCAACCACCCATTTTCTAGATTAGAAGATGTCCTACAAGATGATAAAAGGATACAGTACCACCATGATTATATGTCTAATCTCCTGGATGCTATAAGGTGAAGTTTCACTTCTGTGTACATACATTGGAACATATAAAATCATCAGCAGTTCATCTTCTTTTGAGAGGGGAAGCCGAAAGCTTACTTTCCATCATAGGGGAGCTATAATTGGCACATAGATACGGCGTAAGGGAACAAAGGCAGTAGGATCACAACTCTTGTTGTTCTTGAGTGCAAGCTAGCTTATCGCACCAATGGGCCTCCATATGTGCAAACCAGATACAATAAATCTGGGAAAACATACACATAGCTCTCTAGTTCCTGAGACAATCACAGGAACGGCACTGTCCACATAATCTGCATTTGCCTTCTCCCAAAGCTTCACCGAATTGTTGCATTCAGACCCCAGAATGACACGGGAGAAGCTAGCTACACACCAGCATAATTGCATACATAGCTACAGTTAGCATGACTGCATCATCCTTCTGTTAACAGTTATGACCATATGTTTCACCGCTACTTAAGAACTCTCCAACTTGAATTACTGCAGGAAAGAAGGTTGCAACGTCCATGGCTACTTTGTATGGTCCCTGCTTGATAACTGGGAATGGAACTCAGGGTACACGGTGCGATTCGGTCTCTACTACATTGACTACAAGAACAACCTGACGAGGATACCCAAAGCATCAGTCCAATGGTTCAGTCAGGTTTTAGCTCAGAAAACAACTATCATATAGATAGAGCACAATGGTTCAAGATTCAGGAATGGTCATGAAGTGTACATAATTACCACCCTTTGCACATAGTTACATATACATTAGGAGTTACAGTAAAAATGTAAACATAAGATTATCTGATATGACCGTCAACGACGCTGTTGACTGTCATTGGTGTACGTTCTTGTCACAGAATTCAACAGGAAAGTTCAGCCCATGCTGTCACAAACTCTCATCTTTGGTCTTTCCTCGGTGTTGAAACGAAGATGCTCTGACTAGGCAAGAGCCTACTGGCAAGTGGCAACTTCGACTGAACTTTTTAGTTGCTGCGCATGATGGGCAGCAGCTCAGGTGAGACAGATCCTTAAAAGGCGTTGTTTTCAGGACAGGAAACTTGGGTAGTAGCCTTTGGGCTCTTCCCAGCAGGTTCAGTTTCAGGTCAGAATGGTTCCCCCTCCCCCTGAAATTTCCAGCTCCAGACTTTGTGCCTACAAGTAAAATGCTGAGGTCCCTCGTGATGTTGCCCTGTGTGACTCTGTCCGTCTATCTCCAAGTGCAATTTCACATTCAGATTTGCCTATCCTGCCTAACTTCTTTTGTAGTTTGTTGTATCTTCCTGTTTCCTTTGCAAAGTTGCTCGCTAAAGTAGTCACCAACATGGCCCTTGAGCTGAGAGCTTCAGTGTGAAAGTGACAGCATCATCCGCAGAAATAAAGTGATATTAGTCGGAGAGGAAAAACACATGGAAAATATGGAGATTGGAGTCGAGAATTCGAGATGTGAAAGGCAGACAACGAGGTGAGATAGGCCCGGCTGCTGGTACGAGTAAAATAATACTCTATCCATTCCAAAATATAAAAAATTTTAATTAGATGTGACACATCTTAATACTACGATATAAACAGACAACAAAAAAATCTGTTTAAATTTATAGTATTAAGACGTGTTACATTCAATCAAAATTCTTATATTTTAGGATGGAGAAAATAGGGCTATAGTCCAGTAAAAACAAAAGAGGAGAAACCCAAAAAAAAGACATCTCAAGCAAAAGCAATTTAGGGGAAAGGAAGAGAACCGTACCAGAAGTAGGAACAGCCTCTCTGCTATGCTCGCGACTTGGACTCGAGAAAGCGATGTGGAGTATGATCCTTCCTTGGTGTCAAAATTTTTGGGGGTTTCTGACCGAAGCTTCCATGGAAACTTTGGCTAAATGATGGGTGACACTTCGTCTCGTTACGGCTAAACGTGCCCAGCATGGGCGACCAAAAAACGGGACACGAAACTTCTCAATCGTGACCCTAAATCAGACATAAGCAAAGTCGAGTCGACGCAGCAGAGGAGGTCCAACATCAGGAACCCCTGAATTTCACATCACAACGAGATAAACTCAAATCACTCTCCTGACTCCTGACCAAATCAAAGTCTTTTGAGTTCGTGATGTATTTCTCAGAAATCCTGTTTGATCGGAGCCGTCCCATCAGAAATATGATCCCCTGATCTCGTATCGGCATGGTCCCCCGTCCACCACCCGAAACGTGACGCGACACGCACCACCAGCCTGCATCCCCTGGCGCGTCGGCGCGGCCACGCCCCCGGTGAAACGACGCGACCACACCCACGCGGCCGCAGCCAGCCACGCGCTCGCGCTCGCGCCGACCCAGCCCAACCCGACGCGACGCCGAGCCGAAGCGCGCAGGAAGCCGCGGTTTCCTCCATCCAGCCCATCCCCAACTCATCCTACCACGCGCGCGCATCCAAGCTGTCGCGGCTGTCCAGGAATCCAATCCACCACGCACGCACACGTGAGACCCCCCCCCCCCCCCCCCGGCCCCACATCCACCGTCCTCTCCCGCGCGCCTCGCGTGGCCTCCTCCTCCGCTTCCGCCCGCAACTTCTCTGAAACCCACCTCCCCTTCCCCTCTCCTATTTATTCCCTCCCCCTCCCGCCGCCTCCCCACCGCATCCGATCCCTCTCCTCCTCTCAAGATCAAGAAGCAATCAAAACACCGGAATCAATCAACAAATCGGTCGAATCAGTCGCTAGGATGGCGGCAGAGCAGAGGCAGCAGATGCAGGCGGGGTTCGAGGACTACCTGCCGGTGATGGCGGAGCGGCTTGGGGAGGAGGGGCTGATGCAGGAGCTCGCCAGCGGGTTCCGGCTGCTCATGGACCCGGCCTCGGGGCTCATCACCTTCGACAGCCTCCGCCGGAACGCGCCGCTGCTCGGGCTCGGCGGGATGTCCGACGACGACCTGAGAGGGATGCTCGCCGAGGGCGACTTCGACGGCGACGGCGCGCTCAGCGAGATGGAGTTCTGCGTCCTCATGGTCAGGCTCAGCCCCGACCTCATGGACGAGCCCCGCCGGTGGCTCGACGACGCCGTCGCCCAGGCCTCACAGTTCCTCTTTCATTAGTTCGACATGGATAGGATTAATCTTTTTTTTTCTTTCTTCTTTCTTCTCGTTGTTCATAGCATCAGGATTCATCAAGGCACTGCTCATTGGTTCACGGATTCCAATCACATTTGTACTTCTCATGTAGTACTCTGCTCGTTCTTCGTTCCAACTGGAATCTGAATTAATTGATCAGCGAGCTGTTTCTTCTCATCACTGTCCATACATTTCCTCCACTCTCTAAAATGAACAAGGGCCCAAATTCTTGCAAGTTTCGCTTAAATCAGTCAGCCGATTAAGAAATTTAATTTTGAACATTTGGCAAACGGCCACACACGTCGTCGTCGCCCTCCAAGACTTGCCTGCCTGCCTGTCTCTGCCCCCCTCCGCCGGTCTGGAAAAAAAATGCCCAATTCAACACGGCGAAGGTGATGTCAGTTTTTACTGGCGCTTCGTCACCCACAATACCAAGCGTGTGTGTTTACCCGGTCTCAGGTTGATCTGAGTCCGGTCGAAATCATCCCGATTTTTTTGCTCATCCGCGTCTGCCTCGTCTGTGAGCAACGAACTGACGGGACACGGGACGCGACGATTTTTTTTCAGTAGTAAGCTGGGCCGGGAGCTTCCGAAAAGGTGGCCGGAAGCTTCAAAAGCGGCAACGAGATCGCAGAAAAAAATGAGCCGGAAAGCGACGGTTTTCTCCAGGTTCGCTGCCTCGCCTCTCTCACCACGTACACCATGCCACTGTACCTGTACTGTCCTCTTTCTTTTTCACTGTGCCGTCGCCGTCGTGCCCGCGCGCCCGTCCAACATCGTGACCTCACACGGAATTTCCCCCGGTTGACTCCGCTGCTGCCAACTCATACTCCGTTTTTGTTTGCATAGTATGTTTAGATACATAGGCCGTGTTTAGTTACAAAATTTTTTTTGCAAAAACATCACATCAGATATACGGACACACATTTGAAGTATTAAACGTCAACTAATAACAAAACAAATTACAGATTTCGATTGTAAACTGCGAGACGAATCTTTTGAGCCTAATTAAACCATCATTAGCACATGTGGATTACTGTAGCACTTATGGCTAATCATGGCGTAATTAGGTTCAAAAGATTCATCTCGCAATTTACAGTCAAACTGTGCAATTGGTTTTTTTTTCGTCCACATTTGATGCTCCATACATATGTCCAAATATTTGATGTGACGGAAAAGTTGAAAGTTTGAAAAAAAATTTTAGGAACTAAACACAGCCATAATTAGAAGTCGTTTTTTTTTAAAAAAACTGAGGAAGTAGTGAAGTACTACTACCATAGCGAGTTGATCTGGTGGGATACGCACAGGAGGTGCGTGGGTGCGTCAGCGTGGCTGCTCCGGTGATATTTTTTGGTCCAGCGCCGACGGAGAATTTGGAGATCGAATCACTGAATCAGACGAGTGCAAGGTGCAACGAACCGGCCGGAGATCCGTCGTGAAGTTTGGTGCACGGTGCGGGCAATTAATATGATGTATCTGTGTGCGTTGCACTTGAACTGGCCCTGTAGATCGATTGGTTCATCAATGGTCTCTGCGATTTTTGCTGTCTGAGAATTGATCGAACTGATTGATGTGGATGGAAGTAAGATTTCTTGGTACAGTAGACGCTACTAGCTGATGAGGTGTCCATCATGAACTGTTGCCAGGTCACGAGCTGTTGGCTTGGCGCGCTCCCCGCTCCTCACCTCTTAATGCTCGTCATTACTGCCCTGATCTGCCACGCCTCCAATCGATCACCCCTATTTTATCAATTTCATCGGATGATTGGCACTGAGCTGTGCTGCCGCCTGCCTGCCTGTGCACCTACCTCACGGCAGGCAATTTCTCGGTTTTTTCTCTCCTCTGAAGCCTCAACCTCCATCCATGATCCACGGCCAGTTCAGAGTTTTCAGAAAACCCAACTGCAACTTGCCGTGCTGCCTCTTCCCTGCGCCTGAGATTCTCGGCACGATGTCCCCTTGCCGGTGGCTGCAGCGCCCGCGGGTTGCGCGGCCAGGGCGCAGCCGCAGCGGCATCTGCTCGGATCGATCGGATGCACGCCTGGTCAAAGCAACTGCACGCTGCGCTCGTGTTTTCTCCACGGCTACACGCTGTGATCTGTCGATGCACACGTGAGCCTTGCTCCATGAGAAAAGATTAACGGTTTTGTTTGCTGCAAATTGGGTAGATTGGATTGTTGGGATCATGTGTTTGTGTGCTACAGATTGAGGTGAGCTGTCCACCGCGAGGAGGCACAGCTGTGTTCATTTCTACTACTAGCTGCTAGCTTCTAGGATTCTTCTCTGCAACGTGGTTACATCGCCATGGCTGATTAAATTAAGCAGTGTTGTACTGTGATTAATTAGCTTGTTAATTAATTAAGTGTGATACCGGATCACGAGATGCCTAGGTCAGCAACTCAGCATGCAATACATGCATGTCACACAGCTAAGTTGGTCTCTCCATGCTCTATATCAATCAGTGGCAATACTAGACTAACTAGTGTTGTGGAGTATCAAGTTGTTGAAGAATATGAATATGGCATTGGAAATGCAGAATCTCCAGCGGTTAAGAGCCGGTGAAAGGGCACAACATTTTCAGTCTGGTGTCTCCTGATTAGCAGCAACTGCTGCTTGCGCAACCTGTGCTAGCTGCTTTGTCTGCTTGCAATCACCGTTGCAGATCGAGATGCTACGATCAATGTGCTTCGTTTCGAAGTGAGCAAGGTTCCTATGCTTACGCATGGTCCATCTGCATGCAGCATGCGTGGAGATCGAAAGAATGTGATTCTAGTCGATTGATCTGGTTATATATAGGGATGAAAACGGTTCAAAAACGGACGACAACCATCTTTATTATTTTTGTTTTGTTTTCATATTTTTTTTAATCGAAATCAGAATCGAAAACTCCGGATACGAAAACGGAATTAAATATTATCGAATACGAAAACGAAGCGAATACGAATCGGAGCGAATACAGTAACAGATATTTATTGGAATTTAAAAAGCCCTTAAACTAAACTTCTCAAATCAATAATGAAGAGACGTAGCTAAACATTTTTTTCTAAAACAATAAATCAATATTTATTTTTTTAATCAATTAATAATAATGTAACTAGTTGTACATTTTACTTTACTTTCTTGGAGAAAAAAAACTATATTCATTCATAACTAACTATAATTATAATTATATGCAGTATGGCATGGCCTAATAAAAATAAAAAAATAGTCATTAGGCAAATAAAACCTATAGTACTGGACTAAAAAAATATTTCTATTTAATTAAGAATCTCAATATTATAAATCTAAACATTTAGAGTAGAGAAGGCTGATGTTAATCAGTTGTATATGAGAATTTTTTCTTTTCTAATTTTGAGAAAAAACCTGAATTCGTTTCTGAAAAGTTTCCGAATTCATTTCCGGAAATTTTCTGACGGATTCTAGTTTTCAAGGATAATATCCTTATCGTATTCGTTTCCGTTTCCAAGAAAAAAATCCCGAATCCGTTTCCGTTTCTAAAAGTTTATGAAAAAATTCCGACCGACACTTTCCGTTTTCGAAAACACGTCCGAAATCCGAAAACTTTCCGAACTGTTTTCATCGCTAGTTATATATGCTTGGATACAGCGTTGCTGGGTGGTTCTTATCCCCAACATCATGGCTCATTACACAGATACTGATTCACACTTGTTCATAAATAAATCGATTAAACATGTTAGCTAGCCAACCTCCTTTCTCTTTCTTTAGCTAACTGGAATCGCAGGCTTCCTCAGTAGCTGTTATATGTTTTTTTTTTTTGAGAAAGAGAGCGGAGCACTCCCATTTCATTAACGAAATGAGCAGACTAGAGGTTCTTTACAAACTCCAGTACATCAAATTCTAACAGAGTAACAAAACAGAGTAAAGAACAACAGAGAATTCCCAGGCATCAGGATTACAATTCTCCTCCAGCAATCTTCTCCCAGTAGCTGTTATATGTACACTGTTTGAGATGCACTTGATATTGCAATGACAAAAAGGATATGGTTTTAGCCTCACGGTCTCGTATTCAATCTCCAACATGTTTATAATTTTTTTAAAACAAAATATTTAGAGAGACATCCCTCCTTCAAATCCCAAAAAATAATATGTACACTGCTCCGAAAAGGCCTGAAAACTTAACAGGAAGACAGCAACACACAGCCTCCGCCTTTAGAAATTGGCAGAGGACGCACACGGTAGGTTCCTTTCGTGCGTGTGGCGCATTAACGTTGTCGAACGTCGTAAACGCTCGCCAAGCTGCAAAGTGCAAAGCGTCATTACGAAGCAGAGTAATCAGCTCTGTGCTGTACCCGAGTCATCTGAGTAGTGGGCCGCGACATCGGCTTTTGTCAACCGCTTGCTGGGCCACCGTGAGTCTTAACCGGAATAAGTTCATTCTAGGTCCCTCAATTTGTCGCCCAGTCTGATTTTCATCCTCAATCTGGAAAACCAGATACAACACATCCTCTTACAAAACCGTGCAAACAAGGTCCCTTGACAATAATGACCCTGGTTTTGATTGACGTGGTGCCTATGTGGATTTTTTGACTAGGTCTTCGTCTCACATGGCATTGACATGACGCTTACGTGACAATTCGATCCGAAAAAATAATAAAACCCATGGAGCCCACATGTCAGTTACACATACAAAATAATAAAAAAAATAACGAGGCCCATGTGGCCTCACTTGTCATCCTCAGTGCTTCCCTCTTCTCTCTATCCTCTCTCTCTCCCTTGCAAGAAGGTTGGAGCGGGCGAAGGGTCGGGTAGGCGGCGGGCAAGCTCCTCGCCCTCTCCACCGCGACGGCGCTCCACGTGCAGTTCCAGCAAGCGGCGCCACGGCACAGGCGAGGGGCAAGGCGTCGGAGGACGATGACAACAACGCCGGCGCCACGGACGACGCCGAGTCAGGGTTTGTCGATCCAGAGAGAGTGGAGTGCTCGCCCAAAGAGGATCCGAGTTATCCCTCGTTGAGTGTCGTGCCATCACCGACCACGCTACTCGAGAGAGAGGAGGGACAGGAGACAGGGTAGCCACTCGAGCCCGGTGACAGCGCCATTGCCGCCACTCGGAGGGAGACGAGGTCACCGCCGGCTTGCTTCTCTTCCGCTGTCGTGGAGACCACTGCCCGCAAGAGAAGCAGGGGGAAGCAACTTGGCGGAGGAAGGGGATGGTGATGTCGGCCTCCGAAAAGGGGAACTCGACAACGGTGGGAGGGGATAGGGCAGCGGCTGGAGGGGACGCGATGGGAGGGGATCCAGCGGTACCGCCGTTGACTCGTCGCGGCGCCGACTCTGCTCCTCACTGTCACCCTTCTCCGTTGTCATCCTCAGCAACTTCCGGTCGACGGCGACGACGATGACCGTGAGGCGGCACCGCGACGCGAGGAGAAGCACCTAAAGACGGCCATGTCCTTCGTGCTGTCGCACCGCGAGCGTGCAAGGAAGGGGAGGAAGGTGAGCTGGTTTGCGGCGGTGGTTGTGTTGTCGCGCCTCCCCGCCTTGTCCCTCTCTTCACAAGCTCGTCGGAGGAGAGAGCACCGGTGGAGAGAGGAGATAGAGATATAGAGGGTGAGGTGGAGAAAGTGGGACCCACTAACATGTGAGACCCACTATTTTTTATTTGAATGACATATGGACCCCGTATATTTTGTTTTAATTTTTTAGTTTTCAACTGTGCTTATTTTATTTTTTTCGGGTTCAAACTGCCACATAAGCGACATGTCAATGTCACGTGGGACGAAGACTTAGTTAAAAGGTCCATGTAGGAGCCACATCAGCCAAAACCAAGGTCAATACTGTCAAGGAATCTCGTTTGCATGGTTTTATAAGTTTTCAGACTGAGGACAAAAATCAAACCATGCAATGACAAATTGAGGAACCTAGAATGAACTTATTCCGTCTTCACCTGGCCGGCAAGAAAATGGGCCGGTACAGCTGGAGGGCACATCTCCTCGCGACATCAGGCCTAGCCTACTTAGCATGGTATTGGACCTTTGTCTACTTCATTGCTGTACAGTGTAAACCTTTTCTCAAAGGAATAAGTTCATATTAGATCCCTCATCTTCACGTCGAGTTCGAATGATATCCCTAAACCGAAAAACCGGTACAACGCATCCCTTAATTTTTAAAATCGATACAAATATAGTCGTATAAAAGTATTCAAGGTGGTTTTGGGTGACGTGACACCGACGTGAAATAGAAAGCAGAAATAAAAAAATAAAAAAACTACGTGGAACCCACATATAAGTGAAACAACAATCTTTTTTTCCTATCCCCTCTCTCACTCTTGCAGTTGGCGGCACGACGGCTCCCAGCGCACCTCCTGAGCCGACGAGGACGCACACGGCGCACCTCGGCTCGACTCCCAGAAGCTGATTGCATGGACGTGGAGTAGGACGGCTCGCCTTCTTGCACGACCAGTTCGCCGGCGAACTTACCCACCATGATAGGACGTCGGGGCGTACGGCGCAGGCTGCTCGGAGCACGGCCGCACGGCTCTGCCCACCGCCACCTGACAGAGCGAGAGAGGAAACCGGCCGCGTTGGCCGCGCGCGCACAGGGGGACGGAGCAAAAACCAACCGATGGCGCGCTTCCATTGCGTAACCGGTGGGGCGCTCCTTCCCTCCCGCCGTAGGCCACTGCCCACTCGTTTGCGCGCGCGGGCGGTGAGCTCCGACGCCGGCCACTTCACCAGTAGCGAAGGAGGCGTGAGTTCCTCTGGGAATTGCGCAAGTACGTGCTGCTGCTAGCCACGTTGGTACACACCGTCACCTACACGGCGGGCCTAGACCCGCCGGGCGGGTACGTTCTAGACGAACGACAACCGCTTCATGGTGTTCTTCTACTTCAACACCATGACGTCCGTCGCGTCCCTGGTCACCATCATGCTGCTCATGAGCAGGACTTTGTCGCGCCACGGGTTCCGGTCGAGCGTGCTCTAGGTGTGCGTGGGCGCGACCATGGTTGGGCTCATGGGCGCGTTCGTCGCCAGCTGCTGCCATAGCTTCAAGACATCCATCTGTTATAGGTTTCATATCTTGTGTAACAAACTATATGGATCAGATCATGTCAGTTGGACTCGATAGAATAGATGAGGTTATGTTTTCTGTTTTTGCCTGTAATCTAGGAGAGTTCAACTGCATGGTTGCCATATATATGATGTATTAATTCTCTTTCGGATTTGCTAAATTTGTGGCGCCATATTTTGTTGCTAATCACAGTCAGATTTTAGGCCATTGATATTCCGTTAAGATTTGTGTAGTATGTGCGTAACCAGCTAACTTTAGTCAAGCTACGTATGGTGATTAACTGTCCATAGGAATCACCTACTTAATTAGTAGAATTCGGTTTCTTCTCATCCAGCTTGCATCCTTTTGCTTTTTTATTTTCCCAATGTAAGATTTAAATTTGCAATAATATGATTCGTAGTGCTTACAATATAAATACACTAAAATTACATATGTAATTTTAAGACTTACAATGTAAATACATATTAATTATTTTCTCATGAAAAATATGACGTCATATATAGGTAGTCCCTTCTCTTTTGCCTGTTTGTGGCTAATCAACACGTATTGCCTCACTGCTAGGCGTTCCATGCTTTGCCCTCTGTATCTTTACACCATCTACGTCATCGTGTTGGTGGGCGTCGTTCTGCTCTACATTTTCATCCAGGCCATGATGTTCTTCTGCGAGCCAAGGAAGAGGGGGAGAGACGGGAGGAAGAAGAGTTGGTCGCTCATACATGGGGTTCATTCGTCACGTCAGCCAAAACCAGCCACTATACTGTTCTAGGACCTTGAGTATACTGGTTTTGTAAGTTAAGAAATATGTTATATCTAGTATTGTGGTTGAGAGATGTAATTCAAACTCGACGTCAAGACGAGGGACCTAAAGTAAACTTATTCCTTTCTCAAAATGCCAAAGTGAGCACAGCACAAGAAGTAAGTAGACGCCAGCGCCAGTGATGGGATTGAACTGTCTCTACGGCAATACGGTTGCTGAGCACAATACACGACACGGTAGCTTACAGCCAGATCAAAGATTCAAGAAGAGCCTTTCAGCTGGGAGCACTCATCGGAGAAGTACGAGTACGACGCGTCGTCGGTGAAAACTTTCAGCGACACCGGAACCGGCGGCACGTCGACGGCGATGACGCCCTCCAGCGCCTGCACCACCTGCTCCATCGTCGGCCGGTTCGCCTCGTCGTCCTGGACGCACCAGCAAGCCACCCTGCACGCCCGGTCGAGCTCCTCCATGTCCGCCTCGCCGTCTAGCCGCTCGTCCAGCAACACGGCCACCTCCCCGTCGCGCACCTTCCTCGCCGCCACCAGCGGGAAGTACTCCGAGCACGCGCCGCCGTCGGCCGACGCGGACGAGCACCGCGCGTTCCTCCTGCCGGAGACGATCTCTAGCAGCACCATCCCGAAGCTGTACACGTCTGCCTTGGCGGTAACCGGCACGCCGGAGATCCACTCCGGCGCGAGGTACCCGATGGTGCCGCGCACCGTGGTGAGCACCCTGCTGAAGTCCCTCCCGACCAGCTTGGCGAGGCCGAAGTCGGCGACCTTCGCCACCAGCGCGCCGTCGAGCAGGATGTTCTCCGGCTTGATGTCGCAGTGGATGATGCAGTCGCGGCAGCCTTGGTGCAGGTACAGCAAGCCCCTCGCCGCGCCGAGCGCGATCTGGTACCTCGCGCCCCAGCTCAGCACGGTGGCCGCAGCGGCGGCGGCAGCAGAGGAGGATGAGGATTTATTGAAGAGGGCCTTGTCCAGCGAGCCGTTGGGCATGTAGTCGTAGACGAGCAGCCGCTCGCCGCCGCGGCCGGAGCAGAAGCCGCGGAGGCGGACGAGGTTGACGTGGTGGATCGTGCCGATGGTGCGCACCTCGTTCCTGAACTGCTTGTCGCCCATGTCGCTGCGAAGCCCTTCGAGCTTCTTCACCGCGACGGCACCGGCGCCGCCGGGCAGCTTCCCCTTGTACACCGACCCGAAGCTGCCGCCGCCGAGCTTCTCCGAGAAGTTCTTGGTCGCCCTCCTCACGTCGCTGTACCTGAACGCCACCAGGTTGCCACGTTCCAGTGCTTGCGCGAATCTCATGGTCCGTCTCCTCCTTAGCATCCGAACCAGCAGGAATGCAAAGGCGAACAGAGCTACGAACAACGCAGCGGCGGTGCCGGCGCAAGCCAGAGCGATCGTCTTCTTGCTGCTTTTCGAAGCCACATCCATGGCGGACAAGCGGAGGTAGAGGTTGCCGGCACCGGCATCGTCGTCAGTCTGCCGCTGCAAGTTCAGCAGATCGCCGTGCCACAGGGCGCAGCGATCGCCGTAAGAGTAGGCGTTGCAGCTGCAATCCATCAAGCAAGCCAACCGACAGTCACGATCGCTTAATGCCCGTACAAACGATGAATTCTTGGGTGGTGAAACGCCGGGGATTAGCAAGAAGTCGTCGTCGTCGTCCTTGTCGCTGGTCGCTGCCGCCGTGCTCGTGCTTGCACACTGCAATTGAGTGTTCCGGCGACACCCCTTCGTGTGGTCTCCTAGATTCCAGTCTCCCGGTGAGGCGGCGCGGAAGCCGGCGAGGCAGCTGCACAGCGGCTCGCTCTTCTCGTCGCAGACGGCGAACGCGCCGCAAACGGCATGGACGTCGCACAGCCGGTGCGGCTCCGTCCAGATGAGGATCCACTCGTCGGCGGACGGCACCCACGTGAGCTGCGTGATCTGGCCGGAGACGCTGACGACGAGCCTGGAGATGATCGCCGGGTCCTGCAGGGAGTAGGTGAAGTAGCTGCCGTTGGCGTCGGACACGAACTCGAAGTTGTAGATGTAGTGTGACGTCATCTCCGGGATGCCGGCGAAGATGTTGCCGTTCCACTCGCCGCTGAACCAGTACGGCACCGTCCTGTTCCACAAGATGAAGTACTGGCTGGTCCCGGCCGGGTCGATCCCGAGCGAGAACACGCCGGGGGCCGGGTCGCCGGAGTTCTTCCAGGCCGTCAGCACCTGCGCCTCGCCGGTGACCTTGTTCAGCCCGAGCCGGGCTCCGGGTAGCCACGTGTCGGTAGGGTGATCCATGCTCTGCCACAGCACGACCTCGTCGTCGTTCTTTCGCCGGAGCACGAGGTTTCCGGTGTCCAAGATGACGGCGACCGTGCCGTTCGAGCCGGCGGTGGCGCCGGAGCTGACGTTCGTGGACCACACTAGCTCGTTGGCTTCGTTCATCAGCACGAGGTTGCCGTCGGCCGCTATGGCGAGCCGCGACGAGGCCCGGTCGGCGACCGGCGCCGCTCTGTTCGCGATCCAGACCGGCGTGCATGGCGACACGGCCTTCTTGTACCATATCCCTACGTAGTAGTAGCTGCTTCTTCGTGACGACGTTGACGCGTTGCTACCGGCTACGGGTGGGCGGAAGAAACCGAGCTCGAAGCTGCCGCCTCTCGACACGACGGTCCGGCCGCCGGAGACAGCGGAGGTGGCCGAGATGGTGTCGGACGACGCGGAGCACCGCTGTGACACGCAGAGGATGGCCGTGACGAGGAGCTGCCCCTGCACGGCGGAAGCCATTGATGGTGCAAGAGACAAGCGAAGAGAAAGTGTGCAGATAAGAGTACAATGCAACAAATGTGGCGATAGAATTGCACGTTCTATGCCTGTCTCAGGTGCAGGGATAGGAAGAAGGCTCAATATCTCGGTCACCTTTGCCTAGTTGTTTCAGCTTTAAATGCTAAGCAGTGATAGGAAATTAGGAATTGCAAACAGTATATGCACTGAATTTAAATGCCTTGCATTCAATTGGCCATGTACATGACGGTGAATTGGTGGCACCGGCAGTTCCATGCATGACATTTTTTCCTGTCAAGAAACAAACAAGCGATTTTAATTTCATGTTGTCTTTTTTGTAGTTGTGTCCCTGTAAAGATTCTTCCAGGATGATTCCAAATAACTTTGCTTACTACCAACACCAGTGATTAATGTGTCGTGTGTGTTTCACCACGATTTGATGTTCTGCAATCAGAACATCACATTTGACGATGAAGGAATGGAGCCGCTTTGATTGCGTACGGATCACAAACACGCCCTGGAATGAAGGCCATGAATGAATTGACGCCTGGGTCTGGCTACTTGTCTACCGGACTGCTGTTATGGGCCGATCCACATGTAACCCATAGGCCCATAGCCCATTCTCAAGTCCAGCAAAGGACGCAAACCCTTCTCCACTCCGCCGCCGCCGCCGCCGACGCCGCCATGGCGCGCCTGCGCGCTGCTCGAGCTTTGCCTGCGCCGCGGCGGCGCTCAAGAGGAACAAGTCTGGGGGAGGGGGATATTCGCCGGCGCCGGTGGGTCTAGCCATTGCCCAACCTTGCCCTATTGGTGGGTCCGCTTGGGGCTAAATACACGAACAGATTGCGATTTTTTCTGTGAGGGGATCGGGGATGCTGCGCGTGCACCGCGCTGATCTGGGTGTGCTGCGGCGGCGCGACCCCGTACTGGGTTGCATCCTCGTCGGCAGCGGCGGTGGCAGCGTAGGGCGGCGGATCTTGCGTCTGCGTGCCTACTCGTCGGCGTCGGCGAGGACTTGGAGGAAGCCGGAGGCAGGGTGGATGAAGCTCAACTTCGACGGGTCGTCGAAGCACTCGACCGGGATCGCGAGCATCGGCGGCGTGTACCGCGACCACGACGGCGCGTTCGTGCTCGGCTACGCGGAGCGGATCGGCACGGCGACGAGCTCCGTCGCGGAGCTCGCCGCGCTCCGGCGAGGGCTCGAGCTGGCGGTGCGGCACGGGTGGCGCCGCGTCTGGGCGGAGGGCGACTCCAAGGCGGTGGTCGACGTGGTGTGCGACCGCGCCGACGTGCAGTCGGAGGAGGACCTGAGGCTGTGCAGGGAGATCGCCGAGCTGCTCCCGCACCTCGACGACATGGCCGTCTCCCACGTGCGCCGCGGCGGGAACAAGGTGGCGCACGGCTTCGCCGAGCTCGGCCACAGGGCGGCGCGGCCGCGGGTGTGGCGCGCCGCGCCGCCCGACGAGGTACTCTGGTTTCTCCAGCGAGACGCCGATCGGGGATAAAAAAATACTGACAAAATGGCGCCTCGCGAATTGTTGATTCTGGATTCTGATCTGATCGCCCCTTACGGCTGGTTTAATTTGGGAGATCGATCATGTAGAGGCTAATTACGTGTAACTTGTTGATGATTTTGTAGTAGAGGATTGGATTTGTATTATACGTTAATCCGTTTGATTTTGGGCCGGAGTAATTTTTGTTCATAGTGCAAGATTCAACCAAATTACGCACTTGTTCGGCGATTATTCGATATTCGCTCCATGAATTACTCTCCAACCTTGCATGTTGCTGAGAGCTCGGCGTCGGTACGGCATGTTCGCATGACCTTCAAGCATCAAGCCCAAAGTCAGCCGAAACGTGTTCAGTATCCTTTGTTGGATGTTTACAAGCCCATGGGCCATCACTAAGCCCAGTTCAAAAGCCCCCACCCTCCAGTGAGGTCAACGTACTAGCGCATCAGCAATCAGCCCAGCAGGCAAATCATGGCGTAGATCATTGTGTGTTAAGCATTTTTAACTGGACAATTGTGGTGTGTGTCATGCCACGCATCCTGACTCGCATGGACGACGAGGTTGAAATGCCCTCCTACTTGTAAGATACACATCAGGATTGGTTAATTGGGTGAAAGTACAACGAAATAGTGTGCACGTATACCTTTTCTTTTACACAATCTTGAATATTGTTGTGGGCAATATACTTGGTACTACCAAACTTGATGTTTGATCTTTGTGAAATATAGTTGTAACAGGGCAGTGGTACGACACCTTGTACATTCGTGAAACTCGGTGGTGCAATGAAGAGATGCTCTAGTACCAGAATTATTTGGCAGTAGTACAAGCTTGATCCATCAAAAGATTCAAAACACCAAAGCAGCAGCAGCTTTAGTACAACAGTACTCAAGTACCACTTGTTCAAAAGCTTGGATCCAGTGTTTTCCAGAATGCACACTATTATATAACGAGATGCAGATCATGTCAGAGGGACAAGTCGGTATGGGAACAGAGAATCAGATGCATCATTGAGTGCAGCGTTGATGAACGGCTGTAACCGGTCCATGTTGAGGCACATTTGGCCGGTGATGTGATGATCAATTGATCATCAGCGCTTCACTCAATCATGTGTTTGGCATCTCTGGCATTCAGCACTACCAACAAGGCAACAACTCAGTTATATGGTTAGAACTAAAGAATCACTTTCTTTTTTCTTTCTATTGCAACAGATGATGAACACCCACCAGAGAAGAGGTAATTAAGTCCATGCAACAATTGCATCTTCATGTTGATTTTTACTCCGTAGTTTGCACATAGCAATTCTCCATCAAAATCAGATGGGAAGTAGTAGTACATGAAAACGGATCAAAACACAAAAAATTCTGCAGGTATTGGCTCGATTTACACACCAGCAAATGAGGTGGACAAATTGCAAACGAAAATACTACACGAGATCACGAATTGAAGAACAGATTTAATTAGGTCCCCAGCAGACGAGGTGATACGCCTTCTGCATCTTCTCCTCCTCCGACCTCTTTGACCTGGGGGCCCTGCCGCATGCGGCGGCGGCGGAGGCGGGAGAGGAACCCACGCCGTTGCCGGCGGTCTGCGACGACAGTGACACCGGCACGGCGCGGCCGGTGACCTGCTTGGCGGCGGCGGTGCGCTGGTAGAGCGACCGGAGCGCGTAGTCCCACCGGCACAGCCCCGCCTGGTCCTTGAGCGCCTCCACCGCGCTCATGCTCGCCGTCACCACGAACGACGACGCCTTCTTGCTCAGCGACGAGCTCATCTTCGCCTAACTTGGATGGATGATTCCTGGCACGCCGACGCTGTGTTTCTTGGAGCTAGTAGCTGGATGCCTGGATGTGTATGGCTTGCTTGTGGTTGTGGTAGTTGACACTGAGCTGTGAGTTGCGGCAATGGCGAGGAGGCGAGGTGAGGGGCATTTATATATGGGGATCCGGCGGGTGGGGAGGGGTGGCAGCGAGGAAGGAGGGCAGGGAGAGGGATTAGAGGAAAACAGGGGGCTTCGGTTGCTGGTTTGGGACGAGTAAACTACACACTGATTCCCAAAAACCAGGGTTGAGGCTTGAGAGTTGGGTTTGGGTGCCCCAGTAGAATATTCTACCGACTGGTGTCACTGAACAAAGTCACGGAACGATCTTTTTCTGAAAGTGTGTAGTCAAATTAGCAATTAACTTTTAAGATAAAAAAATTAACTCTTGAGCACTTGTAAACTGATAAACATTTCTTTATCTTTTTTCTTAATAAACGTCACTACTTTTCTTATTTGCTCGGTTTTAAAATATAGCAATCTAGTATCAATATGTCAACCAGTACCGGATTGGATTTACTACTATTTTATCCAATTCGTTACTATGTTGTTATATTTTGGTATTGAGAAAATATTAAAAATATAATAGCAAATGCATATTGTGATACAGGATTTAAAATCTTGTTTTGAGGTGAAATATAAGCCCTAGCGGGATTGTGGATTTATAAGATTAAAGACAAACCAAACGGTTTAGAGAACTTCTAATTGAGTGACAAATATGTGTAGTCATGTACCATGACTCTACCACCGTTTCTCTCTGTTAAGAAAATAAAGAGATTCTTTTGCTCTTCTCTAAAGAAGGATATGTTGAAGTTGAGTGGTAGTTCACATGAAACATCACAAAAGGCTTGCAGAAGATACTTGTCTTATGTTACCATGTTCAACGTCCACTAGATTCTTCACGCTCCGCCGGCTGCCGCCGTAAGAGCTGCACGCTGTATCCACAATCAGCGTACTCTCCACATCACGGCTGCTATTTATAACAGTTGAAATTATCTCTTTTGTGTGGATTCCGTTTGCTTTTAGTCTTCTAAGTACAGACTTACTTTAGTGCTGAGCAAATTGCCACGCGCCAAATGCGACGGAATCAACCTCAATCAACAAGTACCAACACACTTGTTTTGTGTGTTAGATTTCAATCACACTAAAAAAACGGCGCCACGAATCTGCGCCGGCGGTGATCCTCGGGAGTATCTAGAGGCTGCGCGTGGTTTCGCAGTTTTCGCTCATGTAGTGGGCAGGCAGCATGGTGCGCCGGCGCCGCAGCGTACAACTCGAACATGTCCTCCTCGTAAAATAGAAACGAAAAAGAAAAGAAAGAGACAGAGACAGAGTCACAGAGTGAAGAAAATAAAAACCGAACATGTCGCTGGCCGATTCGCGAGTTGTTAGCTGCACCGACGCGGGGAGAAACCGAGAAAGGAACAGAGCACCAGGTGCGGTGCACATCCCCGCGCGAGCCGCACAAACCCACCGGTTTGGAACGGGCGTTTTCGCTGGGTTCGCGCCGTACGACGACGCCTCGTCGTGTGCCTAACGGCTCGGCCCAAATCCGTGGTCGCCCCCGTCCACCGTTTCCCCCGGTCGCGCACGCCGCCGCGCCCCCACCGCACGCTTGACGCCACCACCCCACGAGGCCGCGACCGACCGACCGACCTGTCACGACGCGCTCCACCCGTCGGCTGAGCTGAGCCGAGCCGGGCCGGGCCGCGCTCCAGTCACGTCACGTCACCGCATCGCATGGGTGACAAAATTTTCGTGGCGCCCTATAAAAGATGCCAGAAAGGCAATTAGGTGGCTATAACCTGGCCTAGCTGGTAGCTTTGCACACGAAATCGACACAAGGAGCGTGGTGGCATCGGCGTCCGTTCGGTCCGGCGGGAGATGTGCAACGGGCGGGAGTGCAAGCGGGAGTCCGCGTTCCGCGCGGCGTCGCTGCTGCGGGAGCGCGACGGCAGCAACGGCGGCAAGGGCGAGCAGCGGCAGCAGCCTTTGGTGGATGGTCGCGGCCGGCACGGCGGAAATGTTGCGGAGACGGAGAGGGTGACGACGGCGAGGGCAAGCGCGAGCGCGTGGGAGGCGGAGGTGCGGAAGCGGCACGCGGCGGAGGAGACGGAAATCATGAAGACGGAGAAGATCATGCACCTGCTGCTCTGGGGGCCAAACTGACCGACCCGTCGTGTCTCCTCTGCTCCGGGCAGCTAGCTTGCGTTGCACTAATAGTATTGTACAATACTTGCGTACCATCCGTGTGATGGGCTATGGCTTGGCAACTTGGCATACTTGTTTATTTGTTTCTCTTATTTGGCAAGGTGCTCAATTATTTGGTTCGCTTACTCCACAAGCTGCATGATCATGTTGCTTGGCAGATTGCGATTTTGTGTCAGTGTTTTTCCTTTGTTTAGGGTGTTCACAAAGAAATTTAGGCTTTGTTCTTTTTGGCTGTGTTCCCAATTTTCTCTCTCGTTTTTCGCGCACACGCTTTTCAAACTATTAAACGGTGTGTATTTTATAAAAAGTTTTTATACAAGAGTTGTTTAAAAAAAATCAAATTAATCCATTTTTAAAAAAAAAATTAACTAATACTTAATTAATCACACGCTAATAGACTGTTTTGTTTTCCGTACGTGACTGTACGTGTTTGGAACACAGCCAAACAAACAGAACCCTCAGCTCATCTTCTCAAATAAAGAAGAGAAAGGAAGAGAAAGTTCATTTAGGATTGTGACTCGTGAGATACGGGCTAGGTATGCCTGACCACATGCTATGTGTACATGCGTGACGCACTGAAGCAAAGTCAGTAATAAAAAGGGTATAAGTAGATGGTGTATAAAATTGCCTATGGCTTTTGCTAACTTCCTCGATAATAAGTTCACCTGTTGTCCCTGAACTTTGCCTCCTCTCCCCCATGTCGACGAGATCTCCCCCCTCTCTCTCAGGCTCATCGGCCACCTATTCCCCCTCTTTCGCCGACATGGCCGGCCGCCTCTCCCCCCAGTTTCACGGCGTCGAGCCTCGTCGCTGTCGCCTCCTCGCCGCCCCTTGCTAAGGATCTTCTTACCGCCTCCCCTCCCTTCCAGGCTCGTCGAGTGCCTCTCCCCCCTCTCTCGTCGCCCGCTGCCGCGTTCGCCCGTCGTTGCCCCCCCTCTCTCAGGCTCGCCTGCCGCATCTCCCCCGTCTGCCGCCGGCGGCCTCCCGAGAAGAGAAGAGAAGAAATAAAAGAAAAGCGAAAAGAGAAGAAAGAAGAGATGTGGGTCCCATATTTTTTTCTTCTCACTTACATGTGGGCCCTATAAATTTTTATTTTTTTCTGACTAGAATGTCATGTCAGCGAAACCAGAGATCCATACTGCTATGGGACCAAAATTGCATGGTTTTGTATAATTTAGGAATAAAGATTTTCTGGTATTGGGAATTAAGGATGTCATACAAACTCGACGTAAAGTGAAGGATGGCTGATGAACTTATTCCTTTCCTCGAGTCATACTATGTTCTCAATGGGCTTATTGTCGCAGCCCATTAACTGAGTTGAAGACAAGGGGCCTTCATGTCATGGCCCGCAGGCCGCCACCACGCATGGGCTGCTGATGGGCTGATAGCAAACTGGCAAGGAATAAGTCTATTTTACCTTCCTCATCTTTTGCCCTATCCATTAACCCCAAAACCGAGCATATCGGATCCCTCAAATATCAAAACCAGTGCAGAAGAACTTTCTCGAAGGTTTTGAGGGTGGTTTTGCTGAGGTGGTTGCCTAATGTAAGTGAAGCCTAATGTAAGCTATTGCCGCCTCCAGGGAAGCAGGAGGCTGGCCGTTGCCGGGCTCGTCCCTCCTCGTGCTCCCCATGCCTCGAAGCCACCTGCTCGGCCACCTCCCCCTCTTTCTCCCTCTGGAAGCAGTTCGGCCATGGCGACAAGATCTAGTTCGTGCTCCGCCAAGCTGGTCCGCGCGCTCATCTGCAGCCGCACGTCTTGGCAAGCCTGCTGTTCACTCATCTTCCTCCTCCTCCTCCTCCCACGCCGCTGTCGTTGCTTCGGCGGACTCGAAGGCGGGGATACATAGGGGCGATGGCTTGGTGGCGAGCTTGCACGCGTCAGAGATCTTGAAGGTGGGTAGGCGTGAGGGCAGACTCGGAGACAGGGAGGCATAAGGTCAACGGCTTGACAATGGGAAGACACAAGCTACGAGCAAGCTTGTGTCGGCTGCAAGCTACTGGCCAAGCGCATGATGGATGCGGAGCTTGTCCTTCCGGCCACCGAGGAGAGAGAAGAAAGAGGGAGAGGTAGGGAAGGAGAAAATGAACTGACATGTGGGGCCCACCGCATATGTTTTGCTATGTCTCACTGACATGTGGGTCCCATCTGTAGAAACCGCTTTCTAAATCATCGAAGGAGTCGACTTTGCTCTGGTTTTCAAAGATAGAGGAAACGTTATATCCGGTTTTATGATCAAGGGAGACGATTCGATCAAGGGTAAGAGTTGAGGGAGGCAAAATAGATTTATTCCAATTTGCAATGACAAGTTCATCAGCCCATGCAAAAGTACCATTTTGCATTTGTGACTATATGACGTGACGTGCGAAGAACAAATGAATAAGTTTGGTTTTTTTCCCCTTTCAAATTTCAAAACCACACAAGTTTGTAATTTGGCGGCAACTTTCTGAACTCAGAAAGCAAACGGCCTCCGGTTCATTGCTGTTCTCTCTTTTTATGGGTTGGTGCATTCGTGCAATCTACGGCTCTAAATTGTATGGGAGCAACACTCGATGCCTCGATTAAACAACGTTAAAACGTAAGTATAAAGGAACCATACTCTACTAGTACTAGCATAGTACTCACAAAAAGCATATACTATATATTTTTTTTTGAAAGGAGCATATACTATAGTATAGTGTACACACATGTTCCCCGAAAAATGAGACGAAGGCCCCGTTCGACACTACTAAAACAGTGAAGATAAAAAATAAACTTTCGTGGCACGTTTTTCAAACTCCCAAACGGTGCGTTTCGTGCGAAAAATTTTAATATGAAAGTTGCTCTAAAATGTTAGATTAATCCATTTTTCAAGTTTGTAATAATTAAAACTCAATTAATCGCACGTTATTGTCACCTTGTTTTGCGTGAAACACTTTATCTTCATCTTTATCTTTATCTTTATCTTCAGGACTTTTAAACACCACCGAAAACTGGCAAAAGGAAAATGATTTTCAAGATGGTTCGATGGAGAGAAGACAAGGAGCGGAGTTTGGTGGATGCACTCCGATACAACGGGCCTGTTTAGTTCCCTTCAAACTTCAAACTTCAAACCAATCACATCGAATGTTTGGACACATGCATAAAGTATTAAATGTGGACGAAAAAAAAAACCAATTACACAGTTTGCGTGTAAATTGCGAGACGAATCTTTTGAGCCTAATTGCGCCATGATTTGACAATGTGGTGCTACGCTAATGACGGATTAATTAGGCTCAAAAGATTCGTCTCGCAGTTTACAGGCGGAATCTGTAATTTGTTTTGTTATTAGACTATGTTTAATACTTTAAATGTGTGCCTGTATATCTGATATGACCTGATGTGACGTTTTTTTTCAAAGTTTTTTTTGGATCTAAACACGGGCAACGTCTTTCGGTCTTGCTAGCCCCACACTCCATGTCCCCATCCACTGCGTCTCCTCATGTATTTTCCTTTACTTTTCTCAGAAAAAAAACACTTGTAAATATATAAGCGGCGCGCTGCCCGCCGCTCCCGAGTCCCGCTCCTGAGTCCCAACGGTCGAATCTGACCTGGCTCTTAAACCCTCTTCCTCTCCCCCCTCCTCGCATCATCCCCTTCCCACAAATTTCAAAAGTTTCACCACCTAATCCGATCCAAGCACCGCGCTAATTGCGCAAAGGGGAAGGAATCCGCTCGAATCGACCGATCGATTGATCGATCGATCCAGGTGCGTGCGCGTCGGTTTGCTCTCACTGACGATTCGATTCGATTTGTTTGTTTGTTCGTCGATTGATTTTCGCCTGGTCTCTGATCTCCGCGGCCGGTGTTGGTACAGGAGGAGGTGAAGGGGGTTCGTCGGCGGAGGCGATGGAGGAGGACCCGCTCATCCCGCTGGTCCACGTCTGGAACAACGCCGCCTTCGACGACTCCTTGTCTTCCAGATCGGCTTGGCTCCCCCAAAGCCCCGCCGTCGCGGCCGTCCGCAAGGGCGACAAGGAGAATCACCGCCCCGAGGTTGATGTCGCCGCCGGCTGCGACGTCGAGGCGGAGATTGGCCACATCGAGGCGGAGATCCTGCGCCTCTCGTCCCGCCTCCACCATCTCCGCGTCTCCAAGCAGCCGGAGCCCAACCGCGACGCTGCTCCGATGGGGGAGATGGTCGCGAAGGTGAGGCCGCGGCCGAGGGGCCTCAGCCTCGGGCCCCTGGACGTGATCTCCATCGTCAACCGTGAGAAGCATCCGCTGCGCACCAAGCAGCCTCCGGCGACGCGGGGCAGGGGGCTCAGCGTCGGGCCCCTCGAAATCGCCGCCGCGAACCCTAGGGTGCCCGCGGCGGCGCAGCATCAGCAACAGCAACGCGCTGGCATGGCGCGGATCCTGAAGCCAATCAAGGAGCCTCCGGTGCAGCGTCGCAGGGGCGTCAGCCTCGGGCCATTGGAGATCCACCACGGCGTCGGCAGCAGGGCAGCAGCGGCGGCGCGGGCCAAGCCGTTCCCCACCAAGCTCAACGCCATCCGAGAAGAAAGCCGACCCTCCAAGCAATTCGCCGTCCCCGCCAAGCCATGGCCGTCGAGCAATACCAGGCAGACACTGGACTTGAGGCAAGGAACAGCAGCAAGTCGAGCGAAGGCGAGGAGCCCAAGCCCCAGGCCAAGGAGGCAATCCAATGGCAAGGCTACTGACACAAGGGGAGGCAACAAGGCGGTGGATGAGCTCAAGCCCAAAGGTGCGTCGTCCAGTCAGAGCAGCAGTGCCACCGCCGCCACCGCCACTGGCAAGAGGCCGGCGGGGAGCTCCAAGATGAGGGTCGTCCCGAGCCGCTACAGCCTCACTCCTGGCGCGTCCCTGGGAGGTAGTGCAGCGCAGGAGAGGCGACGCAAGCAGTCTCTCCCAGGATCATCAGGGGATGCGAGCCAGAGTGAGGAAATCAGAGCGAAGGTCATCGGGCCTTCCAATGATCCACTCTCTCCTCAAACAGTCTCCAAGGTTGCTGAAATGCTCCCAAAGATCAGGACCATGCCGCCTCCTGACGAAAGCCCTCGCGATTCCGGATGCGCTAAGCGGGTTGCTGAATTGGTCGGGAAGCGCTCGTTCTTCACGGCTGCAGCCGAGGACGGGCGGGTGCTCGACGTCGAAGCACCCGAGGCGGCCGCAGAAGCTTGAGATGAACTACCATGGTTTGATCCGTTCCTTCCATCAGCTCGGCTCCGTCTTCTTCTTGAGTGTTCAAGGTGCATGCTTATCTTGAGCTAGCATTCGAGTGAGTTTTTGTTTGCAGGGGCGTGTTTCATAAATGGTCCGGCTGCTGTTACATTCATATCTCATGGTCTGTTTCCTCTTCTTTTTTTTTTGTTTCTTTTGTCAAGGCCTTGCTATGCTAGTCAATGTGTGAAAAGAGATAGTAGTGATGAGTCCTTTCTATGGTTTCTTATTTTGGAATTGTAAGTGTGATCTTTGGTTTGAGACTTTGAGTAAGTACAGGATTCATGGTGTGGTTAAGTCAATAAGTGGCTTACTGATTTCCCTACATTTTGTCTTAAGCTGCTTCCTTGTGTGTTGGGACTGCAAGAAACAACTATCCAGTGACAAACTGACACCTCTATTTTTTCCTCATAAATTTGTCTGGCTCCAGTATATAGTAAGTTCAAAATTTAGCTGCTCAGGGGATGATAAGGGTGATAAAATGCATAAATAAGCATGCTAATATGGGACCATGAATCCAAACCACTGCACTGTCAGTCTTGGGGCATGTAAACTATCACAAATCAGATTGTCAGATTGTGAGTAAACTCAAAATTCAAGCCAATCTGTTGAATTTTGGCCCACAAACAGAATCCCTGGATCAGTCGTTGCTGGTGATTCACGTGCTTATCTTTAAAAGTATCACGGGATGAACGCCGGCAGCGAAAGATTGGAGAAGGAAACAAGCAAATTGGTGGATAGGACAACCTGTTCTTTGTCTCACTAAATGCTGATCATTGTTTGCTATGAAAATGATATCAGTGTTATAAATGTTACTACTCATGTCTGGCTTCAGACCTTCAGTATGGCTATGTTTACTTGTCAGTTGCCTGTTCCATTTCTCTGTTTTTTCCCTAGCAGTAAAGTAATAAGAATGGTTTAATCCGTTAGTTTGGCTGCTTGCTAACACACACTTGGTGCTGCTAGTCTTGACAGATTGGTCAGATGCCAAAGCTGTATTTGGACTGTCTAGTACAGGATATTTGCTGGACTTGTCCAGTTGACGGTTCAGCATACGTGGTATGGAAAATAAATATTTTCTGTTTTCAAGTACTTTGGTTGTCCTTGCTTCACAAAGGAATAAAAGTGATAATTGAGACTGATGAGATGAGAATCGAGATTGCTCTTTCATCAGAAGCCAAACAGTTTGATGAACCTGCCTTGCTAAACGTTGGCCGGTAAAAATCTGTGTTGCTAATCTATATTCAGAAACGAAACTGCAGAAGAGTAGCAGTATATTGTCCCTAGGTTTTGATCATCACAGAAGTCTGAAGGCATGATATTGATACTTGAATTTCACAGAAGTGGAAATGTACAACATAGAGAAATCATAATTATGAATATAGATATTACAAGACAAGCAAAACCTATAGACAACAAATCAAATAAACTAATGCTAAATCAAGGGTGTATTTAGTGAAGGAACTGAAGAAAAAAAAAGTCAAAATAACTTAAACACTCCATATCTTGCTGAAAATTGTTTGGAATCTGTTAGTGCCTAGCTTCTTAACAACCTTCTTCGCATCAAAGTCCCCGGTATCCGCTAATTCCTTCAGGCTGCTGAAATGCTCTGATGATATAATCTTCTTCCTTCCACTGTTGGTCTCTGCCAGGGACAATATGGCAGAAAGGATCAAATCCTTTGCCACCAATTTTCCCTCAGCTGGATCAAGCAACTGCAGCAACCTGTTCAAATTGTCGCCGTCTTGTATGAAAATTACGCGATTCGGATGAAGCAACAGCAAGCTGGAGAGCACTTGAGCTGCCATTTCACGAACCCGGCATGATTTTGCTCCAAGCAAGCTTGACAGTGCACTGAGATAACCTGCTCTGCCCATCATCCTGTTGTACTCCTCAGAAACCTCGGATAAATGGCGCAGAATTTTGAGTGTGCACTCAAGAACGGCGTAGTCGCCATTGTTGAGGTAGAAGAGAAGCCAGCCAAGAACATCTGAGCTGATGAGGTCATCAATGGAGTTTGCAGAGGAGAAGCAGAAGAACCAGATGGCTGCAAGGGCTACCTCCCTTGCCTTGTAGGAGTATGGCAGGTCAGGGTATATCAGCTGGAGCAGCGACTGGATCACGCCCATCCTCACCGCTTCTTCCCGGACGTCGGCGTCGTCGAGCGCCATGGCGTGGAGGAGCTCGACGGCGCCGAGCTTGCGCGCCTCCTCCTTCTTCTGGGACAGCTTCACCAGCTCGGTGACCACGCCTTGCTCCACCATGAACATCTTCACCTCCTCCACCCGGCTCAGGTTGCGCAGCACGGCGAACGACGAGGTGACCAGCTCTCCGCCGCTGCCGCCGTCGGCGCAGGCGTGGAGGAGCGTGGTGAGGCCGCCGTGCGCGCACACGGCCCACACGTTGTCGGAGTTCTCCGTCAGCTCGCGCAGCGCCTGCGCCGCCCTCTCCTTGGCGACCGCGGTGGCGCCGCAGCCGGCGACGGCGGCGGTGGCGGCCGCATCGTCCAGCAGCTGTACGAGCGGCGCGATGACGCCTGCCTTGACGAGCATCCCTCTGTAGGAGTCGAAGCTGGCAACCATGGCGACGGCGCCGGCGGCCTCCTCCTGGAGGCGCGCGTCGCTCGATTCGAGGAAGCCGGTGAGCAAGGCGATGCCGTCGTCGATGTCCACGGCGACGATCTTGACGCACACCTCGTCCTCCGACAGGAGCTCCCTAATAGTGGCCAACGCGTAGCTCCTCTGGACAGAGCCGCCAATCCTGACCCTGGAGAAGAGATCCCTCATGTAGAACATCTTCTCGCCGGCGCCGGCGTCGGCGCTGGGCCTCACCGCGACGATGGCCTGCGACGGCGACGGCATCCCGGAGGAAGCCATCTCCTTGAGCTGCTTCATGTGCGCCTCCAGCTTGGAGCTCAGGTTGTCCAAATCACTCCTCAGCCGGAGCCTCCCACCCTTGTACGTCCCATCGCCGCACTGCGACGCCATGGCTTGGATGCTCCTCACCGTCGCCGAAGCCGAGGCCAGAAGCTGCACCAGCACGCCATGTCTCTCCTCATCGTCGCCGTAGCCGTCGGAGTCGTCGTCGACGTCGACGCCGAAGCCGACGCTGCTGCACAGAGAGTCCAGGCCGGAGCAGAGCTGCTGGAGCTTGTCCTTGATAGATTGCCATTTCGCCGGGAACTGTGGGATGGAGCATGTCAGCGAGGAGGACGCCATGGACCTGAGCACCTCCAGAGCTTCTGCTGCTTCACCATGGCAGCTTCCATCTACTGCTGCTTCCTCTGCAGCTTCTCCCATCTCTGCTGCACTCTGTCACCAAGAACAGCAAGCAACGCACACACAAACTGCCTACCTATGCAATGCAGTGCAGCAGCAGCAATGCATCTTCTTGGAGTTCAGACTTGCAACTGATAACAATGCTGGTGAGTTGGGAAGTATTAATGATGGAGTTGATGATGCAACTATGTGACAAATGTTTGTTTTGTTTTGTTTTTGTACATGTAGTACTACACCCGTGTGTGTATGTGTATGGCACTGTGACTCTGTGAGTGAAGGTAGATGCGTGTAGTGTAGACTGGTTGGTGATGCGTGCATGTTACTACCATCTCCTTTGATCTGTCCTCTAGTTACCCCTGCTTTGATGATGCCTTCTTGTGGTTTCTTCTTCCATTGGAATCTTGCAGGCATCTGTCCTTGCAGTTTGGATATTAATTCAGCTTGTTTTCTTGTGTAATCCCAATTAAGAATTTACTGCTACCTAGTAGGAGTATTAGCACAGCACAGCACAGAAACATGTACAACTGATGCAATGACAGATTGGGTGTGTAGTTGAATGGAATGATGGATTATATCAGTGGATTGGGTGAGTGTGCAAAAGAATATTTTTGGATTGGAGAATGAGAATGAGAATGTTGCCTGTATTTTATCATCTCCCTGGGATGAGACCATGAGCTACAGTTGAGTCTGATGATTATGCAGTGCTCATCATGAACTGTTGAGACATCATCAAGTGTACCTTTCCTTTCCCTGAGTAAAATAACAGCAAAAGCTTTACGCTTCTCTTTTCTTGTTAGTATCCATGCATGCATGTCCTGGCATTTGGAAGAGAAGAGAGAAGCTCTGCAGTTGGGCACCTAACCGGAGCCGTATCTCCGTATGAAACTTCAAGGTAAAGCCACAGTACATCAACAGCTAAGCTCAGTCTATGCTGCTAATGAGTTCATCTATTGCATTTTCTCTGCTTTTTTTTTGAGACATTTTTTGTTGTGAGTGCAGGATCTGGGCCAGGACATGCTGCGAGAGAAAGGCACTCGATCGATCTAGATATGGAGGCAAGCAAAATGTGTTCTCGATTGCGTGTGTGCGTATCTAGTAAGGTGTCTTAAGAACCCTTGGAGTTTAAGCTTGTGAGATGTGATGAGATATTATTATGGGATGGATTAGTCAGGAGACAGGCATTCATTCCAACGTGTAATTGTACTTTGACTGTACGGCAACTGCAATGAAACATAGAGGAAAACGTTGTAAAAGGATAGTACATGGTCAGTAGTACTAACACTTTTTTATATGGTTATTACGACCATTGTCGTTGGAATGGAAAAACAACGGTTAAGATCTGTCCAAAGTACATTAGTAGAGAGAATATCATATCAGCTCAGATAGAATCTTGAGAATTCTAGCATGCACCCATTGTGGAGTACACCTTATGTTTCATATTATAAGTCGTTTTTGATTTTTTTTGACAAATTTATAAAAAAATATAGTAACATTTTTTACATAAAACAAACATATTATCAAAATATATTCAATATTATATTTAATAAAATTAATTTGATGTTGTAGATGTTGATAATTTTTTCTAAAACTTGATCAAACATAAAGAAATTTGACTGGAAAAAAGTTAAAACGATTTATAATATGGAATGGAGAAAATATATTTTATCACCCTCATATCTTGTACAAGAAATAGAACTATATTCGTTGGTTCTATGGTTCCATTCTTCAGGACGGACGACTATTATGATTTTCAAAAGCAATTGTGTAATTAGGATTCATCCAGATTTTGCTTAGTTCTTTACTTGTCCTCTCTTCCACCAACAGCAGGACCGGCAGACAGGGCCGGGGGGAGAGGGCAGGGGAAGGGGGGCGAGCGGTGTGGCCGCTCTGGGCCCTCGACTCGTTGGGGCCCCTACCTACCCCTACATATCCCACAGCCGCAGGCGTTTGATCGTGGCCCAGAAACGAGCACGCAACGCGCCTATCGTAGGTTAACGCAGCATGTTGTTAGTTACTTGGTTTGCGATATCGAAGCGTCGTTGTTTCTTTCCTAATTTCGTTGAAACGTGAATGTGAGATTGCCGCGGCGTCATGACGTCTCATCTGCCATCAAGGGTCGACCAGCTCCAACTCCGGCCGCCGTTCGTCGTCTTCCGTCAGTTCCCCACCCAGCTGCTGCCACATCCGCGCCTTGCCACCGCCGCCGTTGGCTCGAGTGCAAATCTGCAACTGCAAGACACCTGACGAGTTGACGATCATCTGCTAATCTACACTGCAACTGCATGTGAAAGAGGAGGTGAGCTGCAGCAACACCACCACGTTCCCGTCCTTGGTCAGTGCCAATTGAATTGCCAATTTGCTATCTGTTGTCTGCACTATTGGCTTTGATAGGTTAGTAGGTTTCTGTCTCTTGTTAGTTGTTCAGACTTCAGAGCTGAGAGTTCTAAGTTTGGACAGTTGGACGAAGCTGTGCCCTGTGTGTGTTGCCGACTCACTCCCCGCACGCCAGCGATAAACTAATCAGTTGATTTTAAAATTAGGTTTGTACTTTTGCAGTGTAATTTTTTACAAGTTAAACCACTAATGATGTATATTTTTCAATTATCAGGCCCATCTTTGATATCAGGCTGAGAAATTGATATCAGATGAAGTTGATATTGACATCATCATCAATGACTTCGCTTCTAGAAATTTCCGAATAAATTTTTAAGGTAATATGTATGATGTTTTTTGTCCAAATATTATTTTTGGATGTAATTTTAGTTTCCAACAAACTGAAACTGAACAGGTTTCCATATATAAAAACAAGATGTGTTAACGGCGATGCGAGGCATGATAGTTAGTGAAATAATTACTACCCAACTGGATAAGCGAAGAGGGGTTGGAGAGCGCATGCATAGAACTGAGGGTCTATGAGGTACCCTATTTAACTAAATAGCGCACTATATAATATTAAGGGTCCCTATGTTTAATTTCGCACCGGGCTCCTAAAAACTCAGGACCGGCCCTACCGGCAGAGATGCGGAACAACATAAAGTGGTCATGGTTGTAATGGATGCAGTGAAAAAGAAGGCTTTGCCAATTTTGATTGTATTTTCCTTAATATATAAGTCAGGTATAATATGCCTTGGGGCGTCTTTTATCTTAAAAGAACTGTATTATCAACACTAAGCTGATAAATACCAGAGTTGCATAATGGATAGCATAAACAACTCAACATGATATTATGGTATTGCAATAGGAATTCAGCTATATGAAGAGAAGAGGGTTGGTGATTGGGTGTGGTGTTCATGTGATGGAGCCGGCAGATATGTGGCAAGGATGGACCATTTGCTCAGTGCAGCACTAGGAGAAGGTACCACATCTCTACTCGTATTCCATCTGCAACTGCAACAGCATGCGTACTAGTACCATGCATACGGCTAGGCAACGGCCTACGGCCTAACATGTGATGTAGTACTACGGTTTTCATGGCTACCGTTGAGGCGACACGCGGTTATTGTTGTTACTTACTTAGTTACTTTCAGCTTGTTATTACTGATTACTGACAGTCAAAGTTGGTGCTACTCAGCTACTGAACTGCTACTATTTTCAGAGTTTTTTCTCACCTATCCAAATATCAATAGTATTACACATGAGCTGTGGTTGTGGCTGACAAGTGGGCTCACCTTAGCTGCCAGGGACCCACCTGTCGGATGCCGTCTGCAGTGAGCCAGTCAATGACTATCAAAGCGACTTCATTGCAGAAACTTTCACTCTCTGTCACAGTTAGAGAGAGCCATGTGGCAGTAGGAGCAAATAACACTGGAGTGCAGACATGCAAGGATACTGTAGTGTTATCAAGTACCAGCTTCGGTTGGCAGGACAAGAAAGGGACAAGAAACAGCTTTGCTTGCCCAAAGAAAGTTCAGCGCATCATTATTCAACAGTAGTATGTTACAAAGACAATAAAATTATTCAGCAATGTTATCTGTACAAGAAATGATGCTGCATGCATTTGGCAGTGCTAAATTCGGCTTGAATCCCTCCCAAATATGAACCGCCGAGTCCAGTCAGATACCACCAGCATCCGTGTGCGCCAACTCACTTGTTTGCTGGACAAAGCATGGAAAGAAACAAACACTCAGGACAGAATTGCAGCTAAACGAATTGTTGTAAACTCGGAGGCATGATGCAAGAGATAAGGCTGTGAATGAACTAGAAAGCAGTAGTAGAATGAGATGTCATGGTTGATTTCTTCAGAGTTCAGATAGATCGTAGAGTTCAGACAGATGGTAGAGGATGGCCTTGCTGCTGACAGCAGGTTCTTACCTTGCATATACAGAGTACCAGAGCCACTGAGTGCTATGGCCCATGGAAACCCAGTCGCCTGGGAGCTCTGCAGCAGCTTGCTCTCCACCCAAGGGTGCAAATTGCCCAAGATGCTTGTACCTTGAATACAAGGACATGGAAAGATAGGCAAGCATAAGTAAAGGGAAATGAGCTAATGTTACAAAAAAAGATTTGGCTCAATTAGCATACATTTGAAGTTTTGCACACCATATATGCAAAAAATTCTGTCAAGAGCATATCTAATGAAAACAAGTTGAGTACAGGGCTACAGGCCCAGATCAATACTATGCAGGTATAACGATAAAGCTAAGTACCGGAATGGGCGGAAATTGTGCCGTCCTGATCCTGTTCCTGTCATGCGCAACGGACCTTCTGGATGCTCTTTGCATTGGTCCATCTTGTTAAAACATTCAGCAAGATAGTGTCCTTGTTGTGCCGCAACCTGGCAAAGTTTCAAGAAATGCAGAATGTTCACACGTGCAAGGTTTCTTCTTCACATATTACAACAAATCTTTGATAAAATATCAGTGGGACATGACTTGCATATGGAGATGAAGGCAACCTGAGCTGTTGCCGGAACACTTTTAACTTGGGAATCCACATGAGACAGAGCTTTTTTGAACTCCTCTATGTCAATCACCATCGACTCCTTGTGAGAATCACCTATGGCATCTTTTATCAAATCCCTAATGTCAAGCATGTGCATACTTTTCATATACAGTTCTACTTGTGGGTATCTTATACAAATGTCTTCAAGAACATCATTTATCTCTTTGAGCGTTAGAGTGCCGGAGTTGTCTTTATCAGCCATTTTAAATACTGTTGAAATGTCATCCTGAAAGAATAGGAAAAGTAAGTCAGCGAATTGATAAAATATAAACCAAAATGCTGGTAACTCAGATGTTCATGGTGCTTGTTATTAGGCCAAATCTAAACTTTTGAGTGCCTAAATGCATGTATGGCCTACAGAAAAAAAATCAATACTTTTGACATTATCTTGCAACCAATCTATATATCCACAAGGCATTATATACTTGCTAGCTTCCTAATGCAAACATGTGGGCTGTGGCTAACATGATCAATACAAGGTATGGAATTGTAAGTCAACCACTATTGGCTCTGCCAAGTAATATATAAGGAATGCTTTGGACATACCATTATTTTCCTTTGAGTTATTGAAGCACAGTCACCAATTGCATAGATACTATCACACTCATGAACTCTTAACCATTCATTAGTTGCCAAGACACGCCGATTAGTCTGTTAAAGGAGAGAACATTTGGATACTTCAATTAAATGCTTGAAATAAAACATGATCAGGCAAACTGGACGAGTTTTCAATACCAGCGGACTAAACAACCTTATTTAAATTTAACAACCTGACCGATCTGTTGCATGAAGTCCATAATGACGGGACGAGTACCAATGCCAGCAGACCAAACAGCCATTCCATATGGTACCGATACCTCACCAAGGGATTTGTTCTTCATTGTAATTAAATCATCAGAGACCTTTACCACTCTGAACCCTGTGTTCACCTCAATGCCATCTCTCTGGAACTTCATTTCAGCAAATGTAGCTATCCGTTGGTCAAACCTGAAACAACACATAGTAATCACAGAGGAAGGATGAAAAGGTCATCTGCTGATGCTACACCTGATGGTATCAATGTTAAAAAATATGGAACTGTTGTTTTCATAATGTTTGAAATGCTTGCCTAAAAAAGGAACCTCCAATGCCCCAAAACTAGTCATAATATTTAGCAGAAAACAGATACAACTACAACAATTTTCTTCTTCAGAAGGCTAAAACGTTCTCTTCAAAGTAGCAAGGGCTTTACATGTTCAATATATGTTCACCGGACTGAATAATTGTTATCTTCACAAAATCTTGAATTGCAGGATATAGCTTCACCAGATCCTCAACAAGAAAATCATGCATCTCTGCAGCAAATTCAACCCCAGTAGGCCCACCACCAATAATTACAAAGTGAAGAATCTTCCTTTTCTCCTCTTCGCTAATGTTAGGAAGTGAAGCTTTTTCAAAGCAGTCTATCACATTCCTCCTGATCTTTTGAGCATCCTCTACTTCCTGACTTTTACAATGCAAACTGTAAGTCGAGAATACAGTAAGTAGTTCCATGAATGTTATCACAACATACTGAATACTTATCCTGCACTAAGGAGTAACAACATACTGAATACTTATCCTGCACTAAGGAGTAGGGGCTAAATTATGTAACAGAAGCAAATGGTTCAGAGGATGTAGTGATATTGGGTGGCTGAGTGGCTCCTCCAGGGAATATTAATCAATCTATTGCATTGGGACATCGCAACAAACATGACATATATATACTGAACAAGGTTTTTTTTTCCCTTTTTTTGAAGGAGGATAAGCAACAAATTCAAGCCTAAGAACATCCAGACCTAGGAACCACGGGTGCACACCCACACATTCCACCAACTGAGATAATAGGCTCAGTTCTTGGAAGAGACAACTTAGGGTTGGAATATGAAACATAACAGAACATGGAAGGCTACTGATTGTCGTTAAGGATTTTTACCTTCAAAAAGTAGCAGTTCTCCATCACACCAGGAGTGTTGAATGTATTTACTGTAGCCCCAAGAGCAACAACTAAATAATCATAATCAACCATAAAATCACCATTGCCATCAAAATTTGTTCCAACGGCAGTCCGGCAATGGACAGCTTTCTTCGATGCATCAATCTTGAAACACTCAGCTTCATAGAATGTAACATCTTTCCTTTTCTACAAAAGAACAGGACACAACCGCACAATCAGTGTGTTAGTCCACAATTCTGCACACCAGCAACCACAGCCAAAATAACAGAGGTAGCTAAATGAACACTAAATTAACATGGCTCAAGAATTCTAATTATGAACAAAAGGCATACCTTCTCAAGCATCTTTCGTATCGGTTCAACGATGCTGCGTGCCTCTACAGTCCCACATGTCACACTCGGAAGCAAAGGTGTAAATGCAAAGTAATTCCGGGGCGATATGACTTTCACTTCATACTTGGAGCAGTCAAGATCTTTGAGGAAGGACGTCCCAGCCCAGCCAGTCCCAAGAACCACAACCTTCTTCCTGGGAGCCTCCTGAGATGGCTCTGATGATGCATTCTCTCCAGCAGAATCAGCATACGCCACAAGGCCTCCACCACTGCAGAGCCAAGAAACAAATCACAGAATTAGCAAATGCATACAAAGTAGTAGACGGATAAGTTCTGAAATCTGAAATCTTGGGACCGATCTTATGGATCTTATGGATAAAGTCGTGGATGGATAAGTTAAAGGGGAACAATTTTTATACAGTAGTGGATGGATGATTGATTATCCAAGTCTCAAAGAACAAAGTCTCAAAGTCTACTGTTCTATAGCATCAGATAGAGTTGTAGACCAAACAAGAAAGCAACCATAAACCGAAAAGATGGGGAAAGGTGGGTAAAATGGACAAAAAGATAACCCACAAAAAAGGCAAAATTTTAGAAGATTTCTCCGTGGAAAGAGAGGTCCATGGCTGCACCTGGCTGCTGCAACAAGAAGTGCAGCGGTGGAGACGCCGGGGTGGGTGCTCCTAGCCTCGCCCAAGAACCGAGCTGTAGCACGGGAAGCGAAGAAGATGAACCCCATCCTCCTCTCCTCTCCTCTCCTCTCCTCTGTCTCTCTCTCACACGGTCACACCTCTCAGTTCATCCAAATAAAATCTGGATTTTTAAGGATCAGCAGCGACAGGTACAAATGCAGGAAAGCGATGGGGATTGGGGAGAAAGGGGAAAAAGTCGAAAAGAATCTGAAATCTGAAAGGCAGCCTACCTACTGCTCACAGCTCAGTTTGTCACTGCTTCCCTGGGCATGGGGGCAAGCTCTTCGCTTTCTCAACTAATCAACGATGATTTGATAAACCAGCCATCTTCCCGGGAAGAAGGGTAGCAACAGATATTGTACGGGACACGATGGCAGAGCACGTGGCACGAATTCGGGATCTGAATCGGTTTGCTTTACGGCGGTAAACCGCGCGGTTACCATGGTCACCGCGCTTACCGCGGGGTACGGTAAAAGAAAAACCGCGGTAATCGTTTTAAATTTAAATAAATTTAAAAAATAATTTAAAATTTTGATAAATTTTATATGGTTTCGTACGGTTTGTCACGGTTACCGCTGTTACCGCGTGATAACCATGCTTACCATCGGGACGCGGTAATCGCAGGCCCAATGGTAAATCAAACCCTGTCATCTCATGCCGTGCTGACACAGTGACCCACATATAGCCATGTTTGTTTATATGACTGGACCCTGCTGCACCAGTTGGTGAATGATTTTGATTAACTTGACCTCACACATAATCAATCGGATCCACTAATAATAATATGCGTGTTCTCCCGGGAAAATCAACTGCTGATACAGAACAAAGCATGAATTGTGCATATGAATTACTAGAGTGGAAGAAAGAAAGAACGTATGCACAATTGGGCATTTTTATAGCTAAGGCAGTCACCATCTCAAGTGTAGAGAATAGTTGGAAGGAACAAAACATAGCAGACTAAGCCATGACACGTTCAGTTGGCGCCATCAGGGTACATGCTTCATACCGGTTCAACCAAAAGAAAAATAAAGTCAATTGGCAGACATGGAAATGGAATGATGGAATATGAGATAGCGATATCTATTATATACTTAAAAAAATCATTAAAATATTCTATAAATGTTTCTAAGCCATCATGTCATTCTAATAAATTATAAAAAATCATAGAAATTAAAAAAAACATCTGATCATTG
This sequence comes from Oryza officinalis, assembly GCA_008326285.1. Taxonomy (NCBI): domain Eukaryota; kingdom Viridiplantae; phylum Streptophyta; class Magnoliopsida; order Poales; family Poaceae; genus Oryza; species Oryza officinalis. Next base: position 45,453,549 of record BDMV01000006.1, on the reverse strand, counting down.
ATTGTCGGGGCCAATATATTTAATCGTTAGATCAAATCTTAATTTTAACCTACTTAAAAACTTCAAGATGATTCTGTACTCCGTCGCTCGATGACGCCATCCACAAGTCAGCTGCATGTGCTCTGCGTATACGTTCCGTTCGTCATTCAAAAGAGAGAGCGATTCTGACTACAATGGAAAAAACAACACGTCGACTGACTTGGCTCACGGAAAGAAAAAAAGAAAAGCGAGGCGTTGACCATCTGATAAAAACTTCCAGCCTGATCATAATGCAGTGCTTTTGTCCATCAAAATCAACTTTTGTATATGTTTAGTGTACACCAAGTTAATTAAGTATAAAATATCAAGGAATAAGCGCAAACATAGTTTGACATGACCTACACAAACAGAATAAGAAATTTTGATCGTATCATGCATAGAGGAAGTACTGCTTTATATAGCACGAGATGATAATAAAGAGAGTTAGGTCACAACTAAGATTTTCGCAGGCAACACTAATCGCCAGCAAAAAGGTTTTCTCAAAAAAAATCAATATCCACAGAAGCTGCTTATTTTCAAATTCACATCTAGAGATCCAAATTCAAATCATCATCAGATCCATATTCAAATACATATCCAGAGAGCACTACATCGATTTTTCACTCTATTGTCAACAAGCAAACAACAACACATGCAATGTGACACCCTGAAAATTTCGTAAAAATAAAACTTCGGAAACCAAAAAAAAACCTCCCTTGGAAAAATGTCCACGAAAACTTGCAGCATGCTAGCTCTTTTGGATTTCATCCTCTTTTACCCCAGTGCCAAAGATACTATTAGTTAAACTCTAAATATTTTATTCAATTAAGTATGCATTTAAAATATTTTCTAAAACTACCTTGAATAGAGAGATTATTCTAAAAATGTTTTGGAAAGGGGTATTAACCAAAAGTTTATTTGAGCCCCTTAAATCAATCCTCAGTTTGGGCCCTTTTCTCAGCAAAGTCTATTTTGCGTCCCTTTGCAACCCAGCCTTCTTCTCCTTCCCAGCCCAGCTCGGCCAAGCTAGCCTAGCACAAGGGCTGTAGCCGAGCCGAGCTGACCACACCCTCGGCTCGTTCTCCCCTTTTCTCCGGTGGCGGAGATCGCTGCTCCTCTCACGCCGCGCCCCAATCCGTCGAAGTCCACACTGCCGCTCCCTCCAACGGACTATGCGCCATCTTCCACATCGACACCGTGGCCCGAAGCCGCAGCAAGCGACCGAGCCCTCTACAAGAAACCCCAGCCGCCCTGCTCCAACGGCTCGTGATGTGCCGCCCGTGCAACGCGCGAACAGACACTTGTTGCACCACTCGAGGACAAAGAAGGCGCTGCTCCACATCGTCCTTTTTCCTTCCCGTTTTGGCAAAATCCCAAGCCACCCACCTACTCTATGCGTTAGACGCATAGCGCCATTCTACGACACATTAAATGGGTGTAGACCTCGCTCCCGCCACTCCGCCGCCACCACGCGCTCCATGGCATGGGAACCGCCTCGCCTTTCGATGATTCTGGCCGTTCTGCATCTATAGTGGCAAAAACCTCGGCGTATGATACATCTATTGACGCTTGTCCATATCTCTGAAAAAAAATTATTTACAACTATATTAAAAAAAATCTTAACAACAAATATTTATAAACAAACTTAAATTCGCTCTAAAAGATAAAGAAATATTAATAACTAAGGGATGATGGTGATCTATGAATTTGTGTACACTTAATTTTTGTATACACTTATTTTTTTACATAGATCTAGGGGATGAAATTTTTTTACATAGATCTAGAAAATGGATGAGAGCAAAAAACCTCATTTTGGGTAATTAAATTATCACATTCAACCACTAGATGATGAGAGGACCACATGGCATCAAGGAGTATACATAAATCCAACACAGTTATATCATAGGAAAGTAGAAAAAAAAGAAAGAAGAAAATATGGTGCTTTTTCTTCACTATTTTACATGCATAGATCCATCACAAATGAAGGTTTAAAATTATTAAAAAATACGTAACAAGAGTGGAAAGGCATGGATCTAACAACTGTAGAAAAATACCTCAAAGATTTGGAGCTCAAAACCTTCCCCCCTATATTTTAGTTGTTTTTGGAGAGAGAAACTTCGGATGGATGAACAGGTGCTGATGGATGAAGAAGCTATATAACTCTATTTTTAAAGGCGGATCACATAAGGCGATGCTTGCGAAAATGATCTTCGCAGACGGACCACATAAGGTGTCCTCCTGCGATAATCATAGGCGGCGCCTTATGTCGTCCACCTGCGAAGATCATTTTTGTAGGCGTTGCCTTATGTGGTCCGTCTGCAAAAATTTATCTTCGCAGATGGACGACGGTCTTGCCCCTGGTTGCCCTTTTCATAGGCGGACGTTTGGCTCCGAGTGTCATCCTCATCTGGAAAAAAAATCCATCGTCTGAAAAAATGGTTTTTCTAGTAGTGAGGATAAAAGATGTCTGGTTTTCGGGTTTAGGGGATAATTTGTACTCACCTCATAGTTGAGGGGTGTAATTCAAACTTTTTCAAAAAAAATTTCCTAAGATCATGGCGACCCCTGTTGCCTCGACGGCTCGACCATCCATGCCGTGCCAAGCCCCTATCGAGCTTCGTGCCACTGCCTCTATCTCTCGTTGTGTAGCGCCGCTCGCCCCCAACGTCTCGCCATCGCCGCACCTTCCCCAGCCTGCGCCGTGGTGCTCCAAACGACCGCCGGCGAGAATTTTTTTCTCCTCTCTGTGAGATCCCCCTCCTCCTTCCTCCTTCTCCTTTCCCTTCTCTTGCTCTCTCGTTGTAACGCCTTCAACCAAGCCGATCCCCAACCCAACCGGTGGCGACCATACGTCCTCGTCCCTCTCATCGCCCTCGTCGACAGCAGTAGCAATCGTCGATACAAGGTAAGCATGTTTCGCCTAGCTTGTGGATCATAGATTTACAGTTCTTAGTACTTTAGTAGTACTAATTCGGTGAAATCCTGCTTTGTATCGTTGTGTTCATCTCAATTCTCAAAGTTTTAGAATTAATACAGAACCAAAGCCTGTGAAAAGTGTGTTCGAGTGATCCTGGTGTCTGAAGTTCTGAACTATAATCCAACTGCAGTTTGCTAGCACGTGCATACGTCCAATTTAGAAAATTGATATGAAGTTGAGTTCTGAATTCGTACGATCAAACTTACGGTGATATCACGAATCTGCTCCTCGTTCAAACAAAAAAAAAAAAGCTCTGCTCAACAAGAAGGCACATATGAAATTATGAACCATAGAACTTGTTTTCCGTATCCTTGTGCAGCAGGTTACAGAGAGGGGTCGGCCCAACCCGTGCATCATGCCGAATTGCTGCGCCATCCCACGGCGAGCAACGACGCACACACGCCCACACGACTCCTACTGGTCGTACGTGCAGCGCTGGCGTTGCGCCACCACCGGGGGCCGGGGCGCGTACGTGCAGGCAGCACGTGGAACTCATCGGCGGCCTCCTGCGGCAGCTTTGAGGTCGCCGAGACGCTGAGCTGATGCGGCGGGAGGCCACCAGGACGCCCCTTGACCTGCTCGATCTGGCAGGCGTCGTCGCGTCTGACCGTTTGCATGTCCATATACGCGCGCCTCGTCATACGTACATGCGATGATGTGCCGTTGTCGAATAAACTCCGGCTCCAGTCAACACGAAGCAACGCCACGGCATGGTCATGCAGTCTGCAGGTACGTGCTTTTCTTAAGCTAGCTGGACCGAAGTGGCACGGTCGATCGGATCTGTCTACTGGAATAATGTGTCATGCGTTCCGCCGGTTCGTGGCTTAGCTTAGGCCGTCCAACTAATTCCTGAACATGATCCCGAACGTCGCACAAAAAAAGCTACGTGCAACAAAACTTGTACATACAGGGTGTTGGTGTGCACGGCTTAATTGTAGTGGCCTTCGTTGTGTGGATGGAAAGTTTGGAGACTGTGTGTGACTGCGTAAGCGTGTCCCCTGGCCTACCGTTTTTCACCGACAAGAATACGCTCACCTTTTTTTTGACCGACAATGCGACAAGAATACTGGACCGGTCAGAGAGACGGTTAGCCAGGGTTAGAGCAAGTTTAACACTTCTGTATCTATTTCTATTATAAAATTTGAAAATGATTTCATACTCACGCTCTTTTCGTCCGTCCGTCCGTCCATGTTTGACTCACGATGCTATTACAGCTGCATGCCCTTCGTAATGTTTCTGTCACAATTATTCGTCCGTACCTTAGGCTGGGTTCGTTCCTTGTCTTCTCAACTCATCTTTTTTTTTCACGCGTACGTTTTTCAAACTATTAAACGGTGTATTTTTTGTGAAAAATTTCTATACAAAAGTTGCTTTAAAAAATCAAATTAATCCATTTTTAAAAAAAAATTTAGTTAATACTTAATTAATCACGCGCTAATGTACCGTTTCGTTTTTCGTGCGCACCGTTGGTTTTGGAAAGACACTTCAACGAATAAAGTTTTAGTTGTCCGTTTAGTGTGTAATTTTTTCAGTCCGACTCCCTCCCCATATAGTGCGCGATTGTTGCGATTTTTCAGTCCGATAACCTCCCCATGTAGTGCGTAATTTTTTCGGTCTGATTCCCTCCCAGATCGCCTCCCAGATCTATCATGCCACGATTGTACAGTACAGAACCTCAAATTTTCTCCCCAGATCAGTTCAGGCCAGTTCAGGCCCATGTCATGTTCAGGCCCACTCCACTCAGAACCTAATCCGAACACCACGAGAACACCCATATTACATCCGAACACCACATGAACACCACCACGAACACCACATGAACACCACCACAAAAATGGTGCATGCATCCTTTCCTATATATATATATATATACAACCAAAATACGTTTTATATACAAAACTGGTACCACAAACAAACCCGTTCTTGTGGTTTGATCAAAAAAAATATTCAGACTGTTCTACTCCGTCGCCAATCAAACCAGGTCGCCAGGAGCAGCTCCATCAACGACAATCATCAACAAACATAAGTTCAAGCTGCATCAAAGAAAAATGCCCGATCAGACAAGATGCATTTGTAAGTATTCTCAAGGCTTTTTATTCCCATAAGTTCAAGCTGCATCAGCAATCATCAACAAAGATAGAAAATAGTCTGATGCATTTTTATTGCATAAACTCCCAACAAAGACAACATAGTCTGATGCATTGGTGTAATGATTCTAAAGGACAGCATCAAATATTCTAAGCGCCTTGCATAAACTCCCAACAGAAAACATTTAGAGGAATATGGCATCACTAACCATTCCAGTCATCTTGATCTTTTTTCTTGGTAGTAGAAGTTTCTGAGTTCCAATCACAACTAGAAATGCAATTTAATATTTGACATGGTAGTGGAAATTATGGTTATCTGAAAAACTTATAGTAGCTTAAGAGTTTGTAGAGCTTACCAATTTTCAGCAGTGAAACCACATAATCAGCTTCTAATCCACGCCCAAAAATTCAACATCCAAACTGAGAAAATAAACAAGAAATCAACATCAAAACTACTGCTGCGATGGAGAGGAGATGAGGGAGGGGAGCATCGACCGGATCTAGAGGAACTGACCTCGGGGTAGGATCTAGAGTGACGAGCGGATGACGAGGAGCCGGCTGTAACGCCCACGTTTTTTTTATCTAAAAAAAATCCCAGATTACATTTAAGCAAAGCGTCGTCTTTTTTTCAACTTCAATCTCCAAAAATTCGAGAGTTAATTTTAATCGTCGTTCGTAATTTTTCCCGACCTTATCTAATCACTTTCGTTCCAGTCCGTTTAATTTTCATCACTTTCGGATTTCTACCAACCGACGATTATCGGTCCATTTTCTTCTAAACAAATTCATGTCACTGAAAGAACCACACTTTAATCTTTTTTTAATCTTTCTTAAGCAATCGACAACCCAGCCATACATGCACTAATTTTCCCATGCCATTAAAACCGCAAAACGACGGCTGCCAAATTAGGCATCGCCCCGTCCTCCTCCCTGACAGCTGACAACATCTCTACTCTGATTTTTCATTCACTCAAACAAGACAACCACCTGAGCAACTCATTCACTCGAGCAAAGACAACCACCTGAGCAACATAGAGAGAGCAGAGAAAAACTGTAGCAGGAGACCCTCGCACAGATGTAAAAACGGCGGCATTCATCAACAAAATCTCTACTGCATATCAAAGCAAAGTATAAATACCCTCACAATCAAGCATATGATGCCTCCCACTACTCCCCACAAGTTTCACAATAAGCATTTGCGTTGCTGGAAGGGGTCGCCGAGGCCACGTAGTTGTCACAGATAGTCGACGTCGCTTTCTTCTCCTTCCTGCTCCCGGCTGAGTCTTCGTGACGCCCGGACGAGCCACTGCCTAACCCCCGGCCGGCCAAGCCGACGTTTGGCCGAGCCGGCGCCATCAATGGCCGGCCAGACAAACCGCATCGCCGGCCTCCTCTTCCTCCTCCTCTCGGTCGCTCGGTCGCCTTTTGCGCCGCCACCTCCGAGCCGGCGCCGCCACTGTCCAGCACCGGCGCCGCCCAGCTAGCGCCAGCCAGCCGAGCGCCGCCGCCTGCGCCGAGCCGCCCCGGCGTCGCCCGGCCGAGGGGCCGCGCCCAGCTGCCGTCGCCCCCCCTGCCGTGCCGTCCTCTCCTCTCAGACAGAGAAGGAGAGAAGCGAGAGAAGTAAAAGAAAGAGAGATGGAGAGAAGAGATAAGGGAGAAAGAGAGTTAAAAGAGAAGAGAAAAAAAGAAAAGAAAAAGAAAAGAAAAGAGAGTGGGACCCATAGGCCCCAACAGCTGTCCCTCCCCTTTGACCTTTGACCCTTGACCCTTGACCAAGTTGACAGCCGGGCCCCACTGAAATATTCCAGGAATATTCCGTTTTGATTTTTTTGTCCCGCGAAAATCCTCCAAACTTTAAAATTTCATATATTTTTATCCGTAACTCCGTTTGATCTCATTCTAGTTTCATCATCTTTTAAAAGTTCTGCTCTACCCTTTGGCTCTTCATTTTATGTGTTTATTCTGTTTCTAGCAGTGGTTTCATGTATTGTTTGTTTCCTGCGTGTAGAGTCCGGGACCGACGTGGGGTTCGCTCAGGAGGCCGACGCTTCGGCTTTCGTGGAGGATCAAGGCAAGACTCCTTGATCACTTTTTGCACCCATATTTTGAACTAATTATTTTGTTTGCCAAGTTGCATATTTTTAGGGCGCACTGTTTTGGCTGCGAATGCGATTCGTCGGACCTTCCTATTAGTTGCACTTTTATTATGTAGGATTTGTAAAACTCCATTTTCTTTGTAACATCACCATATTTTCATTGGTATTCACTCATGCTGAAGTAGACTGCCTATAGGTAATATTTGTATTGTCGTATGGGAAGCTTTTGGGATATTTAACACCATTGTTGTTTAAAAACCCGGCGAGATGTCGGTTTTGTTTTAAGATGAAAAAATGCTTTGAAAAAAAACTTGATGATGCGGGAGTCAGTACCTGGGTGGTTTGACTACACATCATCCATAAAGACCGATTCCTTTGGAAAATTCATCTAAGTATAAGACAGTATGACCACACAAGTAGAATGGGATGCTGCTGGCCGAGTAAGTAGCTAAAACATAGATGTCTAGCATGTTGGCAGATGAGAAGCATCGATATGGTGAAGTTTACGACAATCTCCTGCAATGGGGATGTGTCGTGGGGTCCATACGGTGGGGCCTAAGTAGATGAGGGCCTGAGTCTGGCCTGATGCTTGGTGGAGAGATTTCACCCATCTGTATGACACGAGACATTTATGAGTTGGTTACAGAAAAGTCTTGTAGTGAGCTCTCCGTTGTCATCTATGTTTGATCCACATGTGTCCGGTAATGTGAGAAGTTCGCGACGTGTGGATAAAGCGTGCAACCTCTGCAGAGTTTAGTCAAACTGTTTAAACAGCCGTGCCCATGGTTATGGGCTGATGTAAGGTGTTTTTCATAGCGTAGTTTTATTTTTAAACTTCTTTAATGAAATGACTTGTGGAATGGGAGCCGTTACCAGAGTTTGCCTTTGTGGCGAACGGCCAGCCTTCGTGGTTGGGAACGAGCCTGTGTGACTTGGAGTGTCTTTTGGCACCAGGGTGTTGGTTTTGTGTTGAGACGGCACGGTGTTGGTTTTGGGCTGAGACGACACGGTTTTGGTTATGCTGAGACGACACGGTGTTGGTTTGTACTGAGATGGCACGGTGTTGAGTTGGGCATGAGACTTATGATTACTATGACAGGTTGTTGCAAAGCAACCTGGGAAATGGGGTGAGGCGTGAGTCTCGTTCCGAACTAAAATTTGAATTACTAGTGTTTTGAAAACAAACTAATTTAAAACCTTGTTTTTTGAAAGTAACCCCTCTCCTCCTTGTTTATAGCCTTGCATGTCATATTTTTCCCGGCTTGCTGAGTACACCGAGTACTCACCCTTGTTTATATTTAATTTTATAGAGTTAGCAGAAGGATACCTCGACCCTTTCACTGTGGTGTATTTTTAGGAACAGGTTGAGTATGATTTTTCGGGGTTTCAGGCCTAGTTTCCAAACATAGCCTGTGGTTCATGTTTGTTGTTTTTCTCCTTGTGTCTTTTACTCTATGCTTTCCGTCGTTGTTCTCTATGCTTTCGCCTTTGTCATTTCTGACTATCTATGTTTCTACCAGTCTGGGGTATGTCCATGACGGTAGTATGTATGAGCCTCCCTTAAGGTTGTAATAAAGCTTTGTTATTTCTGATTTTCATAATTATTCTGTGAGTACCAGCTTGTGTATCCTGGTACTGGTACTGTTATCACAGGTAATAATGTGACCTTCAGCCTATGCCGGTTCTTATTCTTGGACTGGTATAGTTTGGGGCGCCACACCGGTGGTCAAAGCAGCGATGCTCTCGATTAGCATAATCCAGAAAAGTCCCTACGCTCGAGGAGGAGCCAATGGTCGGGGCATCATCGCTCTAAATCGGTGACAGCAGCGGCGCGCTCGAGCCGCCGACACGCCGTGCTCGTGCTTGTGGTGGAGTTTGGGGAAATGAGGAGGAAGGTGGTGGTCGCTGTCAGAGAAGACTCCAGCTCGTGCACCCGAGCGCCTCGGTCGCTGGTCTCCCTCATAGCTCTACTCCGTCGGTCTTCCTTTAAATGAATTTAAAATCACAACAATTAATCGAGCAAAGGGCCATAGTTTTAGGAGGAACATAGAGGCTACTGGCCTTCTCTCACTCGGATCCACCCGACGAAGATATGTGCGCAGGGAGGAAATCGCCCACCTCTTCATCGCCGTCGGCTGCTACTGCCACCATCTCCTCCATCCCCTCAACCTTCTTGGCGCTATCGGCGAGACAGCCGCATCTCTACTCCCCCCCCACCCCCACCCTTCCTCTCAACCCCAGCTCTGCGATGACCAACTCTCGATCCAGTGACAGAAGCGATGGAGAAGAGGCCGGATCTAGTAGGACATCCCTAATATTCGTTTCTTTGGCCTGCAATGGTGGATCTGACCTGTGTCTGAGAGCTAGGAGATGAGAGAAGAAAGAAACAGAGAGAACGAGAGACCTCTACCGTCTGCCTCACCGACGGATAGATAACGCTTTTCACTTGGTCAGAGCGACAGCTCACTGTTTTCTTGTTCTTTTTTAATTTATTGATAACACAAAAATCATCGGTTCTTCATTTTTAATATTTATTGAAATAATATTTGCTGAGATAAAATTCATAAATTGTGAAAAAAATGTAAAAGTTTCAGACAATAAATGCATAATAATTAATAACTTTTTGGGTCTATTCGTTTTTAAGAAATTTCAACATATAGGAATAGAAATGCATACACACTCTAATCCATAGATATTTTTCAAGAGATTTGAGTGGATGAAAATTTCCTATGTTTTTCCTATAAATACAACTTATAGGAAAGAAAAATTTCCTTTGGTTTTCCTATAAATACATTCATATGAACCGAATGACACTCATAGGAATTAATCCATAGGAACCCAAAAACTTTGGTTTTTCTCTAAACCAAATAAGCCCTTGATAGTTTTTTAAAATCCAGTCCAACACCGACACCTTACTCATTTACGGCTCGCCCGCTGCCCCTCTTTTCGTTATTGTCATTAGGATTATATAAAAATCAAATCTAATCGTCGTTGGGGTACTATTTTATATCTTTTATATGTCCCATCATTCGCTGTCACCTACTCCGTTATGACAACTTAAGAAATAGATTTATATAATATTTTTAAGCAACTTTTATATACAAAGTTTTAGCACAAAATGCAATATTTAGTAGTTTGAAAATGTGCTAACGGAATACGGGAAAAAATCTACACCTTAATAAAAAAGAGTGAAGCAATAATACCCGTCCAAGTGTACATACTTAAGAAATAGCATTTTTTTGGTTCGTCACAAATAGGCATGTTTCACACGTGTATAACAAAATGATCATGGCCCAATTGAAATATATAACAGACTAAATAGCAATCCTTTTTTCATATGATTTCTTTTTAGTCCGCTACTAGGCTAAGGCTGCGAGCTAGACAAAGAGAGGAGATTTCCCTCGTTCTCCACGTGCATATTTCTCAAACTACTAAACGGTACTTATGTACAAAAATTTTCTATACGAAAGTTGTTTTAAAAAATCATATTAATTCATTTTTAAGTTTAAAATAATTAATACTTAATTAATCATATGCTAATGACTCATCTTATTTTACGTATTCTCTCAATCTTCTTTTTTCTCCTTCTCTCAAACACTCCCTAAAGCTAGCGTGGCGCAATAACTAGCCACAAGTTTTCCGTTGCAACGCACGGACATTTTTGTCACTTGTCATATCGATTCGATTGGTCAAACCACCCACACCAAATCCACAGATAGCCTGAAAGTGGAACATACGTGTTCGGAGGCGCGAGGTCAGAGAAAATAAAGCTAGAACCTATCGACGCAGTCGCCCATCAAGAGAGAGTTTTGCCAGGGCATCCCTATCGATGCAGAAGAGGTCGTACGACTTCCCGTGCTGCCGCCGGGATTGCCACGTCATGTGGATGATAGCTGCCGGCGGCGAGGATCGGCGAGAGCGACAACTTCGGGATGGAAGGGGATCGTGGCATCGGTTGCAAGGTGGGAGGTGAGATCGATCTGTGACGTTGGATCTGAACGAGATCATCCTGCTTTCATAAAGTATGAAGAATGAAAAAGTGAACTGTTATTCGTGAACTATAAGATATAAGGTATTAAGGTATAGATATAGTAGATATAGATATAAATACATTAATAGTGAATGGGAAAAGGTACAATGAACTTAGCTAGGCCTTAACATTTTAGCCATGGGATATATATTTACTAGGACCTACATGAGGACCGTATAGTAACCAAACAATTTTCATTTCTATACTTAAAATAAGAATTGTATAAAATAAAAAAAAAATATCAATAGGAAGTAAATTGAACCAATCGAAGAAAATTTTAGAAAACTTTGCTTCTTGTTTACACTTCAATTGAAACCACCATTGTATTAGCCTTTGCATAACAATTGCCTTAGATAATTGGAACAATTCTATTAGATTAGAAAAATTATCTAATCAATGCCGACAAGAAAATTTATGAAGCAATCATACTTCTGAAGTATAGTAGGTGTTATTCGGTTAATATTCCTTTTCAATAAATGTCTTAAACGCAGTTTACGATGTATGTTCACGTGAATGTGCGAGTTATTTTTTTTAAGTTAAACCAAATAGTAAGTTGACAACGCTAGTAAAAAGGAGTAGATAACATGAGTGCATGACGTGGCTGCTGAGCTTGTTGGCCTTAATGGGCCACCATAGAAAAATTGGCTGCTAGCAATTGGTGTGACGGTGTAAAGGTCGTCGTTGTCGAAGAAGTCATGCAAATCTTCGTCCGCTGGCCAGGGTCTCCCCGGCTCGTCGATGAGCTCAAGGTTGCTCATGGATGCTGCCATGTTGATGTTATCAGCTGGCATGTATCCAGTGCCCATCGGAGTCAAAGATGGAGTAGGCTGAAATGTTACATTAGTAAACGCCATGCCTCCAAACCAGATATCGGTGGCCTTGTCAGCTAGACTTGTGAACAATGACTTGGAGGCGACCGATCAGTTGAGGGTTCTTGTTAAACCCGTAGTGCACCAACCAATCCCCTGAAGTATTGTCCTGTACATCATTAACCAAATTAAAGAGAAATACAAAAAAGGTAAAAATTGCCTTAATTTTCATGTATCATTCATTGCCTGGTACCTTGATTACTTTTAAGTTGATGTATTGCTTGTCTCCATTTGGTTGGGAGACCCTAGGGATAGGGTCGTCAGGGTGTGCGGGTGCTCCTCTCTCGGGTTGAAAACCAGGGCAAGCCACGGATACGTTGGAGGAACCTGTGAATGAAGGGCCAGAACCCGACGCCTTTTTCACGAATAAATAAACTATCAACTGTTAAATTATGACAAGTAAATATACAAACGGATGGGCTTGAGTAGATTATGAACAGGTAAAAAGACACCCACCGTGCAAGCGAGATGGAAAACAGGGTGTTTATCACATAGATTAACCTATTATTAAGATAATCAACTAGAAATCAATGCCATGGTCGTTCAGACAGAAAAAAGAAAACAAGGACAGAAAAAAACAAGTGACGTACATGCCAACCAATCCGAATGGCGTCCACAACGTTGTCTGCGCTATCGTAAGTTCCGATCCAAACTAAGCTATAAGTCCCCAATTGGCCTGGGCTTAGGGATAAACCATAAACGTCCATTGCTGCTCTGATTCCATAATAGCCTTCTTTTTTTGGATATGTTATATACCCTAACGCCTGAAGAAAAAAAACGCAAATATTAAGTCATCTTGGTACGTCAACAATAGGTGGTCGTATGGTCTAATCTTGTAAGCAATGCTAAGAGATTGCCGTGGCTTATATAATGAGTACTTTGGTATCCTTTTTAGTATGGAAGGTGTTTTTTTTTTGAAAAAAAGGATGTGTGTGTGTGTGTATACACAACTCGGTATGTGTTTCCACAGAAATATAATACGTTTCCTTTGAAAGAAACATTCGCATAGCTTTTTCAAAGGTAAAGGGCACACAAATTGTCCTTGCTTACCTAGTACTCCAGCCCAATGCCTCAGTAGTATATCTTAAATTATATATCTATACTAATAGAAAAATAGAAAAAAAAAGTAATGGTTGATTGTTTACTATTTCTACTTACTTAAAAAAATTATACAATCTGCACTTGAAAGCGCGATCGACCGCTTTCTCCGCGACGATCCGCGTTAGAAATGAATCCTCCTAAGCCGATATGATGCCCCTCTTCTCTGATCTGATTTGATCTTGGGCTAACTTCTTTACTCCACGTTCTGCAAGATTTTTCTATTTATTTTGAGCCACATTTGCCACTAAGTAGTGAGGAGAGCCCCTAGTATCTCTTTACGGCTTTGTTTTGTCTGGATTGAAAAGATTACTTGCCACTACCGCTGATATTTCAGTAATTGTGGCAGTTCTGCCTCTTGTAGTTTTTCCAAGGAGCAGATTTGAGGTCTGTTTGGCACAGCTTTAGTTTCACCTAAAATAGAAACAAAGCTGGTGGAACGCTCTAAGGGTCTGTTTGGTAGAGCTTCAACTCCGAAATTTAATTCCAGGAGTTCGATCTGAAGTGAAGTTGTGGAGCAGCTTAAACCCAGCTTCACATCTCTAGTTCATTTTGTAAGAGCGTTTCACCCAGCTCCGCTTTCATTTTAAGTGGAGCTGAAACTGTTTAGCTGAGCTCTAACTCCAGGAGAGGTGAAGCTGAAGCTGGAGCTATGCCAAACATGTTCTAACAAAATGAACTAAAGAGATGAAGCTGGGTTGGGTTTAGGCTGTTCCACTTCACTTCAGACTCAACCCTTGAAGCTAAATTTAAAAGTTAAAGCTCTATCAAACAGGCTTGGTTCCAGACCTCCGTTGTGTAGGGACAAGCCATAAAGACATGATTAGCATCTTCAAACGCTTCAGAGCATAAGCAACTGATCCAATTGTAAGGCCAATACCTTCGCCGCAAGTTTTTTTTTGTCGGACCGACGAAAAGAAGCCAGCCAAGATTTATTAAAATTAAAGAGAAGTTTGGTTGCAGTGAACAGCAACATAGTTGCTAAAAGGAAAATCTTAGAACCATTGTACCAAGGTGCTAAGATACTATAGAGCACGGTCACAAAACAAAAAGACACGGACCAGAGCATCCGTGGTCAAAAAACGACGTGACTACAACAAAGGGGAGGTATGGCTATGGCTATATGATCGACGCGCCAAGCCCAACAATCCTCCAAGTCCACCATTCCTCCGTAATGGCCTTAACTACCTTGTTCTCTGTCCGACTGGTGGCCTCGAAAACCCACGCATTGCGCTCCTTCTAGATCATCCAACATGAAAGGACCTTGATGTCGCATAGAGGGAGGGTGAATAGGCATTCCTAAATAATATCACAACTTCATAGCATATTAGAAAGATGAGAACTTTCGGTTGAAATCGGAACTTTCAATATGGGATTGAAAGTTCCGGTCTCAACCGAAAAGTTCGGCGGTGTTGATGCAAAAAACACACACTGGCCTGGGAGATCTGCTTAGCTCCAGTGCAGGTCCAAATCTTGGTGAGATGCGGGCGTGCCAGTCAGTTTGATCCTGCAACTGACAAGATATACAAACGACAGATCAAAGAACCGATCGGCCAACATAGCCGATGTAGTAATTCCAGCCGATCCTGATAACAGCCGATAGCGATAGGGTTTTGAGCTATCGGCTATGTGTTCAACGTAGATTCTAACACTTGACAAAGAGACAATCGGCTGATAATAATATGCATTAGATCGTCAATGACTTGATAAAGTGAAACGAAAGTTAGACATACTCGATCGGCTATAGATATCAATGATACATAATCTAAATCCCAAAATATATTTAAACCAAGTGATTGGGATAGATCGGACAGGGCGCCGAGACAGTATAAATCACTTATGTCTAAAAACATCTCAAGAGAGAGATTACATATATTCATAGCATAGCCGATGAAGTGAATCTAACATAGATCCAATGCCATAAAATCCACAAGATTAGATTAAACAGTGAAACCTTTGTTGTCATCGGCTAAATTCAACTTATATGCAATCCTTATAAGCCGATGCAACGTCCAGATAACTCATCGGCTGAAACCCCGATGAAACCCTTATCGGCAATCAAAAAGCAGACTAGAGATCCATGGTTCTAAGCACGACTTAGTAGGTCAAACTCAACTGATGCAGCACTAAGTATGTAAAGAAACACGGTATCTAGATGATCAAGCCCTTGACTGATTTTCAGGGTGGTAGATGCCTAAGCTAATCTAATCTAGCAAGACGATTTAGTCGATACCAGCAGAAACCCTAAAACGAGAAGCAGCCGATAAAACTAAATCGAGATGCTAATACTAGATTAACAGAAGACATATGATAAATAGCCAGACAAATATATCATCCAAACCAGAGCAATCCAAGAGGTCGAATGTACTGATGCAGCCTTGAACGACGCCGACGTAGATGATACAATTGCCTGAACCGACGGAACATTGGACTTACCCCTTCGCCGGAGATCGACAGCCGATGCAGCCCCGCGTTAGGTGCCAAATTCCGCCGGTTGATAAAGAAACCGTAACAGAGTAAAAGGTGGCGATGCGCCGAATTGTATTGATCGAGAGTTGATTCCTTACAATAACCCCGGGTGTACATATTTATACCCATGGGGAGATACTAGTCCTTGTAGGACAAGAAAGAAACTTTCCTAAAGATAAAAGAAAAACACAAAGTCCTTAAGGGACACTAAACACACTTTCCTAAAGATAAAAGGAAACTAACAAATATTCTAATTAATAGATACAATTGCCTTTTTCGGACTCAATCCGCACGTGGCAATCCTCATGAAGCACATCAACCGAACCCGATAATGATCCTGCCATCTCCTTATCGGAATCGGCTACATCGGCTATCCTTGTCCGATTCCGTTTCAGCCAATGCACACCGTAGCCGATTTGGCTTGCAGCCGATTCATACTCTGTTTCTGTAATCGCTTCTCTCCTCCAATCGGCTTCGGCTTTAACTCTGCATGATTTACCAAATTTCGTCGTTAACAGGCGGACAACGAAATAAAACACTAGCTATGAAATTGTAACTCGAACAAACAAAATGTAAATGAATCAAAAGGTGACAAATAAGGTATCTAAGCAAGATATTAGGTTACCAACTATATCACTTAAGCATACAAGTAGATCGGGTTAAAACAAGCTCAAGCACAATAACAGAGGAGGCAAGAACGAGCGAACCAAGAGAGGAGACACGTAATTTGTTTCCCGAAGTTCGGATCCACGGATCCTACGTCTCCGTTGAGGGGCCATAAAGGACGGGTCTATTTCAACCCTTTCCTCACGAGGTTGCACAAATGCACTCCTCGATTTCACTCTTGATTTCTTCCCTTGCGAAGGCGAAATCGAAGCCTTCACAAACTTTTCGAGACACACCACAACCTTGGGTGCTCACCTGCGATGCCTAGCCATCTAGGAGACCTTAGTCCCCAAGAGTAACAAACACAATCGAAGATTTGCTTGCTATAAACCCTAGTGCTCAAAGTATGGAGTGAAGCTCACTAGCTCTCAACTTCTCAATCTCTCAATCCAACTCTCTTCCCTTCTCAAATCCCTCTCACAAAGTGGCACCACAAAGGTGGGGAAATGGAGAAGGCTATTTGACTTTGGATGTGTCTAGTAATGCCCAAGAACAGCCGCCACTCAAAGAAGGGGTGGAGGAGTTTATATACCCGAGCCTCTCAAAACTAGCCGTTGGAGGCCAAGATTCCATTTTTCGGAATTTCCAAAATGCATTTTCGGACAAGTCCAAAAATCAACAGAAGACAATCTCAGTTTCGCAGACATTTTCGGAACTTCCAAAAATTTTTCGGACTTTCCGAAATATTTTCGGAATTTTCGATAATTTTTTTCGGAATTTCCGAAAAACACCAGGAAACACGGCCATAACTTTTTGCTCGGAAGTCCGTTTTTGATGAACTTGGACTCTATGAAAAGCTCACTCAGAGAACTACCCAACTAAACCAAAAGTAAGGTCTAAAACCACTCAAAGGATAAGTTAAAACTTAGGTTTCTCTTAAGGTAGCACTAAGATAGGTCACTTTGAACACTGAGACATACACAAACATATCGACGTTGCATCCCTCTTGATAGTACGACATTCCTATACTCAAAAGTAAAGAGGAAGAGAATTATACTAATAGGAATGCCTTTTTCCATCTTCATTTCTTTGTCTTAAGGGACGCCAACGCCAAAACCGTTTCACCATATATTCTTTAAATGATTGATGCGGTTACTTGTAGCTTCAAATGACCTCACACGGTGCATCATGACAAAGCCGTCACTCGTCCTTCACCACCGGATTTGGTTCTTCGACACCAAGCTTCATGCTTGCCCTTCACCACCGCATGGTCCATCGTGACCGAGCATCGCTTGCCTTTCACCGTCTTGCCATAGTAGCCACTTTGTATCCCACATATTCAATATCTTCGCTTTGTCATCCTTAGTATCTTTAGGTGTAATCATATCTTTCTTGAGTATCAACTCATTTTTTAATATTGGGACCTATTTCTCTCATTCAATTCAATGAAATTGTTAATCCCAATAATCCGGTTGTCAACCTTTACTTGTTGACCAACCGATTACATGTATAAAAGGATATGAATAAATAATGAATATTAATCAACACCACAAGTGTCATATACTCAAATATATGCTCAAATGTAAAGATCCCAATTAAATAAAAGTGAATAACTTGGATCAATTACATGCATAACTAAACTATAGGATTTGCTCCCCCTAAATATATGCATACAAAATGTTTGTGTGAAGCAAGAGTATGCATAAAAAGATATGAAATATTGAGAGCTTATCCTATACAAGAATAGAAGACATTTATCAAATATAGACAATAAAATAAAGGCATACCTTCATTATCTTCATGTTCTCAATGTAAAGAGACTAAACAAGATATGGCTCAAACAAAACATTAGTCTCACATGCATATGTAATCACATGAAAATATTATATATGAATATATTAATATGTGCATAGAGAGGAGGAATGATACATACAACTTGATCTCCATGCACTTCATCCTTGTTGTGATTTAGGTCCACCATTGTCACACCCCGCCCCTGCGCCACTGTACAAATGGCACCGAGGAGGACGTGCCGCAGGAGAACGGCGAACCGCTTTCCCACGGAACCGCAAAACAGGTACCAGTCCCAGGATAACGATGCTGGTACCAGCGGTAACATGATGAATCAATGCAAGATTTAAATAAATACAATATACCTTTACGTTGCAGCTTCGGGGAATCCCTGAGTTGCAACCACCAATCAGAGTCAGCAGCAGCGAAACTTAGCGAAGCTAGGACACCAAATCCACCGGCAATAGTTTGGGTTTAGGGACGAAACTCCAACCTTCAATTTCTTCCTGAACTCAAGCCAAGAGGAGAAAAACAACAACAATGGGGGATTGAGTACTTTCGTACTCAGCAAGCCACTAGGAAATGTGTACATGCAAGCATCAAAGACAGGCTGAGTTTGTTTAGCAAATCATTTTTAAAACACTTTTCCTTTTTAAAGGTCTAAGTGTAGGTTTTCAAAGTAACTTTCCCTTCGGAGAGAGAGGCGTCTCACCTCAATCCGTCCACGAGTTGCTTTGCGACGACTCGAACGGGAAAATCAAATTTTAGCATTCATAGCACTTCCTTCTTTATTAGTTTCTTTTCACTTTCAAAACTTAACCCAACATTCTCTTCAACAATCATCCGTTAACCAAGTCTCAAGGTTAACAACTCCGGGTCCGGTCCTCTCGACCTGCCAACCCAAACTCGGCCATCTCGGCCCCTGAACCGGCCCTCTCGGCCCTATGGTGTCAGACGACACCCCAGGTCACACAGGCCTGTTCCCAACCACGAAGGCTGGCCGTCCGTCACAAAGAAGGACTCTGGTAACGGTTCCCATTCCACAAACCAATTTATTAAATGAGTTTTAAAAACAAATCTACGCTATGGGCATCACCTCACATTCGCCCTTGACCGTGGGCACGGCTG
Organism: Oryza officinalis; assembly: GCA_008326285.1. NCBI lineage: Eukaryota > Viridiplantae > Streptophyta > Magnoliopsida > Poales > Poaceae > Oryza > Oryza officinalis. The sequence goes on along the minus strand of BDMV01000006.1, from coordinate 45,434,380 downwards.
TTCGAACAGTTCAATTAAACCTCTGCAGAGACTGTACGCTTTTCCCACAAGACACGAAGCTTACACCGATACTGGCCGGTATCGGAAGTTCGTGACAAAGCCTTTCTCTAACCAAACCATAAATGTCCCGTGTCCCACAGATGGGTGGAATCTCTCCACCAAGCATTAGGCCAACTTTCAAGCCCTCATCTACTCAGGCCCCACCGTATGGACCCCCGACACATCCCCACTACAGGAGATTGCCGTAAACTCCACCATACCGGTGCTCCTCACCTGCTAACCTGCTAAACATCTATGTTTTAGCTAGTTACTCATCTAGGGGCATCCCATTCTACCCATGTGGTCGTACTGTGAGATGCTCGGATGTAAAACCCAAAGGAATCGGTCCTTATACGTGACTACGAAACCAAACCACACAGGAGAGGATTCGCACCGCAAGATTTCTCCCATAAAACCTTTTTATTTTTCAAAGTCACCGACTCCCCGAGTCGGGTTTTATAAACCTTTCACAACCCAAGTTTTTCCGCATCGATAACCATATATAAACCTGACATAAACAAAAGGTGCAAAAGGATACCTACGCCCAGAGAGCGTAAGTATTGAGGTACTGCTGTGGTGGAGCGACAAGGGTTAAGTTTAACAAGTTCCTACGGAAAATAATGCAACTACATAGGTTGGTCTGTCGGTCGTGTGCTCGTAGACCGATGGCCGATCAAAATAATTGTGCACGCTAAACATGCAAATTTGTAATTAACACATTTTATAAACTAGGAGCAATATGATCGAAGAGTGGCTTGCCTTATTGTTGGTCTTCAAATCTTCGAGAAAATCCGCGTCAGCTGCACTTCCGAAACGTCCACTACGCGATCGAAAAGAGAAAAACATCCAAAACCCTATAGAGTAGATAATAACTATTATAAACTATTTGTGCCATTGGGTAGACCTCATTTTTAGAAAGATTGAGGAAGTTGAACGGAGTCAATTGGACTTACGGTTGGGAAGATACGAATTTTGGAATATTAATGGATTTTCTGAAATGTGGAACTGAATTAAATTGGAAAGGAATATTCCCAAGAATATTCCTTGGCTGTGATGTTAAGAGGGAGGAATCGTGGACTTTATTATGGGAAGGCTTGGGCTTTAGCCCAGAGATGAAGGAGGTCGGGTAGGGACGTAAAGTGGACTTGGTGGATAGATTATCAGGCCTGTTGACCCAATGAAGTGGAGGGCGTGATGTAGACTTTGTAGGGATTTCCATGGGCTTAGCCCGACATCGTGAGGGAGGCAATATAGACTTTCTCAAAGTCTTCGGTCAAAGCCCGCGGGAGAGAGTCAAGACAGTGGGGCCCACCGGCGGGTCCCACCTACCTTCTTTTTCTTTTTCTCTTTTTCTTTTCTTCTCTCCTTATCCTCTTCTTTCTCTCTCTTTCTCATTTCTTTCTTTCTCTCTCTCCTTGCTTTTTTTCTCTGTTTCTTCCGGGAGAGAGGAGCCGAGTGGGAGGAGGCGGCCGGCTGGGGAGGCGAGGCGGCGGCGGTTGGGACGGGCGGCGCGCGGCCTGCGGCCGGGAGAGGCGGGAAGGCGGCGGCGCGTGCGGGACGCGACGCGGCGCAGGCAGTGGCGCGGCGCGCGGCGCGGCTGGCGCTGGCGCGCGGGCGCGTGCGGCGCGAGCGCGCCTTGGCCGAGATGGCGGCTGTGGCCAGGGCTGGCCTCGGGGTGGCGTAGGCGGTCGATGCAGTGCCGGCCGAGGCGGCTTGGCGCGAACTGGGCCACGGAGTCGGTCGTGCAGGAAGAAGAGAAAGAAAAAAAAAGAGGAGGAGGAGGTCGGGGTGACGGCGCGCGACACGGCCGGGTGGCGCGTGCTGCAGCGCTGCGGGCTCGGCCGGGGCGGCGCTGCGTGGCTGGTGCGCGGCACCGCGTGCGCCGGCCACGGCGCTCGGCCGGGAGGCGTGTGCGGCAGGGAGGAGGAAGGGGGTGGTCGCGACGGATTCGGGACTTCAGCGACTCGCTCCAGAGTGATAAAAATGGAGTGGTGAATCGGCTGAGAAACTTCACGGTAAGTTTTCTCCGGAATTTATACTGTCAAGATGATTCTGGAGGAAGAACTTGGCGACGAGAACGGCCATTGATGCACCTGTGTTTGCTTCTCTGTCTATAGACTTCAGCTGTTGTCGTTGCCCGGCTTGCTCGGCGAGCGGCGCGGAGCAGTGCCTACCTTCACTGTGCTGTTGTCGCTGCCTGGTTTGCTCGGCGAGCGGCGCGGAGTGGTGCCTAACTTCACTGTGCTGGCAGGACGGTGCCTAACCGTCGTTCGTTGCATGGGAGTTTAGGGAAAAACAGAGACAGAGAAAGAAACATGGATGCACGATTACTGGATGAGCCTGAGTGATTTTCCTGGCTTAATGAAGTGCAAAGGACCTCTGGGCGAAAAAGAACGGATAAACACCGGGCGGTAGAAATCCAAAATATTTTGGAATACTTGAATGGGAAGGAAATGACTGTCGATACATGCGCAGAAATATTGATTTTAATATGCACACGTATAGGAAATATTGGTCCGGTGATCGATGTCTAAAAATAAATATTTTTAGACTCTCTGGATGGAAATGAGACTATTTGACGACACGGTTAAAATCTCGAAATTGAAATTTCAACCGTACGAATTTTTTTGAAAGGTTAAGGAGTGAAAATTCGAACTGCAAAATTCGAATAATGGAAAATTAATTTTAGGAGATGATATCACGATCAAGATTCTGGGTTCACAAGGGAAAGAATCAATTGAGATCTTTGGCACAAAAATTCTAAATACACTCAAAGAACCAAATTTTTGAAAATAGGATTTTTAATAAAATAGAATTTTTGACGGGCGAAAATCAGGGTGTTACAACCATCAACGAATATTTCTATCTCAACTCATATGAAGTCCGTGAACCATTTCTCACAATTTCCACTTTCATATCTACATGAGACTAGGACAAAGAAAATGGTTATAAAAATATTAGTCTCGTATAATTGGATTTATCATTAATCATCAAAACTAAATTAGTGACACTTGAACTTTCACAACAAAACAGGGAAAAGGCTACATCAAACGCCTTCTTGCCCAACTTGTCAAGCCCTGCACGTGCATCCAGCCACCAAGATGCAAGATCAATGGCATCATGTGGTTGAGAAGGTAGGCGTACCTTCTGGTGGAAGATCCCCCAAACTTGTTTAGTAAAATGACATGCCACGAACAGATGGTCTCCAGTTTTGGGGGCAAGGTTGCACAAAGGACAGGCCGATTGACTCGGCCATCCCTGCCGATCAAGGTTGTCTGATGTCAACTAACACTTATGCGTGGCTATGTACATGAACATCTTGCAGCGACCTGGCATCTTAGGCCCCCCCATCCCCCCACATATCAGCTTGCCGCATCCCACACGGAGCTTACCCAGGAAGAACATCTTGTATGCTGATGAAGAGGAGTATTGCCCATCTTCAGTTAGCTTCCAAATGAAGCTATCCTGGATATCGGGCTGTAGGTGGATACCAGCGACTTGATCCCACAACTGAAGATAGTCCAGCAAGGCCTGCATTGAAAGCCCACCCTTGATGTCCCGCACCCATGCATGATCGACGAGCGTCGCCGCCATCGTGTGTTTGCTCCTGTGCACAAAGGAAAAAAGCGTTGGGGCGCAAGCAGCAATGGATATACCACCCGGCAGCTATGGCTCCTAGCAGAACATGATTGATTCCCCATTGCCAACCACAAAATTTGTTGCAGCGTGGAACCAAGCTTCCAGTTCGGGCTCATTTGGCAGCGGCAAACTAGCCCAAGGTAGGTGAGGTTGCATCCTTCGCAACAAGTTTTCCGTTGTCAGTGCTTTCTGATGTAGTACTAACCACCAGAGAAACCGATCTTTGGGTTATGTAGCGGTTTTTCAGATCGCCGCAAAATTTGGTTGAGCGATAGTTTCATGGAACTGTGTTCCATAAGCGCTTCTTGCGTTATACTCGTCATTCTATGTCCATATCCAAGCTATATCATCATCTTGTTGTATGCTATTGTGGTGGTGTTTTGATCGAGTAGGCCAGGTGTAGCTGATGTGGCTACCCAACAGCCTGAGTCACAGTACATTGGGGTGAACGGGTACGACAACGATGATCTTGGCAGAGGCGCAGAGCTCAGAGAAGATCAAACTTGTGCTATGATCTAAAATGAAACAACAGTTTAACGCATGATTAATTTAATATTGCGCTATGATTGCGAATTTGCAGGCGACTGCAGAATAGCAAAAGCGAAGCGAACTCTTTATGCTAACTAACTGGGTGGCCCGCGCAATTATGCGACTAGAACCCATACAAAATTATCTATTTTTTCACATTATTTTACTTAAATTTTGTTAGATAGCTATCTCATTGTCTTAAGACTTTGAAAAAGATCGAACTTTTTCAACCTCGTGTTTGTAATTTTATATTTCTTAAAAGTTACGTCAGTCGCTACCCCTTGCTCCTTTGGCACCCCTTTATTTGCTTGCCGATCTATCACTGCTTCTATTCATCTTCCTTAGAACCTGTTAACACCAAAATTTGGTAAGCCTTGAAGTCATCATCGGCCTAGAGTCAGTATCGGCTTCAAAGCCCTGAAATCAGCCGATGAGAATTATCAGTCACCAGCAGTTGGATTCTTGATGGATTCGGTTAAAAAATTAATCAATTAAAGGAATATTATCCAGAAGAGACCGAGTTCGAAGAGGATGCAGCATGGCAAGTTATCTATTAATTAGGTATAGTCAGTTAGTTTCCTTTTACTTTTTGGAAAGATTGTTTAGAGTCCGAATAGGACTTGTATCTTTTACTTTATTTTTAGAAAAGTTTGTGTCTTGTCCAATAAGGAGTAGTATCTACCCATGGGTATAAATATGTACATCCAAGGTCTTTGTAAGAGATCTCTCGATTAATACAACTTTCGGCGTATCTCCACCCTCTTTCCCGAGGTTTTTATTTATCAAACGACAGAACTTGGCACCTGACGCAGGGTTGCATCGGCTTTCGATCTCCGACGAAAGGGTAAGTTCTACGTTCCGTTGGCCCTGGCAATTGTATCGGCTACATTGGTGTTGTTCAAGGCTGCATCGCTTCGACCTCTTGGATCGCTCTGGTTCGGTTGATATATTTGTGTACCTATTTATCATATATCTTAGTTAATCTAAGTCGATTATTCAATTTTCTTGTATCGGTCAGATCTTTTCTAGGGTTTTGCTGGTATTGGCTAAATTGTTTTATTGACCTAGATTAGCTAAGGTATCTACCACCCTGAAAATCGGTCGAAGGCTTGGTTGTCTAGATATTATGTTTCTTTTTATACTTTGCGCTACATCAGTCCTAGTCATGCTTAAAACCATAATCTCTAGCCTGCTTTCTGATTGCCAATAAGAGTTTCATCGGGGTTTCAGCAGATGAGTTATTTGGACGTTGCATCGGCTCACAAGGATTACATACAAGTTGGATTTAGCTGATGACAACAAAGGCTTTATATATTATTTAATCATTTGGATTTAACGACATCGGACCTTCAGCTGATGTATGCTTTAATCTTCGGATCAACGTTTATTTTATCATATCACTATTGGCCGAGCGAGAAGCGGCCCGAGAAGAAGAGAAAGGCAAAGCAGACTTCGGCAGGGAGATTTGAATTGGAAGGATTAGGGTTTGGATTCGAATTCCGATTTTGCGATTTCTCCGGAACTGAGCTGAGAGGGCGAGACACGAGATCCATGCACACAACAAGACGCAACCGAAGAGCAAAAATTTTCGCAAATAGAGTTTCTAGGAATTAGGTTTTCTCGCTAACGCCACGACAAAACGGGCGTTACATTTCAATAGTCTTTATTTTTATTATGAATTTTAGTAATTTATAAATTGTATTCCTAGTTGACTTTTTCTTTTTCTTTTTCTAATTTTGGAATTTATTTTATTTTTTTATTTTAAATTTTAATTAATCTCGTATTGTGTTCTATATGGACTATTATTTCAATATCCCTTATTTTTTATTTCCAATTTTAGTTGTTTCAAAATTTTATTCCTACTTGAACTCTATTTTTATTTTTCTAATTTCGTAATTTATTTTATTTTTTATTTCGAATTTAATTAATCTCGTATTGGGTTATTATATGGAATCTTTTTCTAATATTGCTTATTTTTAATTTCGAATTTTAGTTATTTTTAAATTATATTTTTACTTGGGTTTTTTTTCTTTTTATATGATTGATGTGAAAATTTATAGAACGTGATGCCTTTTCTTCAAAGACTGTCTTAGTAATATAGCAATAGATATGCAAGCCACGCGGAATTCGGAGGTTAAAGCAGTAGTGGTGGTGGAAATTTAAAGCGATCCTTTGGAATCTTGATTACATCTGCCAATCAAGCACGAACATGGAATAAATTTGCAATCCTACCCTCAAGATCGCTGTGCCCAACGCCATGCTAGGCAGCCCAGGCTGCCGCCCACTCGCGTGCAATCACCTTCCTCAAAGATGGAGCGTCGGGTGAGGAAGGAATTAGTGTAGATTGGTCGAGTCTGTGGATGTCCTTCAGTTTTTAAGTAATTTGGCTTCGTTGGAAGCTCTTGATTATCAGCTGGACTGCATCAACATTTAAGGAATATTAGAAATTTTTGAAGTCGCAAATCTGACGGGTTTGATTACTAAGCTACAGCATCGTTATATTATCTATTATATCTTTTGAGATAATGCTAGGGCCTAGAGGCTGTTTGTGACCGCTTGGATCATGCAGTGATTCATCCTTTTAACATGAATCATCTGCCGTTGGTTGTTCTACAAGTACTTCATGTCGGAATTTGTCATTACTAAATGTTGCCATGGATTTGGTGCTTGTTCATGTTGATGCCAATTGCTTCCAGTTTTTAGCTGCCAAAATTTATTTCTGTCTTGATTGCCACGAAAATTTTGGTGTTGATTTGTCGCGGCATGATGTGAGACACCACTATCCTTACAATGTCTTTACCCGTTGTAAAGCATGAACGTTTAGCTAGTTCAATAGAAGTTTCTAAAGAAAAAAAAGGCAATTTCCTAAAAACCAAGCATTCGCTAACATAAAACTAGCGTATAATACTTATATGCTACTTTAGTGCCAACAGAACATACAAACAATTATATTGATATATCACTGTATTGTGGGTTTCAGAGTGGTATTGTAGCGTGAAGGGACAAATTACAATTCTTTCGCCACTCTTCTCTTCTCTGTAGGGGGCTGGCTGTAAATGTGTTGCCTACGTGGAATATCATGCACTAACACAATGGCTCAAAATGACATGTAAGCAAAACATCATGGGCTCAAATCACTAACACAAAAGAAGCCCAGTCAGTCAAACAGGAGAGATTAGGCATCACCACATATACATGTACCAACCCTAAGCATCAAACAATAAAAACAGATTTGTTGTGGCTTGGTTTCACTACTTAGATGATAGTGGTTTTACCAGAGAACAAGCTAAGTCACCTGTGAGTTAGTGCCCTGGTCGGTGAGTTAAACGTGTAAGTTCAAGGTGTAGATAAGAAATGCAAGAGAATAGAGACTAACACTAAAAGGGAAGATATCTTTTTATTGCTGAAAATAACACAATCAACTCCATTATGCAAATACTAACTTTGATCCCTAGGAATGGAGCTCCTATCACAACTAGAATTCTAAACCATATCTCATAAACATTCCTAAGACTGGACTGAGACTATCTTGTTGCTGCTTTGCCTCAGTTTGCTGTCTTACTGCTGTAAGGCTGTAAGCTGCAGCAGCTATCCTAAATGACATCATTCTCCTTACCTTCAATCTCAAGCATTCTAATGACACGGTATTGCTTGTGACATCTGGGACTTGACCCTATCTGTTCATGAATGAATTTGTGGCTTCATCCTACTTGAAAGAATATTAAGCAGGAAGAATATTAAGCTAGCACATAGAAAGTAAAGAGTAAAGATGTTAAAATAATGATCAATAGGAGGACTAGGTTGGCACATGAGAACATACAAAAACAGTACAACAAGCAATTATCCATGTTAATGCAGTAATTAACAGAGTGCGAAAAACACTTTGGGAACTGTTACAGGCTTACAGCAGCAACACAACTTGGTACAAAAGGTAAGCTCGGATGTTTGTATAGTAGTATATATAATATATCAGACAGTTATGACTACACCAATAAGAATATACAGTCACCCAAAGGGCTATAAAGCAAAAGATAGCTTCAGAATTAAAACAGCAGCAAGACAGTATAATATGAGAAGTAACTTCAGAAATTTGTGGAACTGTATATATCAGATAGGTATGACGACACCAATAAGAATGCACTGTCAAAGAAAGGAACCATTGGACTTGTTGTCATTTGGCATTTCATGCCAGTAAAGGTTAATGAGGACAAAGCAGTGTGTTCTATGTACTAATATTAGTAACCCAAGCCTTGAAACTAATTCTCTACTAACTCCAGAATTTTAACAATTTCAGTGAGCTACTTCAGAGTTCTGACAAATTATGTGAAGATAGATTAATAGAAATATGTAGGTAACAATCCCACAGATCATATCAGAAATAAACACAAGGACATGCAGTACATCCAAAATCGCTGTTAGTGCAATCTGAAACCCAAGATAACAAACAGGAAAAGAAGATCATGACTAGTTCAGAAGTACACTACAAAAATAGGATCAGAATTCAGTCTTTCACATAGTCAAATTGGCTTTGAAAGATGTATTGGAGCTGTTTTCAATTCATAGATATGCCATTTCAGATATACTATGAGATATATAATGCGAATGGTAACACAAAAACAGAGCAGGCAGGCACAAGGCATTGGATAATGGATATCATGCATTTCAATTTCTCTGGTGATACTAAAATTGAAGATGTAGAAAAGAAACCAAAGGTGAAAGTTATGTATATTTGTATACCGTCGATTAGCACTTTCCAGTTTCTCGGATATTACAAGCTATAGGGCCATAACTCTGACTGGTGACTGACAACTAAAACTCGATGAAGACCTCTGAATGACACGGCTGGGTTGTACCAGCGCCAGAGTTGCTCTCTTGTATAACGCCATTCGCCAAAGCTTCTTGGATGATGTCTCCTTGTTGAACAACCATACCCAACGGAATCGCATTGTGAGAAAGAGAAACAAGTTGCAGTGAATTGATGTTTCTAGCTTTCCTCAAGAAAAACCTCACAAGCTGCATCTCAATGCTGGTCCTGTTGAAGTTCATCATTCTTACCGCCTTAAGGTTATCTAAGACATACTCTGGCACACGTTCGCTCATCGACTGCAGCAAATCTTCGTTCACCGCCTCCTGCACATGTTCCCTGATTCTTGGGAGCTGCAAGCACAGACCGTAATCGTGTTCAGAAGGATCATGATTAGATGAGAACACCACATGCAGATTCATCAGATGCAATAAAAGGGGGAAACGACTTTTAAGCAATGCAAAATCCAGATTCCAGAAATGCTTATGAGGTGCTATCAGCTATGCATTAACCTGCAGAAAGAGGTTGGTCAGATTTGGGAATTGGAAGCTCTGGAGGAACGCATAGATGTCAGCCACGTTCAGGGTCTTTATGTCAAACATGAGCAACTGCAGCTCTGTCAAACGCTGAAAGCCGCCAAGCCAGTCCAACTGGGTAGTTCGTTCTTCATCAGGCAAGCTAGACAAGCTAGGCACAATCTGAAGGATATCAAATCATCCATGAGTCCACCAAACCAAACGATATCAATCAAAACAATAACAACATGATACTTATCAACGGAACAGAACAGAAGAAACCTTGAGGGCATTGCTGCAGATGGTGAGGTTGGAGAGGTTGGAGAGTTTGGGAAGTGCTTTCTGGGCCCATTTACCGAACACCTTGGGAATTATCGGTCCGTCGTAGCAGATGTAAAGGTCGGTGAAGGAGGAGCGGCGCCACGTGCGCGGCAGGTAGAAGGACGAGAGGAAATGCCCGCTGTAGAAGACGGAGCGGAGGCTGGTTACACTAACGACATCCACCCTCTTGAGATCCTTGCACCCGGCGATGGTGAGACTGCTCAGCTTCGGCCCGCCCGGCGGGATGGCGACGGCGTCGAGCAAAAAGCAGCTGCGAAGGTCCAGAACCCGGAGATTGGGGCAGCGCGTGATCACTTTTCTGAAAACGTAGCTCTCGATGGTGACGAAGTGGAAGCAGATTGCTGAGAGCTCGTTGAAGCGCTGGTCCGTGAAGCGCATCTTGGAGACGACGATGTGGCGGAGCGAGAGGTGCGCGATCACGCGGCTCAAGATCGGCAAGTGGAACCTGACTTTCTCTGCAACATTCCGGTTGGTCAGCTCGACGTGGAACTCCTGGACGCGGCAGTCCGCGGATCTCTTGATGATGCTCTTCAGGTGAGAACTCTTCATGATGGTGTGGACGACGACGGAGAGGCGCTCGAGGCGGCGCTCCTCCTCCAGGATCTTGACGAGGCCCTCCACGGAAGGTGCGCGGCGGGCGCGGATCTCGTAGCGCCTGGATTTCTGGCCCCAATCCTCCTTCCACAGCTTTTGCCACGCCTTGGAGAGCGCCGTCGTGCGGATGGCGGACTTGAGCGGGAGGAAGCTGATGATGCGCAGAACCATGTCGTCAGGAAGCACCACCATGGGGTCAGAACTGACGTGATCCTCCGCCGCCGCCACCGGGGCCACCGCCGCAGGAAGGCCGTCGTCGGGAAGCGCCTCGAGGGGGTCCACCACCATGACGTCCTCCTCCGCCGCCGCGGCCGAAGCCGCCACCGGGGCCGCCGCCGCAGGAAGACCGTCGTCGGGAAGCGCCTCGAGGGGGTCCACCACCATGACTTCGTCCTCCTCCTCCGCCGCTCCGCATCCGCCGTTTCCGCCGCCCTCCACCCGCCGCCTCTTCACGCCGCCGCTGCCGCCGCCGGCGGATTCGAGCGCCATCGCCGCGCGGGCGCGTTCTCCACTTCCCCCCTCCGCTCTCTCTCCCATTTTCGCCTTCTCCGTCAAGCTAATTGCGTTCGCTAATTGCGTTTGGATTTGGATTCAATTCGAAGCAGAGCAAACCGCGGCACTAGACCATTATATAGGCCAGCTGGCTTCCGCTGGCGTATGCTGGCCGCTTCTGGGCCACCTCAACTGGGCCCATTTAAACAAACTCAATAGAACTAGGCTCAGAGAAGCCCAGCCGCCAGAGCAGATGTGGACGCGCGAGGGAAGCCGACGCGTGGCCGGCGACGGAGTGGACGTGGTTGTCCTCACCGGAGACTGTTTCGAAGAATACTCACACGACGTGCAGTGCAATTTCTTTCCCCATCTCCACGGCAAGAAACGGCCTGATTTCTTGACGAAACAAATACACATCACTTGAGAAATCTGTCGAGACCTTAGACCTTAGGTCACGGATAAATCGAGGATAGATGAGAAACTAATATTTTTTTTGTCTATCCTAAAAAAATAAAATGAGCTCGAAAAGTAAAGTCCCTTACGTTATATGATATTCTGATATAATGATCTTGTATGTAATTATAGGATTGGGATCAGCTTATATAACCTTCAAATGTACATGTGAGGTTACTGTTCTACATAGGAAGTTACTACGATATCTCTATAAAGCTAAAAACCCTAAAGCTATCTCTAGTTGTACATTTGTGTGGTCTTTCGAAACACCTAACGTCAACATGCAGGAGTGGTTCCCACAATATCTTCTTAGAGAATACTCCTCGCTTAACAACGTAACCTTTAGGCCTCATCCGTTCTAGTCGAATGGTAACTGATAAGCTAGAATACTCATTCCCAGACTGGCCTTCTTGTCACGTTCGTCGGTCTTTTAGTATTTACCTATCATATTAGGTCAAGAAGTATTTGTCGCGAGTAAATACCTTTTTGGCAAGTGAGTGAGAAAGTGTTTTGGTCAAATAGAGAGATGGTATTTGCCTGCTGCTACAGCAAAATCCTTGGTAGGCAAAACCATTCCTCTGTTTTCTTAAAAAAAATAATCATTCCTGTGCTTCGTTAACCATTCCTCCGTTCCGGGTTTGCTGATCATAAGTTTGACATGAATATAGCTTTTAAATTTGATTATGATTGATGAGAAGTCATCGAGGTTCATAATAGAAGAGAACAAGGTTCAGTGTGCGTGTGCGTGTCTTTGCCCAAATTTATATGGCTCGTACCCGGCTGACACGGGGACGCTCCAGCGCCAACGCCGGTGTCCAAATCCGGTCATTTTGACACAGTCCTCCGACGAGCAACGCGAAACCAGCGTCAGCCATCCGCAACCATCATAGGCGAGGCAACGCGACACGCGCGCATGAGAGCCTCCTCGATTTTAGCGAGCTGCCACGAACTTTGCATGCCTAATTATACCTTCCCCCTCCTCCTCCTCCGCTGGAACGCCTTTGCTTCCCACCACTACACGTTCCCCCTCCCCCTCGATCGGTCGAGCGAGCCGGCGAGCAATTCTTGCCTCGACGATCCCTCCTCCGTTCGCGCTAGCTGGGCAGAGGACGGGGGTGCCAATGCCGCTTCGGCGGCGGTGGACGGTGCTTTTGTTAGGCGTCGCCGTCGTTCTTGCCGTCGTCGTCGCCGGCGCACGGGCGCAGGACTACAACAATGGCGGCGGAGACGGCGACGGCGAGGACGAGGAGGAGAAACCGTCGTTCAAGGCGCAGGAGGCGTGCAACGGCGCGTTCCTGACGTACACGTTCACGGAGCGCGCCAAGGAGTACCCGCGGACCAAGAACGCGACGGCGCAGGCGTACGCGTTCAAGGCGACGGCGACGGTGCTCAACACCATGACCGAGGACCTCAAGGCGTGGCAGATGTTCGTCGGGTTCCAGCACAAGGAGATCCTCGTGACGGTCGGCGGCGCCGTGCTCCTCGACGGCACAGACCTCCCTGCCAACGTCTCCGGCGGCGTCACCTTCGCCGGATACCCCATGGCCGACCTCCTCAACTCCATCGAGACCGCCGGCGACCTGACGCAGATCCAGGCACAGATCGACATCACCGGCACCCAGTTCGGCGTCAAGCCGCCCACCGCGCCCATGCCCAAGACCATCAAGCTGTCCAACCCCGGCTTCCGCTGCCCGGCTCCCATCCACAAGGAAAGCGTCATGTACGTGTGCTGCGTCAAGGACCCCAAATTCAAGGCCAAGAAGGTGAACACCACCACCCGCTACCTGCGGCGGCAGAAGGCCGACCTGACCATCGCCTACGACGTCCTCCAAGCGTTCGGCAACAACTACATGGTGCAGGTGACCATCGACAACTGGAGCCCCATCAGCCGGCTCGACAACTGGAACCTCACCTGGGAGTGGAAGCGCGGCGAGTTCATCTACAACATGCGCGGCGCCTACACGCTCAACAAGGAAGGCCCCGCCTGCGTGTACAGCCCCGCCGCCGGCTACTACAAGGACTTCGACTTCACGCCGGTGTACAGCTGCGAGAAGCGGCCCATCATCGTCGACCTCCCGCCGGAGAGGGAGAAGGACAAGGACGTCGGGAACATTCCCTTCTGCTGCAAGAACGGCACGCTGCTGCCGCCCACCATGGACGAGTCCAAGTCGCGCGCCGTGTTCCAGATGCAGGTGTACAAGTTGCCGCCGGACCTCAACCGGACGGCGCTGTACCCGCCGCAGAACTGGAAGATCATCGGCAAGCTCAACCCGCAGTACGTGTGCAGGCAGCCGGTGAGGGTGAGCCCCATGGTGTTCCCCGACCAGACGGGCCTCATGTCGTCCACTCCGGCCGTCGCGTCGTGGCAGGTGGCGTGCAACATTACACGCCCAAAGAAGCGCGCCGCCAAGTGCTGCGTCTCCTTCTCCGCCTACTACAACGACTCCGTCGTGCCGTGCGACACCTGCGCCTGCGGCTGCGGCAACGACACGGCGACGTGCGACACGGACGCCCGCGCCATGCCGCTGCCGCCCGAGGCGCTGCTCATCCCGTTCGACAACCGCACGGCCAAGGCACGCGCCTGGGCCAAGATCAAGCACCGCCGCGTGCCCAACCCGATGCCGTGCGGCGACAACTGCGGCCTCAGCATCAACTGGCACATCATGAACAACTACAAGTCGGGGTGGGCGGCGCGGGTCACCATCTTCAACTGGCAGGACTACACCTTCAAGGACTGGTTCGCCGCCGTCACCATGCGCGACCACTACAGCGGCTACGAGAACGTCTACTCCTTCAACGGCACAAAGATGGGCGCGCCGTTCAACAACAGCATCTTCATGCAGGGATTGCCGGGGCTCACCTACCTCGAGCCAATCACCGACGGGAGGACGCCGGCGGATCCAAGGGTGCCCGGGAAGCAGCAGTCCGTCATCTCCTTCTCGCGGAAGGACGCGCCAAACGTCGACATTGCCAAAGGGGAAGGCTTCCCCAAGAGGCTCTACTTCGACGGCGAGGAGTGCGCGCTCCCGGACACGATACCCAAGCCATCGAGCGCACACCGGCGGGCCGCGGCGGCGGCTAGCCTTGGGCAGATTGTCATGGCAGTAGTGCTTGTGATGCTTGTGGCGGTTGTGGACTCCTTGTGCTTATGATGAGTGAAAATTTCAGGGGATTATATATAGCCATTGTTTTTTAGCCTTTTAGGGTGCTACATTGCTCGACATTTTCATCATTTTGGGGAAATTTCACTCGAATTCAGATGTTACAGTGTGATCCCCTAATGCAGGAACTGCAATCCTTCACTTGCATAGTCACACAAGCATAGAGGTACACAGGGGTTATACTCAATTAAACAAGTGAAAAGGGGCAAGTGAGAATACGCCGGTGAATATGACGGTGAACTTGTGATGGTTATACGGGTTTGATGGGAGTTGCAAGGGGAAGAGGGCATGCAGCATTGCAATCATGTGGTATGTTTCAGTTTGTCACGAATTTATGCTCATTGACTGGGTTTCCTTTTCATTTCCGTTTCTTTGATTTACAGAACACATGAGTTTGTGTAGCATTTTATTCTCTTGCATGATTCCATATGCTTCCAACATATTAGGGGGGATCACATATCACAATTACGTTACAGACACTTGCTATTTTAGGCTTTTAGCTAAAACAACTGCACAATCCAAGCAGCTGGTTATGGCATTCTCATGTCATGTTTTAATGTGCAACAGTGCAAGTCTGTGAAGTTTTATGCTTATGAATGAAATCCAAACCCTTCCAAAACGATAAAAACAGACACTAACCCTTCCAAAACAAAGGCGGTAGCACCAGTATAATTTGGGTTTTCATACATTCAAGCCTTGCTCTGGAAGAGTGTATGCCTATCAGTTTACACAAAGAACTACTCTCAGACCACAAGAAGTATGGAAATTCCAGGATTCATTTTTGCACTTATATTTGTCCATTCTGATATGTGCAAGCATCAATGAATAACTACAAAATTGCAGATTAAAATACTAATGACATTCATGAATGTACAATCAGTTTGTTCTTCATGGAACTCACCATTTTGAAAGACATGGTAGTATGGTACGGAGTATATGATAAGATTAGTTAAAGAGTCAAACATATGCTGAAACCATATTTTGATTTCTACTACAATTGGAAAGAACAAACAGAAAACCTACAATATTAAAAAACACTGAAGTAATTATTCTGTTTCTTCTTTGATACACACACTAGACTTTTCTAACGCTTGAGGATCACATCAGACATGTAGTAATTTTAGTTATCAGTAATAGCATCTATCCCATTTGATATATCCCATCAGTCTGCCTACATTAAACTATGCTAACATAGAAGAAAAATTCAGGTAGCCCACAAGTAATTTTCAGATTGAGATGGATAGTAATCCTCATAACTGACATGTCAATATTTAAAATTTAGGTACCACATCAACAAAAAGGATTAATTGATGAGTGGAGAATTAGAATTTCAGTTCGGCGAAAGACAAAAAGGAATCAGTTCAGTGCATACAGATAATCCCCTGCTGTTATGTAAGTAATGAAGCCCTTTTCTCCACCGAAATCGATATCAACATACCTTGTACAATGTACTTCAGTAATATTGTTCATTTCCTTCGGTTACACTGTAAGTACTTGTTTCTGCACATGTTATTTATTAGAGCAATTTTATCATCCTTAAAAAGATATTGAGAGGTGCCGTATTTTTTAGTGAAAAAATGTGGTACCTCAAGATACTAAAATTTTTAGTGTAAAATGTTGGTACCTTAAGAAAGTATCTCAAGGATGGTAAAATTTAAGTTTTGTTTGTTATTTTTGTTACAATTTGTAGAAGTTGAATTTTAACTTGCATATTTTTGGAGTGATATATTACATATTGTTCTATCTTATCAACTTTTTTTTAAAAAAATTTATAACTATTTAGATGACAAGCAATAAACGGGTGGACGTCCACCCGAGTGATTAAAACAGTTTCCCAAATTTCCCTATCTATTAGCATGCCCTATATCTTTCCAGCCTCTTAGTGTTCCAGACCTAAATTTTGAACCATAGCCATTGTTCGGCTGCTGACTGAACAATTCTACTGGGCAAACAGATCATCTGAATGAAATGGCTGAGGTGTAGAATCATGATAGCCACAAAGAGTTACCTGGACAGTTGCGGAAGCTTTTTTGAGATGCAACAGGCCGGCTTCCTGTTCCGGGTACACCCATATGGGATTGAGAGCGACTGGTATCATCCTCTGAAGGAAGTTGGCCTTCCTGAACAGAAAGAGCACCAGCTCAATCTCATTGCAGTGACACTTGAAGTTCGTCATCTTTCCCACTGCAAGTTCTTGTAAGCTCTCCTCTGGTGGCTCCTCCCCCGCCTCCTTGAGAGCGTCCTCATACGAATCACGACCCTTTGCTGGGAGCTGAAAGCACGGATGCAATAATTCAGGATCATCAGAAGGAAATAATATTAGGAGCAAGCAATTGAGCACAAGCAAAAGTAATGGATTTTGCCAGGTGATTACAAGCACAAAGAGCATCTTCAGCCGAGGACACCGGCAGGTCTTGAGAAATCCATAAATGTCACTGAGGTTGATCGTTTTCATTCCAAACATGCGCAGTTGCAGACTTGCAGCTCTCTCAAACTCCTCAAGTTGCACAACTTGACATCGTTTCCGGCATCACGCATGATGGACACATCCTGAAGAGCAAATAACAGAGCATTTTATGAGTAAAGTAAAATCAAGGAAACGTGACTACGAAAAATGACAAATCGACGAACCCGGAGAAAAAAACTGCATAGCGTGAGGACCGTAAGGTTGGACAGATCTGGGAGGGCCTTGAACCATTTGTTGTACAGCGGGGGAGCTCCCGAGCAACCGAAGCAGATGCAGAGGTCGCCGAGCGAGTCCTCGGCCGGAAGGCAGAGAGACGTCAAGAAGCCACCGGTGTAGAGCAAGGAGCGGAGACCGCCGAGTTTGCCGGAGCTGATGTCGGTGACTTCGGGGCACTCAACGACGGTGAGCCTCATCAGTTGCGGTTGCATTCTAGCGCACTTGAAATCGATGTGGTTGATGAAGTCGCAGCGGCGAAGGTCGAGGACACGGAGGTTGGGACACCTCGTGACGATAGAGCAGAGGTTGTTGTCGCCGAGTTTGGTGGTGTGGATTCGGATATCTTTCAGCGTGGGGAAGAGGCCACCGGTGCGGCGTAGCCTGATGACCTCGACGCCGATTAGCGAGAGGCGCACGAGCTGCCGGCTCGTCTGCTCGAAGCGGAAGGAGAGTCTCCGCCATCTCGGGCTGTTCTCGATGTGGATCTCCTCGGCGGAGCAGACGGCGGCGTAGTCGAGTCAGAAATTGACGTCCTCCATCTTAAGCGCGCTGTAGTCGTTGCCGTTCTCGATGGTGAGGGAGAAGCGGAGGAGTGGGCGTCCCCAGAGGCGGCGGCGTTGCCGCAAAAGGCGCAGCTGCTGCTCCCAATTGCGCGGGTCGAGTGTGAGGGTGACGGAGACTTCCGGCCAGTACTCTCTCCATAGCTTGCGCCACCCGGAGGAGATCGACCCCATGCGGACGACGGATTTGGCCGGGAGGAAGCTCATGATCCGCAGCCGAGCCTCCTTCGACAGCGCCGAGATGCGGTCCATCTTCGGCGGCGTCTCTCCACCGTAGCCTAGCCGCGTCTTGGGGACGGATACGGCGCCGGCGCCGGAGACGCCGCAGGAGTTGTGCGGCATCGCGGCTGCTCTGCTCTCGCCGCCGCCTCTTCGCCCTCTCTGTCTCTGTCGCTTCTCTTGCCTTCTCCGAGAAGCCACCGCAGCTCCTGATTCGAATTTCGAATGAAGAAGACGTGCCTAGAAGGCCGGCCGTTTTCAACTTGTCTCGTAATGGTTCCAAGCTTGCGCCCAACTGTCATCCTAGATGGGCCGGGCCTATGAGCCCATGAAGCTTCCGGGAGTTTTGGACTGGGCCTCTCCTCCCAAGACGGAACTGAACTGGCCCAATACCCACTCCCTCCGTCCCAAAATAAACTAACCTATGAGACGATTTGACTCAACTTAGTACAAAAAGATTGTGTTATATCCTGTGTAAAGTTCGTTTATTTTGGAACGAAGGGAGTTTACTTGGTAAGTTTATTTTCACGAAAGAATCACTCCAATATCCCTTGGGCTCCCAGACATAGTCGTGGCACTTAAAATCAGGATGAGAGCTTATACCAAAAAATGAATATTAGGTGCTGCATTTTCTTTGAACAATAAATGACACTCCATTGTTACAAGAGAAAAAATTCACAACACAGGAAGACTGCAACAGTTCATGTTTGTCAAGCCACGTAGAGTAGTACTACTCTCAAGTCCACAAGGAGGATGGAAGGGGGAAATTACTAGTTTCACTTCACAATTGCTCTTGTTTTTGTCCATTTTGATCTTTTGAAACAAGAAGCAAACAACTACTGAAACTACAGATGAAAACACTGATGGTATTCGTGACAATCAAGATGCAAACATATGCTGAAAGCATATTTTAACTTGTACTAGTAGGAGTACTACACTATGGAAAAACAGATTATAAAACCTAAAACTTTCTCAGAAACCTGCAGACTTTTCTAGCATTTCAGAAACCTACAGCTTATACTGATGCTTTTGTTATACACACTTTGGAGTATCATGGCCCATGAGGATCACATAGAACTTTTTGTAACTTGTAGTTATCAGTAAATAACAATCTTAGAGGTAAACTGGCAAAATCTCTCAATTGATATATGCCATCAGTCTATTTAATTATGTTAATACAGAACAAACATTCATGTAATCTCCTACTAGTTCTTATCAGACTGATAAGAAGGACAGTAATCCTTATAACTGACAGTAGAAATATTCAAAATCTAGCTATTGCATCCACAGAGTTCAGTTTACACTGGAGGATAAAATTTCAGTTTATATCATCATGGGGAAATATCCGTATCAGTCTGCACAACTATACTATGCTAACACAGAACAAACATTCAGGTAAACTCCTAGACTCTTTTCAGATTGACAAGAAACAAATAGTAATCCCCATAACTGACATGGCTATATTTCAAATTTAGCTATCACCCACAGAGTTTAGTTCACATGTGGAGGATAAAATTTCAGTTTAACAGAACGGCAAAATATCCAATCAGTCTGAAATTCTGCATAATTCAGGTAAACTCCCACAGTACATTCTTTTCAGATTGACAAGTAATCCTCATAACTGACATGATAATATTAAATATTTAGCTATCGCATCCACAGAAAGTTCAATTTACACATGGAAGATTAAAATTTCAGTTTTAACTAACATTGTGGCAAAACACGAAAAGGAAGCACTTCACAGGATTCTGCACCCAAGTTTATTTTGTAATCCTTTTTCCACAGAAGTTGATATGAACATATTTCACTGGAAACTCATATGTATAGCTAAAGTTGCTAAAATGCCAAATACTACCAAGTAATTCAATTACTTTGTTAAAGTAAAACTGAGGGGAAAAGGAAATCAAGGTATAACAAGACTGTACTTGTTTCTGCACATGTTGTCTACTAGTAGCAAATCCTGTATCTCTTTCCAACCTATTAGTGCTCCAGATCAGTAGAACCGTACGGCATCTCGACTCCTGGCTGAACACTACTTCGTCTTCTTGGGAAGGATATCTGAATGAAATGACTTGAGTGTAGAATCATCAGCACAAACAGTTAGCTGGACATTTGCTGGAGGCTGGAGTTGCAGCCGGCGTTCTTCCGGCACCGGTTGGGGACAAACTAGTATCAGTCTCTGGAGGAAGTTGGCCTTGTTGAACAGAAACTGCAGCAGCTTAATCTCAATCGGGTCGTACTTGAAGTTCGTCGTCTTTACCACTACAAGTTTTTCGAAGCCCTCCTGTGGCTCTCCCTTCACAGTGTTCTGCAGGGATTCGCAACCTTGTATTGGGAGCTGAAAGCACAAAGAGATACTAATTCAGAATCATCTGAAAGAAATAATATAAGAGTGGCTTCACTCTAACAGACAAATAGATAGGTGCAGAGATGAGAGCTGCAATGCAGGTGGTGACCTGCACAAAGAACATCTCCAGCTGAGGACAGTGGCAATTGTTGAGGAAGGCATAAATGTCACCGAGGTTGATCGGCTCCATTTGGAACATGATCAGCTGCAGCTCTCTCAAACTCCTCAGGTTTCTCTTGATCGCATTACGCGTGGCCGTGAGAGACATAGCCTGAAAGTGCAGAAGTAGCAAAATAACTTTCTGAATTAGCAAGTAAAATGGGTTGGAAGTTTGAAGCCTGACTCAGAAAAATTGACGAACCCGGAGAGAAGTGCTGCATATGGTGAGGACTGCGAGGTTGGAGAGATCCGGGAGGTTACTGAACGAATTGTTTGACGGCAGGGGAGTTCTTCCCCAGATCGAGAACATGATGCAGAGGTCGGTGAGCGAGTCGTTGGCCGGAAGGGAGAAGGACGACAGGAACCCACCACGGTAGCGAAAGGAGCGGAGGCCGAGGAGCTTGCCGGCGCGCAGGACGGTCGCCTCGGGGCAGTCCGCGACGGCGAGGCTCATCAGGTGCGCTCCGGCTTGCTCGGCGACGTCGATGTGGCTGATGATGCTGCAGCTGCGAAGGTCGAGGACGCGGAGGAGGGGGCACGCTCCGACCACAAAACGGAGCACGTGGTCTTGGAGCTCGGCGGAGAAGATGTGGATCTCCTCGAGCTGGAAGACGACGCCAGTGGGGTTCCCGCGTGGCTTGGCAACCTTGACGCCGATCAGCGAGAGGCGCACGAGCCGCCGGCTCGTCTGCTGCAAGGGAAACGAGAGTTTCCGAGACTTCTTGTTCTCGATGTGGATGGCCTCGGCGGAGCAGGCGGCGGCGTACTCGAGGAAGGGATTGAACTCCTGTGTCGAGATCGTGCAGTAATCGACGGTGACGGAGAAGAGGAGGAGTCGCCGTCGCCCTCGGCGTCCGCGTTGCTCCAGCTGCTGGATCGACCGCCGCATCGAATCGGGGGAGTCGAGCTTGAGGATGACGGAGACGTCCTCCCAGAGCTCTCGCCACTCGGAGGAGATCGATCTCATTCGGATGGCTGACTTGATCGGGAGGAAGCGTAGGATGCGCAGCCGAGCCTTCTCCGGCAGCGCCGCCATGACGCCGCCCCCCTTCGCCGCCTCTCCGCCATCACCTAGCCACACCTTCCGGTAGAAAACGTAGCCGCCGCCGTCGCCGGATCGGTGCGGCATCGCCGGCTGCTCTCGCCGCCGCTTCATCGTCCCGCCGCAATCACCACTCTCTCTCGCCTTTGCCTTCTCCGAGAAGCCACCGCGCCCGATTCGAATTTTCGAATTTGGAGGAGGAAGAGAAGCGCCCAGAATTATCAAATTTCTCAGCCTGGTGCCAAGCTTGGGCCCAACTGTCATCCTAGATGTGGCCGGCCCATGAAGACCACGAAGTTTCCGGAGGTTTCGAACGTGACGACGAACTGGGCCTCTCCTCCCGAGTCCCGACAAAGAAGCCCATAGGGCGATGCAATTGAGCTGAGATGGCCCAATCATGGCACTTCAAGTTCAAATCAGGAACAAAACTTATGCTAAAAATATGGAGTACTATTAGGTGCTATAGCCTATAAGTATAATTTGAAACAGTAAATACAACTCCTTTATTAAGAGAAAAAAATCACAACACGATCGGGAAGAGTGCAAGAGTTCATGTTTGTCAGGCACTCCGGCTACGCAGGGTACTACTACGTACTTAAGTCCAGAAGAAGGATGGAAGGGGAAATTACTAGTTTCACCATTGTCTTGTTTCTGTCCAATTTGATCTTTGCAAGCATCAATCAATGGCTATGAAATTGAAATTACAGATCAAAATACCGATGGTATTAATTCATGACATGGCTATATGTTCCTCTTTTATGGAACTGACCATTGTGAAAAACATGGTATGTGGTACTCCTATCAGTAAAGATGCAAACATATTCTGAAACCATATTTTCACTTGCAGTACCACTGAATGGAAAGAACAGACAAAAAACCGACAAACTCTCAAAAAAAAAACTGCAGAGTCATCTGATACACACTCTTTAGTACCATGGCTATTGGCTCATGAGGATCATGTCAATCATTTCATGGAACAAATAATAGTGTCACAGAGGTAAAATGGCAGATTCTCCCATTTGATATATCCCATCAGTGTGCCTACATCAAACTATGCTAACATGGAACAATATTCAGGTAAGCTCCTGAGTTCATTTCAGATAAACAAAAAGGAAATAGCAATCCTCATAACTGACATGGAATATTTCAGTTATGAGGACTAACATTCAGTTAGACAGCGGTGGCGAAAGGGAACATTTCAGTGCCTACTAATACTGCAACCAAGATAATTTTTGCACAGAAGCTGAATATGAACATACAATGAAAACTCACATGTATAGCTAATGTTGGTAAAGTGCCAAATGCATCATAAGAAATTGGCAGTGGAAGGCCAAGTAATTCAATTACTCTGTGCAAGAAAAAAATGAGGGAAAATGAAATCAAGGTCACAAGGTGTAACGAGACTGTACTTGTTTCTGCACATGTTGTCGATTAGTAGCATGTCCTGTATCTCTTTTCCAACCTATTTTTTGCTCCAAATCTGTATAACCGTACGGCAGCTCGACTACTGAGTACTTATGCTGTTGATTCTATGATGCACACTCTTTAGTAATCATGGCTCATGAGGATCACATCAAGCATTTCATAACTTGTACTAGTATCAGTAAACAATAGTCTATGAGGTACAATTGCAGAATCTCCCATTTGATATATCCCATCAGTCTGCCTATATCAAATTATGCTAAACAGAACAAACATTCAGGTAATCTCCTAGTTCTTGTCAAATTGAGAAGGACAGTAATCCTTATAACCGACAATAGAAATATTCAAAACTAGCTATGGCATCCACAGAGTTCAGTTTACACTAGAGGATAAAATGACAATATTCAATATCTAGATATCGCATCCAAAGAAAGTCCAATTTACATATGGATGATTAAAATTTCAGTTGTAACTAGCATTGTGGCAAAAAACACGAAAAGGAACCACTTCAGTGCCTAAGGATACTGCATCCAAGTTTATTTTGTAATCCCTTTTCCACAGAAGTTGGTAAGAACATATTTCACTGTAAACTCATATGTACAGCTAAAGTTGCTCAAATGCCAAATACATCATATGAAATTGACAGTGGAATACCAAGTCATTCAATCACTTTTTTTCAAGTAAAACTGAAGGAAAAAAGAAATCAAGGTATGACGAGACTGTACTTGTTTCTGCACATGTTATCTTGTCTTGCCTCTCTTTTCCAACCTATTAGTGCTCCAGATCTGTAGAACCATACAGCAGCTCGACTACTGACTGAACACTACTTCGTCTTCGAGGTAAAGAGTTCTGAATGAAATGACTTGACTGTAGAATCATCAGCACAAACAGTTAGCTGGACATTTGCGGGAACCTGGAGTCGCCAGGGGCGTTCTGCCGGTACTGGTTTGGGACAAACGAGTATCAGCTTCAGCCTCTGGAGGAAGTTGGCCTTGTTGAACAGAAACTGCAGCAGCTGAATCTCATTCCAGTCGTACTTGAATTTCGTCATCTTTACCACATCAAGACTTGCGAAGCCATCCTGTTGTCCCCCCTCCACATTCCCTGAGCCAGCGTTCTGCGTGAATTTGCTATCTATTTCTGGGAGCTGAAATCACAAAGGGATAATTTGGAATCATCAGAAAGATGAAACAATACTAACGTTGGCTCCACTCGAACAGACAAATAGTAAAACACTAACAGATCGAGACGCAATGCAAGCAATGGAATAGCAGGTGGTGACCTGCACAAAGAGCTTCGTCAGCTGAGGGTAGTAGCCGCACGTGTTCAGGAATTCACGAACGTCACTGAGGTTGATCGGTTCCAATTTGAACATGAGCAACTGAAGCTCTCTTAAACTCCTCAAGCTTGTCTGAATGGTGTTACCCGCGACAATCACAGCCTGAAAAGGCAGAAGTAGCAAACAATCTTGTGAATCAAGTGGAAACAACACGATCGAGATGAAATTGGATGAAATTAACGTGATCGAGAAAAAAAGGACGAACCCGGAGAGAAGTGCTGCATAGGGTGAGGAAGGTGAGGTTCGAGAGATCTGGAAGGTCACTGAACGAATTTTTGGGCCCCGGGGTAGATTGGCATCCCGGGAAGCTGATGAAGAGGTCGTTAAGCGAGTCGTTGTCCGGAAGGGACAGTAACATCAGGAACTTACCGCTGTAGCGAAAGGAGCGGAGGTGTTTGCCGGCGGTCAGCCGTCGGACGCGGTCGCAGTCCATGACAGTGAGGCTCATCAGGTGCTCTCCAGCGGGCTCGACGTCGATGTGGGTGATGGTTTTGCATCCGCGCAGGTCGAGGACGCTGAGGATGGGGCACGCGCCGACGAGATTCTTGAGGTCGGCCATTTGATTGATAATGGAGGTCTTGATGTGGATTTCCTCGAGTGTGGGGAAGGAGACGCCTTCACGCAACTTGCCCTGGAAATGGCTTAACGTGACGCCGATTAGCGAGAGGCGCACGAGCTGTCTGCTCGTCAGGTGCATTTTAAACTTGCGGTCCGCTTCTCTTCGATCACTGATGTGGATGACCTCGGGAGAGCACTTGCCGGCGTCTTCGAGGCAGGAATTGAAGTATTTTTTCTCAATTTTTTTTCTCTCGACGAGGAGGGAGAAGTAGCGGAGGCGGCGTCTCGGTTCCTGCTCTGCACGTTCCTTTAGCTTGCTCAGTGCATCGTCGTCGGAGGGGAGCTTGACATCGACGGCGACGTCCCTCCAGTAGAGGTTGTAGATCTCCCGCCACCGTTTGGAGAGCGAACCCATGCGGATCACCGACTTGATCGGGAGGAAGTCGAGGATGCGCACCCGAGCCTTCTCCTGCAGCGCCGTGATGTGGTCGCCGTCCACCTTCGCCGCCTCCGCATCCTTCTCCGGCGGCACCAGGATGCGGTCGTCGTCCACCTCCGCCGCCTCTTCGCCGCCACCATCTAGATTTAGATAGTCCAGCCACTGATCCGAGTTGGAATCGTCGCTGGCGTCGACGCCGGATTGGCTCGCCGTCGCCGGCTGCTCCTCCCGCTGCCGCTTCATCCCGCCTCGCCTCCCCTACCACCCGCTCTCTCTCTCTCTCTCTCTCTCTCTCTCTCTCTTCTGTCTATCTTTCTCCTCTGCCTTCTCCGAGAAGCCAACCCGCCCTGATTCGAATTTCAAATGGAGGAGGGGGAAGAAGAGAAGCGCCGAGAAGGCCAGCCGTTTTAAAGGCAGCTTGTCTCACAAGCCTGGTGCCAGCTTGGGCCCAGATGTAATCCCAGATGGGACCGGCCCACTAAGCCCACGAAGCTTCCGGAGATTTCGTACGAGTCAAGAAACTGGGCTGCTGCTTCTTCTTCTTCCTGAGCCGTAGCCTGGTTAGCTAAGCAAAGCCCACGCGCGATGCAAAACCCATCGCCGCCGCGGCGAGGTTTCGAGGCCGCAGCGAGGCCGGAAACGCGAGGATTTCCGCGGATTTTTCCCACGTCGGCGCGCGGCCGCGACCCATATAAGCTAAGCCACCCACGCCGCTGTCACTCCCGCATCCGGTTCTCCGCTACCTCCCAATAAACTAAGCTTTGGCGCGTTGCTGGCTCCCGCTCCCGCCTCGTCTCGGTCGACGTCTCCGAGGAGGAGGAGGAGGAGCTCGAGCTCGCCGGCCGTCCATTTCTTTATCCGCGCGCGCGGTGGGTAGCTGGGCAGGGAAGGGAGGCGGCCACCAACCCATCGCCGCGCGCCTCGTGGTTTCCCATGCGGTTGCCGCCGCGGGCGCCGCTGCATTCGCGGGAGCGGGAGGGATGGGGCTCGTCGGTGGCCTCCTCGGCTTCGGCGTCGGCCTCCCCCTCGGCATCGCCGTCGCCTACCTCGTCTACCTCCGCTTCTTCGCCCCTCGCCGCTGTCTCCAGGTCAGTCCATCGATCGCCTCCTTCCTTCTCGATCCTTCTGTGCTGTACTTAATCCTAACTAACTAATCAAATCCTCCGTTTTAATCGCGCTGCAATTTAGTAGTTAGTTGAACGCATTCATCGTTAGCAATTCGTTATCTGTGTACTGTCACTTTGGTGATTTATGTGCGGGGTATGATATCAAAATTACACGTGAACAGCAGCAGGATGGATTTCGATCGAGGTCTGTGCACACCAACTACTCAAGTAACCCAACAAAATGGTTGTAGAAATTAAAACTGAGATTGGGACATGCTTGATTTCTTCTACCCGTACGATTAGACTACTGGATTGTTCAGGATGCGACGTGGGGAAAACGGGACGTGGTACGTGCTCCAAAGTCCTTGTCTTCCCCTGCTGGAGTAGTGGCATTTCTCACTTCTGACTAAGCAAGTCTCTTTACCAGTTTGGCCGGCCAGTACTCACTTTTCAGTTCCAGCTTTGAATAGCTTGCTTTGCTTGCGTATCCGATTCCGGCTTGCCAATTGCGATACCTCCCTGAGCTGACATATGCTTCCTTAGTGAGATTGTTTCAATAAATTGATTAATTACGATGCGCCAGCTAGACATGGGGGATTTTATTAGATTGCGATGTATTGATGTGTACTGGAGGTTTGCTTGGGATTATCTGGGACAAGTGGGATGCTATGGGTTACTGAACGAATATTCCAAATACTACATGAAAAACACAAGATATCTTTTAATGCATTTATTAATTAATTTGGTTTAGCAATGTGAAACGAGTTGGTGCATATGAAAACAGAATATTGCCCAGTGCGCAGCGTGTTATTTAATTAGCCTAGTAGTACATATGATATTTGTCTGATATGGTTAGAATCATTTCAGCTAGTTACAGGATGGTTTAGCCCATTGGAATGACCGAATGAGAAGGACATGGTTAGATTTGACAGAGCAAAAGTCCAACTTGGTTATTTGCTTAATGTATCTAGTCTACTCCGATGAACCCTTTTATGTTGAGACTAACGAAAATTGGATTACTTACTTCATAAGAAAAGAAAGAATCAAATCAACTATGTTAAGTAAAAGAAAAGTCATAACCACCAGTGTTTGGTGACATTAATCGGACCGAAAGTCAAGTTGGATAGCCGCTATTTCACTTTGCAACCAATGGTCAATACTCAATGGAGTTGTATAAGCACTTTCAGCCTGCCTCTCCAGGAGTCCAGAAAACTATGGTCGAAAATAGATTCTGACGGTTAGGTCCTCTTGAGCTCCACTGCTTTACTATGTATCAATCAGGGTTCAAAATAAATTAATATTCAGAATCTTAAACAGCCCCAAATAGTAAATACTACAATACAAATTTGATCTCATTCTGATCTCAACATTCATGCTTGACTTTTGCAGGATCCTATTATCAGACCACTACGCGACTTGGATTCTGAGACATTACAGACAACTATACCAGATATTCCATTATGGGTGAAGTGTCCAGATTATGAACGGGTGGGTATATAAACATTGCACACTACTATTTAAACGACTTATAATTTGTTGCTTTGGGATTATGCTTGTCTTACATCAATGTCTGTTTAGTTGTTAACAGTCGAACAAGGCGTGAGCATGCATGATATTATCATACAATGTAGAAGTATGTACAACAGGCCCCTGAGTAACATGAGCGTAGGATGTTATATATGGAGTCTTTGTAAATTTTATGGAAATTTAATTATCTTAGCATCTTTGTATTTCCCATGAAAAGAAAGAAATAGAATACACCTTCATATATCAACATTTTATCTGGAAATCTTTTGGTTATCCCCTTTTCAGAGTAGATTTAAAAAAAAAATCTAACAGGGAGATAAATACAATGTGTTAATACCAAAATTCGACGGATGAAATTAGAGAGGATTACGCTGTTGGTGATGACAGCTTCAATTATCATAGTCTATTGTAGGACTGAGGCACATATATGAGAACGTGGGCTGGTACTTTGTATTTATTTTCACATTCTTTTTTTTCCCTACACACCATAAATGCCACGCTAGTACTCTACATATAGTTCATTTACAAAACACAACACTTAATTTATCAAATGGACATTTCTTTTCTTGCTTTGCAGGTTGACTGGATTAACAAGTTTATTTTTGATATGTGGCCCTTCCTTGATAAGGTATTTTCAACTCTCATATGGCCTATTTGCTACCAAGTTTTAGTGTAATATTCACTGCTTCGTCATCTGTGTGCTGATAGTCATCTCGAACCATTATCAGCTTGGGTAACTTCAATTGATTCATTTTTTAAGACTCAATTGATTCATTGATCAGGCAATCTGCACCACAATAAGAAGTGTACTCAGACCAACGTTTGATCAATACGTTGGACAATATGGAATAAAATCAATTGAATTTGGGCACTTAACACTTGGGGCTCTTCCTCCTACATTCCAAGGTCCGTTGATCTATATAAGAGTACTTTCTGTAATGATGCAATTTGTTCAGTGACGCAGATCTTATATCCTCAATTCATGATCATCATTATAAGTATAGTGTTTCTGTATCCTTATATAACTCAAGTCTATGTTGTAAATAATATAAATTGATACGGCAGTTCAAAATTTGCAGTCTGCACTACGCTGTCAGTCAACTCTTGTTAAGATTGATTGATTCTTATACTACTTGATTTTTTGACAAGCAGGAATTAAAGTTTATGAAATGAGAGAAAAAGAGTTGGTAATCGAACCTGTGATTCGGTGGGCTAGCATAGCAAATGTAATTGTGAAAGTGAAAGTGCATTCTTTCCAAGTGTCGGCTCAGGTTAGCTTTCCCTTATCTCGTTCTAAAGAATGAACTATTAGTCCTCTGACATGATCATATTTCTGTTTCAGCTTTTAGATTTACATATAATGCTGACACCACGTGTGACTCTGAAGCCTCTTGTGCCAAGCTTTCCCTGCTTTGCAAACTTGTGTGTTTCACTGATGGAGAAGGTATTAATCTGTTTCTTCAATGTTAAAACAACTCAGTAAACAAAACTAAATCTTCTTTTATTATAAAGCCACGTATCGACTTTGGATTAAAATTGTTGGGTGGAGATGTCATGGCAATACCTGGCTTGCATCGGTTTGTCCAGGTAACTAATTTTCTGTTTAACATTTATATTCCCACAGAGGACACTGAATTTGAACGTCCTGAATAGACCCTGGCAGTTTAATCATACCCATTTAATTACTACTATGATTCCTTATTTCACTCTCTTGGGTACCAGTACTATGTCCCTAGCTTGTGGACTTCTTAATTATTAGCGGTTTTTGCTTTCTGACAGGAGCAAATATCAAAGCAAATCGCAAACTTGTATCACTGGCCTAAGCTTATACAAATTCCTATTTTAGATGAAGCGAGGTGATTTTCTTTACAAATGGCATCCATATTTTTTTATTTTATGGATCACAATGGGAAGTAATTGGATGAGTTTATTAATTCCAAATTTGCATGCCGAGTTGCATATGTCTATCCTGCCTTCATCTTGATAATCTTCTATTTCGTGTATATTCTCATTCAATATGAACTTTTTGAGACGTATATTGCCAGGACAATTTGGAAATAAGAGTCTCCCAGAAAACATATTAGAATCAAATAAACATTGCTATCCTTGGGCCTGTTTAAAAAGGAAATGCATTTGTACTTGGTCAAGGAAATTAAATGTTGGGAGAATCATATTTTTGTTATTCATTTAGTGCAAAAGAAATATCATTGCTAATGAGGCTTCTATAGCTGAAACAAGGTTGTTTTAGTTTTGAACGTACTCCAGTTTAATTTGGTCTTTCTCATATTACTGGTGTGGAACATTTGCAGTGGTGCTACAAAGAAACCAGTTGGAATATTACATGTAAAGGTAATTCGAGCCATGAATCTTCTCAAGATGGACTTGCTTGGAAAATCTGATCCCTATGTCAAGCTCAGTTTGAGTGGTGAGAAACTGCCTTCAAAGAAGACGTCTATTAAGATGAGCAACCTGAATCCTGAGTGGAATGAGCACTTCAGATTTATAGTCAAGGATCCTGAAACGCAAATCCTTGAGCTCCGCATGTTTGATTGGGAAAAGGTTTAGCTTTGCTGTATGCAACTTTTCTTCTGATAAGTTGGTTTGTCATTTGTAAGAGCAGTAAAAAAAATTCTATGCTCTTTTCCTGCTTGGCATAGGTAGGAAATAACAATAACCATTTTCTTTTTCTGGCTGTGCAGGTTAAAATGCATGATAAACTGGGTATGCAAGTAGTTCCCCTCCGCTTGCTTACTCCTTATGAGAGTAAACTGTTCACACTTGACCTTCTGAAAAGCATGGACCCAAATGATCCTCATAACAAGAAGAACAGAGGAAAGCTTGTCGTCGAGCTAACATTTGATCCCTTCAGAGATGACAATAACAGTACCATTGTGATGTCAGATGGTGAAGGCAATGTCAGTGTAAAAAGGGATGTCCCACCCAGTGGAGGGTTGCTGTTGGTTTCAGTAGAAAATGCAGAAGACGTCGAAGGAAAGCGTCATACTAATCCATATGCAGTGGTTCATTTTAGGGGAGAAAGGAAGGAAACGAAGGTATTTTATTTTTGGAATTAGCTTTGCCACACTACTTTTATGATATAATTCCACTTTCCACGTTATACCCCAACTAAAAGCACTTAAGAACTTGGTAGTACTACTTAATACTTCTATGTGAACGTAAAATGTTTCACTTGAGAGGCTCATTTCAGGTAATCAAGAAAACAAGAGATCCAAGATGGAACGAAGAGTTTCAGTTCATGGTTGATGAGGTTCCAGTGGATGATAAGATCCATATCGAAGTAATAAGCAAACGCCGTGGGCTTCGGCTTCCCTTCCGCAATAAGGTCAATCAGTCACTGTTGTTGCCTGCTGATTGCGAAACCGTCTCTGCTGATAATGAAAATCACATCCAGTTGTTCATAAAAAAATAATCACATCCAGTTCATAGTGCCTTCTAAAATCAACCTCTCATTTCTCTGAAAATTTCAGGAACCATTGGGGCATGTGGATATAAACCTAGTGGACGTCGTGAACAACGGACGGATCAACGAAAAATACCATCTGATCAACTCGAGGAACGGGACGGTACACGTCGAGATGAAATGGAGCACTGTATGACATGATTCAGTTTTCTGAAGAGAGCCACCTGTATGATTATACCTGTCGCTGTACATATACAGTCGCCATACTCCGTGTGGGCCATGTATGTTGTAACTTTAGCCCAATCTTCTCCTCTCTTTTTGTGATCCATTTTGGCCGCTTTTAGCGTGCTGTAACGTCATTGATAGTGGCGTGATCACTTGCTTGTAAAGTCACGCGGCAATCCGTTCGTTGATCTCTCTTTCAGTGTGTTTATCATTCTTTTTGGCTGCCTGTATGGCACACATCAATGTTGTGTTCGATCACGCCAGAAAGTGGCTCATTTATTGAATATAACTCTATCCTGTTTTTTTTTCTTTTTGCGAGAATATATAGAATATTCCATTGAGCAATCGTGTTGGAGGCGAGCCATGTTAGCAATGAGGTACGAAAGTGACGAAACTCCTTCAAAATTCGGGTGAAATTTAGTGGCGTTTCGAAGCAATTGCAATCAAGTAAAGGGGCCCTGGTTCAGTTGAGTCGTGTGGGTTGGAGATGCTCAAGGGGGTGGGCCTGGGCAGTTGCAGGCTCAAACTCAATCGGGATGGGCCGGTGGCCGGTGCTGCAAGCTGGAGGCAACCAACCAATAGGCTGAGGCGCCGAGGCACAGACGGTAATCTCGCCCTCTGCAAGGGCAATTTTTGGTCGGCTTCCCATAAAGCCCCAATGGCCCGAGGAAGTGCTCATTTCAACCGGTCACAATTGAAGGAAAAAAAAGAGAGAGGTGAGGAAGAAGGAGAAGAGCTGCGAAGCGTTGTTGCTGTGCTTATTCGATCGCATGTTAGTACAATATCCCGACGTATGGTTATATTTTATGTCGCATACTAGTGTAATTACCATGTATTTGAAATTTGTGAGTAGATCTATAGCACTTAGATGTGGACCCTAGATTTTTTGCGAGTAGATCTGTTGAAATTTGTGAGTAGATCTGTAGCACTTAGAAGTGTTAATAATTTTAGGCTAGATTTGTTGTGCACACGTTTGGTTTGTAGTTGTAACGCCCGTTTTGTCGCGGCGTTAGCGGGAAAACTAATTTGCTAAAAACCCTATTTACGAAAGTTTGCTCTTCGGTTGAGTCTTGTCGTGTGCCAAGGTCTCGTGTTTCCCTTCTCAGTTCAATCCCGGAGAAAGCCGCGAAATCGGATTTCGAATCCGAGCCCTCAAACTCCCTCTTTCATTTTCTCTGGTAAAGTCCACTTTACCTCCCTCTGCTCTCGGGCCGATTTCTTCCCGGCCTTTTCCCTTTCCCCCTTCGGCCTTCTTTTTCTCTCTCCCTCCTTCTCGGGCCGCCTCGGCCCAGTCCCTCTCGCTCGGCCTCGCTTCCCCCCTCGGCCCAGCCGCCTGCTCGGCCGCCTTTTTCCCCGCTGGGCCGCGCTAGGCCGCTCGGCCCGCGCGCGCCCGAGCCGGGTCCACCAGCTCTCTCTCTCTCTCCCGGTCTCCTCCTTCGCTCGCCGTTCTCCCCTTCTCTCTCTCTTCTCCCCAACGGCTCCCGCCGGCGCCGTTCCGTCCTGCCGCCGCTCCCGGCCCCGCCTCTGCGCGCGTGCCGCCAAGGGGCCGAGCGCGCGCCTCCCTCTTTCTCTCTCTCTCCTCCCCCGCGCGCCTTGCCCGTTTCGGCAAGGGGGCAAACCCCCTTTTCTTCTTTGCCCTTTTCTCTTTTCCCACCGCCGGCCGACGTCACCCGGCCGCGCCGCCTTGTCCGTTTGCGCCGGTCCCCTCGCTGCGCTCCACCGCCTCTCGACCGCACCGCCTCTCCCCTCCTCAAACCGCCTCCGCGCCCCCCCAAACCGACCTAGTTCCCCTTTAAATCCCCCTCCCCTCTCGGCCGCCATTGCCGCCGTCGCCGAGCTTAATCCCCATCCAAACCGTCCCGTCGCGCCACCGCCCCTCTTGCTGCCATCGCCGCGAGAAGAGAAACCCGGCGCCCTCTTCTTCCCCGTCCCGGGACCGCGCCACACCGCCGCCCGCGCCGTCACCCTCGTCCCCGGCGAGCTCCTCCCGCCGCGGTAATCTCTTTTCCCCCTTCCGCCTCCTCTTTCTCCCCCGGTCTAGGAGCTAGATAGCCCGTAGGATCCCCCTCCGGCCACCGCCGTGGCTGCCGTCCCCTCCTCCGCCCCCTCTTCGCGCCGCCGTTGCTGCCGTCGCCGCACACCGTTGTCGGCCGCCGTCGCACCCCCGCGGCCCGATCCGAGCCGTTGGCTCGGTTTCCCTCTCTCTCCTCCCGCCGCCGGTGCCCGCCGCCCGCCCACTCCGACTCGCCGCCTCGCCGGAGCATGCACCCGACGCCGGCCGTCCGATGCGGCCTCCCCCTCTCTGTCCGACGTGGAGTCCACGTGGACGCCACGTCCGCCGTTCCGGGTCCCACGGGAGACCGGTCAAAACGGCCTCCCTCTCGCGCATCGGCCGGGCCGCGCCGCCAGGCCGGCCATCTAGGCCTCCTTGGCCGACCGGCCCAGTCGGTCTCGGCCCCTCTCTCCCCCTCGGCCACTCGGCCTTTTTCGCTCACGGGCCGCGTCCTCAAGCGCCGGCCCGCTCGGCCTCCAAGCGCCATCGGCCTCCGGCCCATCGGCCTATCCCCCTCTCGCGCGCCGATCGGCCATGGGCCGTTCCTTTCGGGCCGTCGGCCCAATTATTTCGGCCGCGCCCATTCTATTCTTTTGGGCTGCCCTTAGCCGCCCAAAATAAAGTCTAAATTGCATCCCTCCTTCTTTTCTTTTTCCAGGGAATTAATAATTCCTTCTCTTTATTCCAGAAAATCCTCAAATCTTCGAAAATTCATATCTTTTCAACCGTTCGTCCGATTAACCCCGTTTCACTTCCAAAATTCCTCAAAAATCGAGATCTATCCAATGGCACGCTTAGTGGTTTTTAATAGGGCTTCTTTTATCGCTTTGTTGAGTCGTCTCGTTTCACGTGTAGTCTCGGAGCCCGAAGACCCGCAGTGCGCGGATTTCGAGGAAGAAGCTCAAGATCTCGAGCAAGGCAAGTCACCTTTGATCAATTGAACCTATAGTTTAAATTAAGTATTTTGATTCCGCAAACTATGCATTAATTAGGTTACACTTGGCACTTGGCCTCGGTTTGCAATACAACCGGCAGGCCCTACCCATTTGCTGCATTCACCTTCCTTGATTATTTGAATACCCTAACACCCTTGTCACCCCTCAGGTGAAGCCTCGGTATCCGTATCTCGCGTACGAATATCGAGACTCCCCTCAAACTTTAAAATTGATCACCTGGGTAAAACTTGAGTTTACAAAATGCTTGGAAAACCCGACACTTGGGTCGGTGCCTTGAAAATAAAGTGAGTTTCTAAAACTCGCGGTACGGAAGACGTACTGGAGGTACGGTCTGCCCGTTCTCGCTCTAAGGACCGATTCCTTGGGAATTACATCCGAGCATATGTCAAGTACGACCACATGGGTGATATGGGACGCCCCTGGCTGAGTAATTAGCTAGGCCAGGGAAATCTTGATGCCAAGGGACAAGTGGATTCGCCGGGGTGGTGTCGAGGAGGACCCCTGGGCTTCCTGGCACAGTATGGTCTGGGACCTAACCTGGTGTTGGTCCGTGGGACCCCTCCCGTTGGCATAAGATGACCCTGAGTCGGCTTTCGAAATGCCTTGTCGTGAAAGCCTCAAGGTCGCCAGACGTGACCGAGAGTCACGGGCTGGGTGATTCGGGGTTAGTAACGTCGTGTGGGTAAAGTATACCCCCTCTGCAGAGGTTGATAACTGTTCGAACAGCCGTGCCCACGGTCATGGGCGGATGTGAGGTGATTCCTTAGCGTAGTTTTTAATGGGATCCTCGTGAACTGCTGTTGGTGTGTGAGAATTTCCTTCCGGTGCTTAAGTTGGGCTGTTGAAGCAGCCGGTGTCGGTGAACGATTGGCAGGGAGCCTCTCGTTCCGACGTGCTTGATTTGCGGCTGTTGGTGCAGCCGGTATGGTGAGCGATTGGCAGGGAGCCTCTCGCGTGTGGCTATTGGAGCAGCCGGGTCTGTAAACGATTGGCAGGGAGCCTCTCGTGCCGACAAGAATCAATCGATACATTTTCACTGCTCCGGCTGGATGAGACGCACTTTCTCATCCGCGTCGTTGAGAAGCACTTACTTAGACGTTTCTGAAAGTCTCAAACTAAAATCAATTGTGAAAAACAACTGGCTTTCCCTTGAAGCTTGCATTAAACACTAAATTTCCCCTGACTTGCTGAGTACTCCCGTACTCACCCTTGCTCTATATAATTAAACCCCCCCCAGTTCTCGAAGACGAAGAGGTGGACCCTGCTAATGAAAAGTTCTTCCAGGAGCAAGCAGACTTCGAGCAGTAGTAGGGTTTCGGCCTTTCCCCAAGGCTTTGCTTGTGGCTTAGGGCTAGTCTTCGCTTTCCGCTTCTGCCTTTTTGTAATGCTGTTGTGAACTCGGGTTCTGTCCGCAGTTCCAACCTGGGTTGTAATCCTACTCTTAATAAAGAGACCGCTGTGGTTGTGATATTCAGTCTTCCTGTTGTACCATCGCTATTTTCTGGGACTGGTACAGGCATACAGGTTAATTTGGATCGCCTTACACTGGTCTCCGCTCGGGGCTAGTTTGGGGCGTGACAGTAGTAGTATTATATTTGACCGTATTAAGGGTGTTTACAATATTTGATAGTTGTT
The DNA here is from genome assembly GCA_008326285.1 of Oryza officinalis. NCBI lineage: Eukaryota > Viridiplantae > Streptophyta > Magnoliopsida > Poales > Poaceae > Oryza > Oryza officinalis. The sequence goes on along the minus strand of BDMV01000006.1, from coordinate 45,398,122 downwards.
TTTTTAAACTGTAGGATGCCAAGGTGTGGAAAAGCTACCAACTCAAGGTAATGTAAATCGTTTCTGTGATATTTTGTGTTATTCGTTGTGCATGAAATGAGGAATCCTAGATTAACGGGTTAGAGTGTTTCATTTATTGTTGACTTGTAGTTATCACCCGAAGACTGGAAATGCCTTCAACCCATTGCCTTTGCCTAGCGGTGTTCCAATGCCCATGTGCTGGTGCGGTGATCCTTGCAAGGTAGCCAAGTCCGATGAAGAGGAGACATACATGCAGAGATACTGGATGTGTGCCAATTTTGAGTTTGAGCCAACACCTGAGATACGCTGCATTAACTTAATGGTGAGGAACTGATATTTTCTAATAATTATTTGGTGTATTAAGTAGTCTTGAACAACTTATTTGGTTAGTAAACATTGCATTTGTTGCAGACCCCTCCACCGCTATGTGATTTTGAGCAATGGATCGACACCGAGATCAAGCCGCAAAACAAGGAGCGGTTGGAGTACATGCGGCAATGGGATGCAGAGCGCAAGGAGAAGATAGAGCAGAGACGCAAGGAGGAGGCCGTAGAAAAAGAGCACAAGGCTGAGGCGGAAAGGAGGCGTGTTGCTGCGTACAGGGAGGAGCGGGAGCGGAAGCTTGAGCGTGCGCGGCGAGCGAAGGCAGCAATGGAGGAGAATCCCGATGCGCAGAGGAAGGGAAAGTGGCCTCGTTGCACTCAGTAGTATGCACGAGTTGGTAGTTGTATAGTGTATCGATGAATAATGTTTCGTACATTACAACCTCGCAACGTGTAGCGAACTAACGAACTTGAAATGTTATTTCGCGTGTCTTCCATTTTCCCTTCCCTTCTCGCCGTTGTACTCCGTTTGTGTTTCGCATTCACTTACTTTGATAGCGACCAATTGTAGCCCTCTGTTATGCGCCGAAAGTTTTTCGTCGTTTCGTTGAGTAGATGTAGCGAATGACATGAAATGTTTTCGTGACATATGAGTGCGGCGATCGAATAGAGTTATATACAAAGAGGTAACACAAAGTTACTAACTGTAAATATACAAACATGTAGCATTAGTAGCCTACTGGCGAGGCCTCTTACCCTAACCCCTCCTAATGTGCCCCTGAGAGTACGTCAGCCTCTCAGCGGGCACGGCACGACCAGCGCGGACATCTGGTGCGGGCGTGTGCTGCGGCTGCTCCTGGCTCTATGGTGGTGGTGCTCCACCAAGCTGAGAGGCGCCGAGAACGTCCTGCTCTGGGTCCTCCAGGTCGTCGAAGTCGTCGCCCTCACCAGACCCGCCCGCACCGGACCTGCCCGCCTGCGACGAAGACTCGCCCGAACGGAAAATCCCCGCCGGGTAGTATCCTCCTGCAGATGTCAAAAGTTAAGCAACATTCTGCCCAAATAGTACATTTGTAGCACTCATCGGAGGACGCTTGCTCACCTGGCGGCTGACTGAAGGGTGGAGGGACGGACGAACCGCTCGCTCGAACAAAGGCCGACGTGCTGGGCGGAGTCGCGAACGGCCGAGGGATCGACGATCCACTCGCTCCAGCAGAGTGTCTTGTCGGCAGCGTCGGACCTAGTAGACATTTAGTTTGTAATAACATGGCGAAGGTTTCGCATAGTGAGAAGGTACGGAACTAACCTGTGGACGCACCAGCACCGTGCGATGTCGATCCTAGTGTCGGGCCGCGTGGACGTGGAACAGCAGCTGCCGGTGGAGGTACCGCGTCCATGGCCGAACGACAAGAGAGGACGCGCAAGATCGAACGCATCTTCGTCTGCATCCGCTCGAACGTCAACCTCTGCTCAACGTCGTTCAGGTGCAGTCCAGCGTCCAACCTCAGCATCACCGCGTTGATGTTGGCGTTCATGGCGCGTGCAGCGTCGACCTGCGGGAATCATTATTAATTAGGTTTGTCAGTCTCAGATGTACCAACCGCGTAGTACGAAAATAAGAAGTACGAGAAATATGGACGTACCCCCAAGAAGTACTCCTGGTCACGGTGCACGGGGTAGGTGTCCCTGATGCCTGCCTGGTGTAGCTGTGGAGCGGCCGCGGTGAAGGTGACGCGGGCACGTGTGCGCGGCAAGTACCACCGAAGGTAGGCAGTGTAGTTCTCCTCCGAGTGTGGGTGGACCTCGGCAATCACCTCCTCGGTGGCTACCAACCAGTCCTTGACGTACAGCAAGATCCGAGGTGCCCACAGTGTCCCTGCGTGCTGTCCCCGTCGAGTCAACCTGCAAAGAACATAATGGTCATCGAACGTTCCGCGCGTAGTCGACATAACAATAGTAAAGGTGAAAGAGAAATACTCACTGGTGGTCCTGGGGCGCGACGGGTATCGGTACGTTCACTGGAAAGCCCTGCCTCAGTCCGAACTGCCTCATAACACGGTAAGGGCAGTGAGGCTCGACGAAGATGTCAAAAACCAATGGCACCACCGTCAACCAGTACGCCGCGTCACGCGTGCACAAGGCAGACAGACCTAGAGGTGCTCTCTCGGTGACCGCGTGGTGCGTGTAGGGCTCCCAAACGACGTCCGAAGGCTGCAGACGGTCGAACTCGAAGACAAACTCCGGGTAGCTCCGTCTGACCTGGACATGGGCATAACGGCGCTGCGACACAAGGAGAACCAACTCGTCAGAACATCAGTCGCACATAATCTGAAATTTGAAATGAAAACAATTTGTACTTACGTTGCGGCGGCACCAGTACGTGCCCATCGTCGGCCCGTCGGCTGGGTGGTCGGCTGCCGGTCCTGAAGCGTACGAAGCGATGTCGACGATCGGTCGGCCGATCGCGAACCGCTCAGCTGCCCAGAGCTGAATAAGGAGAGGGCAGCCCGCGAAAATCGCTCCAGCCTCATCACGGGAGCAAATCGCTCCATGATATCCTCCCTCCAGCCACCCGCACCGTCCAGTGGGCCGATAGCCTCCCCGGCCAGTGGAAGCCCAAGCAGGTACGCGACGTCCTTCAGCGTAGGTGCCATCTCCCCATAGGGGAGATGGAACGTGTGCGTCTCCGGCCGCCATCGATCTACCAAAGCAGCCAGCAGCGACCGGTCTGCATCCCAGCGCTTGGCCGGGTCGTTCTCGTCCGCCCGCGCCTCAACAAGCCTGCATATCGCTATCAGGCCTGTCTCACGCAACCTGCATACCGTCGAGTTCAACATTAGTACCACATATTTTCAAATAGCCAAAAAATACCATCAAGTAATTAAGCTCTATCATACCACGGAACGTGTCACGGATCGGCCCGCAACAACTCGCGCGACGGGCGTGGACGAAAGGTGGTAAGCTGCGCACCCTGCACCGCCGACAAGTATACTGAGGAGAGCTGGTGTCTCGTCCGCCATACCTGCATACATAAGAGTGATTACAAATAAGCAATTGATAACGAAAAAAACATTACACAAATTGTTCATTACAATGGTAATTCGTAACACTAAAGGTACACTACACAAACGATAGCAACATTACAATAGTTCATGTCTCACAAGGATAAATATTACACACATGACAAATGACAACAGCATTACAATAGTTCATGTCTCACAAGGATAAATATTACACACATGACAAATGACAACAACATTATAAATACTACATCAATTGGATCACCGCTAGACTAAAAGGCTGACAGGAATAATCAAGTCATTGCATCGCCAGCGGATGACGTAGTCGACACACGAGAACGCCTAGGACGTGGTCGCCTCGTTGTTGTTCCTTCTCCCGATGGACGGCGGCCATCGGTTGCCTGTCCAAATAGATCAGAACCTGCGACGGTTGGAGATTGCGAATTCTTCGGGCATTTCTTGTAAGTATGCCCGCGCTCATCGCATTTGCTTCATCGTAGAGTCCTCCCCCCTGCCTCCGACTCGTCCATGTCGTTTCTGATGCGTCTCGACTGACGCCGACCCTTTTTCAGCCTTAACTTCGACGGATCTGGAATGTAGAACACCTGTGGCCTCAGAGTTGTATAAGATCCAGATATCCCGAACCCATATATCTCCTCCTTCCATATATGAAATATTGCTTCTTTCCTGTAGTAGGGTGACACATAGATATTGGGAAGTATGCCGCAATCCCCAGCTGCTGCAAGTACGTGTGAGCAAGGCAGATGTCTAAGCTTGGGCTTCATGCAGCTACAACTGCAACCGCCCTCCGCATGAAGCACACATTCCTGCACAGCTTGAATGCGGTTGATGCCGCATCTTCGCCTGTCCACACACATGATCTCGTACCTATGAACTTGGGTACCTTGGGGAATAACTCTGTGCTTCATAGCCTTTGCTATTTTATCTTGCATATACTTTGTCACCACACTCCCAAATACAATGTTGTTATCTTGCATCGAAGGGGCAATTTTCTTGTATCTGTCCCTGAAGTATGCCTGAGTGCCATGAAAGATAAATTCCACAATACCGACCAGTGGGAGTCCTCGCACTCCTCGCATCACCCAATTGTACACCTCGGCCAGGTTGGTTGTCATTATACCATACCGAGACCCGTTAGTGTCATACAACAGAGACCACTTTTCTTTCGGTTCATTCTCTATCCACTGCGAGAAATTATGTATTGATGATGCCAACCTTCTTCTCATTGTTGGCGGGTCATCATGTAGTGGACCAAGAGGTATTGGAGGATTGTCATCCTGTGGCCGACGAGATTGCTCGTCGGTTTGCTTTGTTGTCAGCTCATCCAACCTCCTCCACAACTCATTGAATTTTTTCTCCTGATTTTGACCACATAGCCTCTTAAATAGATCCATCAGGTGCTTATTCTTGAATTGTTTGTAGAAATTGGTTCCCATATGACGCATGCACTACCTACTCCGAACATCATGCCACCTAGCTGGAAGTCCCCTCTCCGGCCAACCATTCTGCAGGTAGTCAATTGCCTTCAACATGCCCGCATGACGATCATGAATGAGGCAAACATTGGGCCTCATACACACGACTTGCCAGCGAACTCTCTCCAAGAATCAATACCAGCTTTCGGTGTTCTCACTCTCGACAAATGCAAACGCCATAGGTAACACCTGGTTGTTCCCATCGGCTCCAATCGCCGTCAGTATCTGACCTCTGTATTTGCTTGTCAAGAAGGTTCCATCTATGCACAACACAAGGCGACAGTGCACAAATGCGTTGATGCAAGCACCCAGCGAGAAAAAGGCTCTTTGCAGCACGCTCTTGCTCGGGTCATTAGACAAAGGAAAGGTCTGAATGTCGTAATAGGTATTGGGGTTTCTCTGAGCAATGGTGCCTAACAAACGAGCCAAGTTATCATAGGATGCTTCAAATGTGCCATACCTCATCTCCAAAATCTTTTGTTTCGCTCTTCAAGCCTTGTAGTAGCTTATAGTATACTTGAATTTGTTTTCAATGTGCCTAATAATGGAGCCCGGTTCAAAGTCCGTGTTACAAACCACATCGCTGTACATCTTACCGGCAACAAAAGCTGAGGTGATGTTGCGGTGATACTTATCAACCCCTGGCAACCAACATGTGTGCTCACCAACAATGCTCACTTTCCAATAGTCATTCCATTTTCCCTTATATGCATGAACGTGCCACGGACAATCATCCTTCGTGCACTTCACGTCATACACACAGTTGGTAGACTTCACCACCCTAAACTCTCTATGCAAGGAGACCGCCCAATGCTTCACCGCCTCTTTCATGTCTTCCTTATGCGCATACCTGGCACCTTGGATTACCTCGTTATCCTTGTATTCAAAGGGTGCTTGCTGCCCCTCTGAGATAACAAGTTGAGAGAAATCGGCTTTTGTCCAATCAACAGGCAGTACATCTTTCTCCTCGTCCGATGATTCATCGCCCTCCGCCAGCTCATTTTCAGAATCTTCCCTCTCTATTTCCTCAACAATTGCTTCGATTCTCTCCCCCTCATCCGCCACCTCTGCCTTCGCTTGATTCACCCGTCGCCCAGGCTTGACAGAGTCGTGAGTTCATAACTTCATCCATCAAATTTAATTAAAACCTGGTCAGAAGTTATACCTCCTAATGTGAAAAAATCCATATTTATTAAAATATTACTTGACAATTAGACAATTGACCATTGCTGTGGTATGCATGGAAGATAGTAATTTTCATTCATTGATCTAGATTTCTAAATCCGCCAATGCATAGATAAACACACATGATCTATTCACATTTTTTTAGATAATGGATTGAAAATGGGATTAATACTTATTACAAAAATGAGAATCTTGTTGGATCATGGATGTTGAATTGCATGTGGACAAGGCAGTGGAAGAAGGACAATGGATCCCCATGAGTCGCCATATATTTTCTGCAAAATATATTAAATCATCCATTTTCTGACAATTGTTGTGGGCTTGGTTGGTGTGGCAGCAAAATCGGATTTGTGGATTTGGACAAACGCAGTTTCAATAGGTATTTAATTAGTGAGGTAGAAATTTGCAGAAGGTTTATGTCCCTTTAATTTAAGCACCCGTGTGGGTGGGGAGAGGGGGCACACTCGCGAGTTGGTTGTGCGCACAGAGCACAGTGGTACTGGTACATGTGCAAATATGTCTTCCATGTAATTAGAAAAAATAAATATGTATTATGTTTAACAGTAAAAAATATATACTCCCTCCTTCTATTCATAGAGGACGTAGGTTTAACTAACTGTTTTTCTCCTCTCCTACGTCCGTTGCTTGCATGCTCAAATATTCATCATTGCCATATATAATTGTACTCATGGTACCATTCAATTGACAATTCGATCATATCCATTGCTCCCCTTACCATTTACAGTACCTAGCTAGCTGTACGCTACGATATACACCTATATATATGTACCCTTAATTTTTCTGAAACAAAAATATAGTACTATACCCTGCGTGCGTACGTAGGAGCAGCTAGCTATACGAGCTGTATTAATTTACAGCGAATATTTCCTTGCTGATTAGTATATATATTATTGCAAACGTGTAGTACTATGTATACGTGAGCATGCAATGACTAGCTAGTGAGAGTTAGTTCCCGGCCTGCACGTACGTACGTTGCATTATATTTCCAGGCAACTAAGTACATTTTTAATTAGCAGCTTAATTAATTACCGCGCAGTTAAATTTATTAGCTACCAACGTGCTGCTGCTTCTATGCGAGTATAGTATACTACTCCCTCCGTTTCATACTTTCTTATTATAATTTGTTTGATTATTTTTAATCAAAAATTTTTAGGTTTGATTAAGTTTATAAAAAAATTAATAATATTTATGCACAAAATTAGTTTTATTATATTTAACATTGAATATATTTTGATATAAAATATTTGTTTTTATTAAAATGTTATTATATTTTGTTACAAACTTAATCAAACTTAAAAATTTTTTAAAAAATGTCAAATAACTTATAATATAAAACTATTATAAAACTGAGGAAGTAGTGCATACGATTTACATATATACACCGTACGTGTCCGGATGATATATACTGAACATATGGATCAGCTAGCTGCTGGTCGCAGTAATTGTAACCAGTGACCAAATCATACGAAAGCTAGCCTTTCTGCATGCTAGCGGCCATTGCGGTTTTAGTACAGTTTTTTTTCTTTTGATTAACATTGCAGCAGTACGTACTGTATATACTTACATGCACAGCTGGGACCAAGCAAGTTACGAATTTTTTTGAGAAATAATATTATTTTAATGGAAAATCGCAAAAATATATGTCAAACGGATAAAATTGCAAAAATAGTGCTCTGTCGTCATGGGGGAGAACGACAGGGTACCTGTCGGCATGTGGTATGCCGACAGGCCTGTTGAAGGACCCTGTCGGCATACCCCATGCCGACAGGGGTATTTTTTTTCAAAAAATACTGTTCATCAGGACCCTGTCGGCATACCCTATGTCGACAGGGGTATTTTTTTTAAAAAAATACTGTTCACCACTGTTCATCACAGCAAAATTTCAAAGAAAAATACCCCTGTCGGCATGCGGTGTGCCGACAGGCCCGTATGAACAGTGCCAAACAGTGATGAACAGTAATTTTTCGAGAAAAAAATACCCCACGTCCCCTGTCGGCATGGGGGATGCCAACAGGGTCCTCCGACAATCCTGTCGGCATACCACATGCCGACAGGTACCCTGTCGTCCTCCCCCATGACGACAGAGTACTATTTTTGCAATTTTATCCCTTTGACATATATTTTTGCGATTTTCCATTAAAATAATATTATTTCTCAAAAAAACTCGCAAGTTACTACGTGGTGCAATGATATATAATATATTCTTTTCTCTGGTACTTATTCACCTCGATACGTACTATGGTTTTATGGTTTTCTAGAGGGTTAATTCTTGGTTTAATTATTGGCGTTACCTGCCACCGCTTAAAAAATGATTTTTTACAATGAGACCCATAGATCTTCACAGGCGGACCGAATTTTTGGCTACGATTGCCCATCTGCGTAGTTGTGTGAGAAAGGATCCGATGTCCGGTCGCCTGCGAAAATTCATTTTTACATACGGATGGCTTAAGAAGACCGCCTACGATAATGTTTTTATTTTTGCAGGCGAACTTCTTAAGTTGTCCGATTGTAAAAATCTAATTTTCGCAGACGAGCCGTTGGGAGCGCCGACTGCAAAAATCATCGATGAAACATCTCGCTAAAAAAAATCTAAGTCTCACACGTTCTTATCCCCAACCCTGCCTACCCTAACCTTATCCTCTCCGTCTCCAATCTCCCTCTTCTTCTCCTCAGATCCGTGTAGGCGGCAGGGTATGTCAGGGCGGCAGCAGCTCGGTGACGAGAGGAGGAGCAGCGGCGGCGAGGTAGGACGCCAGCGACGGGAGCTCGGCTCCTCCCTCCCCTCTTCTCCTTCCCGCTTCTCCCATCCAATCCCGATGGCGGCGGTGGCCTAGTGACGAGGAGGAGCAACGGGCGACGGTGGCGGCGGCGGCTCGGCGATAAGGAGGGGCGGTGGGAGCTCGGCTCCTTCCTCCCGCTTCTTCCCTCCCCTCTTCTCCTCCCCGCTTCTCCCTTCCAATTGCAACGGTGGCGGTGGCTCGATGACGAGAGGAGTGGCGGCGACAGTGGCGGCTCAGCGACGAGGAGGGGCGGCGGGAGCTCGGCTCCTCCCTTCTCTCTTCTCCTCTTCTCCTCCCCGCTTCTCCCCTATAATCCCGGTGGCAGAGGTGGTGTAGATGAGAGATCCAGGATGCAACAGTGGTGGAAGAGGAGCGATGAGGGATGGGGCTCAGCAACGGCTATGATGAGGTGAGCCTAGAGGAAGGTTGCTGCTGCTACAAGCATGCACGTCGGTCGGTGAGCACACATACAAACCAGATCTGAAATGCTTGTATGCCTATTGTTGCATGTATGCCTGATTACATTGTATAGTGCTGTTGATGATTGTGATGCTTGCTGCTGTTCATGTTCTGCTCGCTGTTGATGCTAGTGCTATTGTTGATGAATCTGAGAAAAATCCTCCCTGAATCATTCTGCTGCTATTGGTGAAACGGTTTTTGTGTGGTTAATTTTTTTTTAAAAAAATCTTTTTGCAGGCGGGTGACGTAAGGACGTCGTCTGCGAAAATCAATTTTCACAGGCGGGTGAAGACCCCGCCTGCGAAAATCATTGATTTTCACATGCCTTTACATATAGGCGGAGCATCTGCCCGCTAGTGAAAATGCGTTTCGGCCACCTGCAAAAATGTTTTTTCCAGTAGTGTGCAGGGGTAAGAGAGATTTGCCTATAATGGCTGCATAATGTACGTGCGCGTTGATGAACTAAGCTCCGAACATAACTTAATTATTACACAAATTAATTAATATATCGAGCCTACTGCAAATATATTGGACTCGTACATTAGTACGTACGTAAACCGTGTCTACTATAGTAAATAACATGTTCACATATTCGTCCTGAATCTTAGCATATATGCTTTGCCAGCAGTGATATTTTCAGGCAGACAGGAACAGACGCCTGCATGTTTGATACACGTACACACACAAACTTTAATAGGCGGATCACTCCATATATATCTTATCGTTGATGCGAAAACATGACAGCATGAGAGTTCTGCTTAGTTTCAGTGCAAGTTCAAATCTTGTATTCGGATTCAGGACGTGTCAGTTGGTTTGATCCTACAACTAACAAGATATACAATAAAACTAATTAAATCTACGATAGCAGATCGGCCGCTTGAGCCGATGACGTATCGTGTAAACCCTAGCCGATGCAATCTGACCGTATCGGCTATGAGGTGTAAGATAGATAAAAATTAAACAAGCCTAAAATATGTTACATCGGCTATAAATGTAACCAAACACATAATCTATGGATAAAGAATATGTCTGGTCAAGTCATAACCGATGACACCACACTTAGGTTAAAAATAGATATCGTATTGGCTAATACTCCGATACAGCTTTATACAAGAATATCAATCTAAGTAAATATATCAAGAGCAAGCTTGTCATATTTAAATAGTGTGATACCCTTGTATAAGGGACAAGTATAACATGAAAAACATATGACTAAAGGAATTTAAACAAACCTAAACAGTTATATCAGATAAGATCGGCTGAAACCACGATACTACCCTTATTTGCATTCAAAAAGCAGGATAGTTTCTATGATTCTAAGCATGACTAGGGTTGATGTGACATAAAGTATGAAAAAAAGTATAAAGTCTAAACAATCAAGCTTCTGACTAATTATTAGGGTGGTGGATAACTTAGCTAATCTAAGTCAATGAAACGATTTAGCTGATGCCGACAAAACATTGGGTAAGACTTGGCCCATACAGGTAAATCGAGCCATCGATTTAGATTAGTTAAGTTATATAATAACTAGCAGTTGCACAAGATAGATTAGAACATCTAAAACGATGCGCTAATCCGCCGGTACAAGCCGCTATTTACAAGCCATATCTTTTATTGGAGATCGAAACCAATGCAGCCCAACTTGAAACAAAAACTCATCGAAAGTAAAAGAAAAATTGTGGCGATGCGTCGAGAGTGTATTGAACTGTTGTTCTTTTTTTTACAAGACCCTGGGCATATATTTATACCCGAACTACCAGACCTTGTTCATGTCAGACACTACTCAAAACTTGACTAAACAAACAAGTCATAGATAGACTTTTATCACATATTTGTAAAAAAAATAACTAATTCTTATTCCTAATTAATCCTCGCATACCTACTAATTGATGTACCGGAGATATTTAGTAGATACAATTGTCTCTACTAGACTCAATTCTTGTTTGGTAATATCTTCAAGCTCTTCTTCGAACCTGGCACAAACTCAGGTTACCCGCATCGGCTAACCGAGTCCGATTCAGGTTACCCGTATCGGCCGACCGAGTCCGATTCTATATCGACTGATACGGCTCCCAGCCGATGCGCTGCTCTGTTTTTGGAAACATCTTTATCCCTTCAAATCCGCTTCGGATCTAATTTTATTTTTAATACATCTTTACTAAATTTTGTTGTTAACACTGTTTCACATACTTTGTACATTAATTTGACTATTTCACACTAGACTAGTCGAGTGTACCAAATTACTATGCATGCATATGAATACTTATGTAGGGGAGTAGTATATAGTAAAAAACTTAGCTATATAGGATGGGCCATTATATAGGTTAGTTGTTGCACACCCAAAAGCTCTATATACACACACATATATATACATACATATACATATATACATATATATACATATATGTGTGTGTACACACACATATAAATATATATATATATATATATATATATACATATATATATATACATATATATATATATATATATTTTGAAGTGGTGCAATTATTGTAGGTGTTGAAATACTGTTCACTATTATTCATAGTGCTGAATTCACTATTATGATTGCAGAATTACTGTTCACAGTAGCTTTTTTGTTACTGTTCACTCGAAAATTTTTCTTAAATTTTTAGGATATTTGTAGGGTGGCGAATCCAAAAACAGCCGGCGCTTGATTCAGAAATTTTAAAGTCCTACTCGGTACTAGCCGTATGCCTCACCTTTCTGCCTGTTTAAAGAAACAACTAATTTCAGATATCCCTAGTCATATTTGACCTAGCTAAGAGTTTATCGTCTCCCCAGGCAGTTCTACCCGAAGGGAACACTTCTCTACGGATACTGGTTCTCCAAACGCCTATGCAAGATGCAGGCTAAAAACGAGAACAACCGGAGAGGTTTTTCCTATAGGGTCCCTAACATAAACACTTGTCTAGAACAAACAAATAGGGATACTCAAAGAAAATTACTTCATATTAAACAAGTAGGCTTACATACGGTGTTCCCTTTCGGGAACCCCGAAGGTAGATACAAACAAGTTATTCTTACCTTACACAGTGTTATATTACAAGTCCTTACTTCAATATATTATGCAAGGTAGGCTAGAGTGACTACTACTAAGAAAGGTGGAATGGAGGGTAAGAGCGCGCTTGGAAGCTTTGCTCTGAATGGTGTCTTCGTTGTTGTGTGTTTCCAGAGTGAAGGCCGAAGTCTCCTTTTATAGAGGCCAGGGGTGGCGTCGCTTGTGCCTCCTGCTTATCTCTTCGCTACTGTGGCTTCACGAGAGCAGGCTAAAGTTGAGGCCTTTTCGCCGAAAGTTTTATTCTTTATAGGGATATGTCATTCGCCGCACCCTATATTGTCCCTTTATGCTTTATAGGGTGTCCTTCTTGGGTAGTCTTCTGAATTCTTCGTTTATTCTTCTTCCACCGCCCAAATTGTTGATATTTTATTATCAATATATATTGAAAAACATATTTAGCTTAAAGAAATCTATTCATCTGGTTGCCCATGGCCACCAAGATCCATTGTGTCCAAATCAGAAAAGAAACTTCTAATTTCTCATCCACTGCCTTCTTTATTTGTTTAAATTTCTGATCCATTTCTTGTTTTAATTCTTTAAGTATTTCTTCCTTTAATTCCTTCTTTAATTGTGGGGAGGCTTCTTCAAATTTTTCTATTATCTTCCAATCAATATATTCCCCATCTAATGGATTCACTCCTTTTATTAGGCATTCCTTGTATGTGGGTCTTTTAGAAAACTCTTCTTCTTTTATAGTCATTTTAATGGGTATTTCTGGAGCCTTCTTTCCTTTAGCTTTTTGCATTTTTGAATATATTCTTTTGCGGCAGACTCTAGATAATAATTTATTCCTAATATTTTTCTAGCTTGGCTTAGTGCTTCATCAATGTCCTTATATTTCTTCCAAGATATTCCTCCCATTAATTTAGTATCTATCTTTTGAGCCACAATTTCTTCAAAAGATATGTAGACCCCCGGGAGCTTTCCAACAAATACAACATATATAGGCTTCTGTTGGATTATTTCATGATCTTCATTTGCTGGCATTAATAACCCGTTTATTAGGTGAAAATACTTAGAGAGGCTATTCAATATTGATAACATATATCTTTTTTCTTCCCTTTTATTATTGTATTGGTACAAAAAATTATCCAAGATGCATTCTTGAACTTCATCTAAGATTATATGGTCTTTTGGCTTAAATTTATATGAATTTGGTGGGAATATTCTGAGCTTGTTGTCATCTCCAAATGTGTAGCATTTGACTTCGCTGTAATTCATTGATCTTTTCATACCTGCAATTCAGGTAAACGAGAAAGCATGTCAGACAAATTATTATCTTTCCTCTTAATATGTTCAAATATAACTTTATAGCCATTTCCTGTAATAATTTCTTCAAATAAAACCCATCTTCTAGTTGAGATTTTCTTGCTATTAAGCTTATTATAGTACCTACAAATGGCTTCACAATCGGTTCTAACCGTGAATTCTTTAAACCCTAAGTACAGCCTAAAGGCATTGATTGCATTGATTATCGCCATGATCTCTCTATCTGTATTATTGAAAGTTTTTAATTTATAACTTCCAAAAGCATGCCTACATATTTTTTCTTCTGATTTAGCGAAAAATTTAGTAGGTCTATGCTTTAATATAGCACCCCAACCTTGTTCTGATGCATCAGTTTCTATGATAAAGTAACTCTTTTCTAATGGTAATTCTAGAGGTTCTAGTTCTTTCACCTTTTCTTTTATTAATCTTACTAATTTAATGTCTTCAGAATTAAAATATCTCTGACCATTTTTTCTTAATTTAGCATATAAAGGTTCTGCTAGCTTTGTTAAATTATTGATGTGATTTCTAGCATAATTTACAAGTCCTAAGAATTGTTGTAATTTCTTTTTATCATTCATAGCATCAGGAAATTGTAAAATTTTCATAGCAATATATTCTTGCAAATGAATTTTGCCTTCTCCTATTTCATGTCCAAGGAAGTTAATTTTTTCTTTGCATATTTCTATCTTCTTCTTTGATAGGATTAATCAATTTTGCTCAGCCTTTCTAAAAAATAATTCTAGATGAGCAATATGGTCCTTATAAGTTTTTGAAAATACTAACAAGTCATCTATGTATACTAACACAAATTCTTGATTATCGTTAAAAATATTTTGCATTTTTCTTTGAAATAGGACAGGTGCATTTTTCAATCCCAGTGGCATCACCAGCCATTCATAGTGTCCCTGGGGACAAGTGAATGTCGTTCATTCTATAGACTCTTCTGCCATTTTTACTTGCCAAAATCCAGCTTTTAAATCAAATTTCGAAAAATATTTGTTACCTTCTATCCTATTTATCCATTCTTGCTTATTTGGGATATTATAGGCATCTTCTATAGTATTATTATTTAGTCTTTTATAATTTATGACTATCCTATATTTACCTCTAACTTTTTCTACATGATTTCTAACTATAAATGCTGCAGACCTATGTGGACTTCTACTCTCTCTTATTGCTCCTAGTTTCAGCAGTTCTTCTATATGCATCTTAAATTCTTCTATGCCTTTCGGAGTTGTTTCTATTGGGCTAGTCTTAATAATATATTTTGGGTTTATTATATTAACTTTACACTCGATAGCATTTTTCTCCCAATATTTCATAGGAATTTCTCCTATAATTTGGATATCCTCTAATCTTTGAACAATTTTTTCTATACCCCTCTTAAACTTAATATCCCTATACCAATTTGGTGCAAATGCTTGTAGTTCTATGTACTCTATATTGGAATTTGATATATAATAGTTGTCTATATTCTCACTAAGCTCATATTCATTAATTCTTTCTTCAGACTGAAGATTGGGTACTTCAAAGTTGTCGAGTTTGGGGAGGTTCCACCACGCTTTCGTACCTCTGAGATATATGGAACATTATTTTGATATGGGATAAAAGTAATTCCTTACTCATGTATTACTGTGGTTTGTACCGATTGTTGTAAAAACCTTAGGCCAATTATCATGTCATCATTTATCATGGATAAGTTTCTTATTGTAATCTCATCTATTATATATTTAATTCTATTAATGTATACTTCAACATTATAAGCTAACTGATTATAAATTTTCTTTATTCCGGACATGTCTGTAGAGACTTCTGCCTTATTATCATCAATCGTATGAACTATCTCTGGACATTTTATGAAGTACTTATCATGAATAATATTTTTTGTACACCCCGTGCCTACTAGTGCTAATATTTTATATGATACTTTGGGTGATAATTTTACTTTTACCGGTATTCTTACTCTCAAAATTTCTTTGAAAGACAATTTTACTATATATTTATTTCCAAAATTAGTTATGGCATCTCTTAGTTGAATTATTTTAGCAGTATTACTGTCTTTTAGTGTTATCAATTGCTCTTTAAATTTGGTGTTTTGTATGTCCTTATTTTCTGGTAATGCCTTAATATCACAGTTAAATTTTAGGTTCTCTAATTCTACTTCTAGTTTATTTATTCTATTTTCTGACACTCGTACTCTACTAGATAATATCCTTTCATCTGATTCTAATTCTATCTCTTTTCTCTATTTTTGTTTATTTGCTTTTATACATTCAGCACAAGCTTGTTTTAGGCATAAACTACAGGTTACTCTATTGTCTTGGCTTGGGTAATAGATGCAAAAAGCACATTTAATATTATAGTCTTCTTTTCCTCTAATCCAATCTTGTTCACAGTTTAATTGATCCATCATTTCAATTTTTAACCCTGCTAGTTCGTCAATTAAATCTAACAATTCATCGGTTGATTCATACTCTTCATTGGTGTTTTCAATTTCGTCTGTTTCTATGATAGAATATATTAGTTCATCATCTTTTATTTCATCATCACATACTAATATATTTTCATTTACGCTATCTATAATTAAGACTCTCTCTTGTTCTTCATATTTACTAGAATATCTGTTTTGATCTTTATTTGGGCAAGTTCTACTTAAATGATCTGGTGAATTACATATGAAACATCTGCATATTCTATCATAAGTTTTCTTTGGGTTATATCTTCTTACATTTCGTTTATGTAAGAAAGGTGCTCTATTATCTGATCTTCTTAAAAAGTACCTTTTCTTTGTCCTTATATTATTGTTATTTCTATTTGATGTCTATGGTTTCTTTTATTTCTGGGCCTATCTTCTCCATGTGATAAAGGTATTTGTACTATTTTATTGCAAAAATTATAATCAGAATGTTTCATTGACCTTTGGGCTTGTATTCCTGTGCATATTTTCCTTAATTGTTTGAACATGAAAGTTATAGCTTGAGAAATATTAATTTCAGCTCCTTCAATTTTCTTTTTATATTCCTCAAAAATCATATTACCTAATGGGTCAGGTAGTTTATTAAAATATCGCTCAACTATTCCCTTGCTTAGCAGTTGTTGCATTATATAGATAATGCTGGGAAAATTCCTTTATACCTTTCCAGCTTGTTAATGTTAACTTTTCTATTTCTTTTAATCTTTCATTTTGTAAGGTTGTGTATTCTAATTCTGGGTCTTCAGCTATGATAATATTAGATACTATATTTGCGAAGTTGTGAGGATTACTTCCTGCTCTTTTTAGCTCTACGTAGTTATTAGGATTGTTTTCAACCCATTGCTCCCATAAGACTTTAGCAGATTCACCCAAAAATGTTTCTAAATAAGTTATCATATCCTCCACCTTATTCCCTATATTGTGCTGATTTTGTATATATTTTTGAACTATTAATCCCTTCCAAATACTAATGATATTTGGTCAGTCTATGGGATCATGTGCTGCTAGATTTAGTATAGCCCCATCACTTTTTTGATTTTGAAATTTTATTGGTTTCTCAAAATCTCTTCTTTTAGTGCCCATGTGCCTATACTGTCCTGGGATATAATTATATAAATACTCTTCTTTTTCTGGGGACCATCTTCTTGCTGCCCTGGCTGGTCTTTCTCTTTCTCCTTCATTTTTTACAGAACCCTCTCCATATCTTTTCCTTTTTCCTGTTCCCAATTCTACTTCCATGGCTTCCATTGCATTATCTAGATTATGCAAACCTACCTCATCCAACGAGTCTATAAAATCATTATATTGTCCCGCGTTGTCTTGTTCTTCTATATTCTCTATTTCCTCTATCAGATTATTTTCTTCTT
Source organism: Oryza officinalis (assembly GCA_008326285.1). Taxonomy (NCBI): domain Eukaryota; kingdom Viridiplantae; phylum Streptophyta; class Magnoliopsida; order Poales; family Poaceae; genus Oryza; species Oryza officinalis. The sequence goes on along the minus strand of BDMV01000006.1, from coordinate 45,380,626 downwards.
CATTACTTTCAAGTAATAATTTCTCATTTTCTTTCCATTACTTTTCCTCACTTAATACCTTACCAATCCTTTAATTTTCTTTGTTGTCTTCTCTTGGTTCTTTCAACTTTATTTGTTCTATTTTAATTTCCTGGGTTCTTGGGGTTTCTATGGCCAAGTTTTTATCTTTTATTTGTTTCTTTATCCTGGATAATTCTCTATAGAAGTAAAGTTCCTTATCTCTAATTTTAGACCACTCACTTTTCATAGAGTTATTATATTCATCTGCTATATCTTTTAATTTATCTTCATAATATTTTATTTCACTTTCATGATCTAATTTTTCCTTAAATTCAGAAATACTATGTCTTATGTTATCTATATTATTTCTATCAGATGATTCTTTATCCAAATCATCTGAAGCTCTTGACTTATAATTTGTAAATTTAATACTAACATTGCCTTTGCTATCTTGCTAACTTATGAAGTTTTCAGGATGGCTCAAAGTTTTACTTTTAAAAAATTCACTAATTGGCCATTTTTTTCCTGCTCTTTCTTCAGAGTCTATCGTCAAAGGGCTCATGAATTTTATTCCTTTAGAATGCATTTTTTCTATCACATCATTTACATTGATTTTGTATTTGGACGCACTTCTATTAGTCAATCTTCCTATAAATTCTATACTTATTAACAAATTTGTTCCTTTAAATTCTTCGTATCCTTTTGTTTAAAAACCAAAACTCATTTTGTCTATAAATTCTTTTACAGGCATCATTAAGTCAGGCGCTATATAGGTTATCAGTATGTTTTCATTCATATCTCCTTCTAGATAGCCTAGCGATGCTTTATCTATTGTGTCCCATCTTTTATATAATAAAGTTATTAATACTTTAGCTCCTAATTTCTTTCTTGTCATCCCTTTGATTCCTATTATATACATACCTTGGTGAATATACTTATATCCTGAATATTTTAATCCATTTTCAAACTCTTTAGCTACTATTTTTAATTCTACTGGTTTTGTTAGAACACTTAATTCTACTTCTCTAAATATTCTATATAGCCCATTCTTATTCTCAAAGAATCACATGCAATATACTTGTTGAGGTTTTATTGCCCTTAAAGTATCTCGCTGATATCTTTCGAGCTGCTTATCTACTTGTGCAACATCTTCCAGCTCATTTATGTCTTCATATTTGCCTTTTTGTTTATCAGAACAACTATCATCTCTGCTTGCTATTCTTCTAAAGAGACTCCTAGATATGTCCATTTTTTTGAATTAATGGCTTGTGAAGATGAGACTATGTCTGATGAAGCCAAAACTATTTCCTTTCCTTTACTAGAGTTGGTTTTGTCTAATAATTCTTTAATATAATCACTATTCTGTGAAATTTTATTTTGCCTTATCTTATATTCTTCTAACAATTTTAATGCAGTATTTAGTTTATTACTGAGAAAGAATATTGTTCTACAATTTGCTTTTGTTCTTTATATATGTCTTCAACCTTTTACTCTAGATCTTCCTGTCTCTTACCCCAATTTATTTAGCAATTATATATTAAATCTACAATTAAATTTAGTTGGCTATTATTAGAGTGTCAAATATGTTCTTCAGTATGGCTTAATCTACACGTTATATTGATACTATCTTTGGTATTTATTACCTTTCCAATATTAGCTTCTAAATTTAGCTTCTCTATGATTACCAGGCTCTGATACTACTTTACAACCACTAACCTTTTTTATTAGGACTTAAATGTCTTAATTGCTTGCTCAAATATTAGAAGTGGTGCAACTATTGTAGGTGCTGAAATATTGTTCACTACTATTGCTAGTACTTAATTCACTATTATGAGTGCAGAATTACTGTTCACAATCGCTTTTTTGGTTACCGTTCACTCGAAAATTTTTCTTAAATTTTTAGGATCTTTGCAGGGTGGCGAATCCAAAAACAGCCGGCACTTGATTCAGAAATTTTAAAGTCCTACTCAGTACTAGCCGTATGCCTCACCTATGTGCCTGTTTAAAGAAGCAACTAATTTCAGATATCCCTAGTCATATTTGACCTAGCTAAGAGTTTACCGTCTCTCCAGGCAGTTCCATCCAAAGGGAACACTTCTCTACGGATACTGGTTCTCCAAACGCCTATACAAGATGATATATATACATATATGTATATGTATATATATGTGTGTGTGTATATATATATATGTATGTATGTATATATATATATATACACATATATATATATATATACATACATATATATATATGTATATATGTATGTATATATGTATATATACATACATACATACATACATATATACATATATATATGTATGTATATATATATACATACATATATATACATACATATATACATACATATATACATATATATATGTATGTATATATATATATGTGTGTATATATATATACATATATATATATATATATATATATATATATATATATATATATATATATATATATATATATATAATATCTCAAATAAGCAAGAATGGATTAATAGAATACAAGGTAGTAAATATTTCTCAAAATTTGACTTGAAAGCTGGATTCTGGCAAGTAAAGATGGCAGAAGAATCTATAGAATGGACTACATTTACATGTCCTCAAGGACATTATGAATGGCTTGTTATGCCATTAGGATTAAAAAATGGACCAGCAATTTTCCAAAGAAAAATGCAAAATATATTTAACGAAAACCAAGAATTCATATTAGTCTACATAGATGATTTATTAGTCTTCTCAAAAACTTATAAAGAACATATTGCACATCTCGAAATATTTTTTTAGAAAGGTAGAACAAAATGGGCTAATATTATCCAAAAAGAAAATGGAAATATGCAAGGAAAAATAAGCTTCCTTGGTCATGAAATAGGAGAAGGCAAAATACACTTACAAGAACATATTGCTAAGAAAATTTTACAATTTCCTAACGCTATAAATGATAAAAGAAAATTACAGCAATTCTTAGGGATTGTAAATTACGCTAGAAATCACATTGATAATTTGGCAAAACTAGCAGGACCTCTATATGCTAAATTAAGAAAAAATGGACAGAGATACTTTAATTCTGAAGACATTAAATTAGTAAGGGTAATAAAGGAAAAAGTAAAAGAGCTAAAACCTCTAGAATTACCCTTAGAAGAAAATTATTTTATTATCGAAACAGACGCATCGCAGCTTGGCTGGGGTGCTGTATTAAAACAAAGGCCTACTAAATATTCACCTAAGTCAGAAGAAAAAGTTTGTAGGTATGCTTCTGGAAGCTATAAATTAAAAACCGTAGGCAATACAGATAGAGAGATACTTGCAATAATCAATGCGATAAATGCTTTTAGGTTATACCTAGGGTTCAAAGAATTTACGGTTAGAACAGATTGCGAAGCTATATGTAGATATTATAATCAGCTTAATAGCAAGAAGAGTTCAACTAGGAGGTGGATCTTATTTGAAGATATCATTACTGGCAACGGATATAAAGTTATATTTGAACATATTAAGGGAAAGGATAATCATTTACCTGATCTACTCTCGCGATTGCCTATTTTGCAGGAATGAAGAAGTCCATGAATTATAATGGAGTTGAATTCTTCACGTTTGGAGAAGACAATAAGCTCAAAGTATTCCCACCGAATACCTATAAGTTTAAGCCAAAAACCCACATAATATTAGATGAAGTCCAAGAATGCATTTTAGATAATTTCTGGTATCAATACAATAATAAGAGAGAAGAAAAAGGCTATATGCTATCAATACTAAACAGTCTTGCTGAATATTTCCATCTAATAAATGATATAATGCCAACATCAGAAAATAATGAAGTAATACAGCAAAAACCCATATATGTGGTTTTTGACGGAAAGCTTCCTGGAGTTTACATATCTTTTGAAGAGATAGTAGCCCAAAAAATAGATGCAAAATTAATGGGTGGATTGTCATGGAAAAAATATATAGATATTGATGAAGCTTTAACCCAGGCTAGAAAAATATTAGGAATAAAATACTACTTGGAACCAGCAGCAAAAGAACATATACAAAAATGCAAAAAAGCCAAAAATAAGAAAGCTCCAGAGAACCCATATTGTTCAAATATTAAGAATGAAGGATCATCCAAAAAACCTACGTATAAGGAATGCTTGATTAAGAGAGTAGATCCCTTGGATGGCGAATATATCAATTGGAAAATAATTGAAAAATTTGAAGAAGCATCCTCCCAATTTAAAAAAGAATTGAAAGAAGAAATACTTAAAAAATTAAGGAAAGAAATGAATGATAAATTTGAAGAAATGAAAAAAGCATATGATGAAAAATTTGAAGTCTCCTTTTCTGATGTAGATACTATGGATTTAGGTGGTCATGGGCAGCCTGACCAATAAAGCAATATAATATAAATTGATGACTATATTTGCGAATGACCAAAGTATGAATTTGAACCAATCCAAAATGCAAGGACAGTGAATGACATTTCACTGTTAAAAATACTGTGGAGAATATTGCTTTCGGCGGAAAAGAAAGGCGCAGGTACAGAGGTGTCTCCACCTTGGCCAATTCAAGGACAAAGTAAAGCCAAAAAGAAGATAAGCATCTCCATGGTGCGAGCCAGCTCGTGAAAATACTGTATCTAGAAGATAAGTATGAAGCACAGACGAGCCTCTCTCTCGAGCTCCTATAAAAGGAGGGGTTTGCCCAGCTGAGGGACACAACAACGAAGACACCATTCAGAGCAAAGCTTCCAAGCGCACTCTCACCCTCCATTCCACCGTTCTTAGTAGTAGTGACTTTAGTCTACCTTGCATAGTATATTGAAGCAAGGAGTTGTGATATAAAGCTGTATAAGGTAAGAAAAACTTGTTTGTATCTACCTTCGGGGTTCCCGAAAGGGAAAACCGTATGTAAGCTTATCTGTTTAATATGAAGTAATTTTCCTTGAGTATTCCTGCACGATTATTCTAGACAAATGTTTATGCTAAGGACCCTATAGGAGAAACCTCTTCGGTTTGTTCTCGTTTTTAGCCTGCATCTTGCATAGGCGTCTGGAGAATCGGTATCCGTAGAGAAGTGTTCCCTTCGAGTGGAACTGCCTAGGGAGAAGATAAACTCTTAGCTAGAACAAGTGTGACTTGGAATATCTTTTTAAGTTGCTTCTAAAAAGACAGATAGGTGAGGCATACGGTGAGTACCGAGTAGGATTTTACATCATCTGAAACAAGCTTCTGTGGCTGTCTAAGTAGGATTCGCCACCCTGCAAAGATCCTGAAGTTAAAATATATCTCGAAGCGAACAGTGTTTTGAATAGTATTGAACAGTAATTTGAACAGTGTTTTGAATAGTACCCAGCCGAATAAACAGTGTCTTGAATAGTTTTCAGCCGAATAGACAGTAATCTGAATAGTAATCAGCCGAATAAATAGTGTTTTTGATAAGTAAATGTTAACGTCACCTCCAATTTTAAATTTTTCAGATTGTTGAAATTTTGTCGTTGTAGTATAAGTGGTATCATATATATATATATATATATATATACACACATATATGTATGTATGTATATATATACACATATATGTATGCACATATATGTATGTATGTATGTATATACACATATATGTATGCACATATATGTATGTATGTATGTATATATATATATATGTATGCATATATATATATATATATATATATATATATATATACATACATACATACATACATACATACATACATATGTATGTATGTATATATACACACACATATGTATATATATATATATGTATATACACACATATATACATATATATATGTGTGTGCACATAACTTTTTTATATGTATATATATATATATATATATACATGTCTACATATATACATATATGTATATTTATATATATATATATATATGTGCATTCTATACTATATAATTACGTGTTAAGAAAATTAGTTCTCATCTTATACTATCGAACTCAGCCATAATAATTATTGGAATCTTCTATACAAAAGAAACTGATTGATTGCGTACGTATATGCACGTATTACTATGTTCGATCTCGTATATACATATACGTACATGCATGTAGGGAGATTTGATTGTCTGCATATATACGACTCGAGTACGACGTACAGAAGACAGATCACTGTGTATAAGTTGCATTTACGTGCGTCGGTGTGTGCTAGTAGTACCTAGCTAGCCAATCGATCTGTACTATATAGTGGTTGTATATATCCTTGTCTGAATATCTCTAACTCTAATTAACCTAGGTAAAATTAAAAGCAGTAATAATATGAAAAGTTCCCTAGCAAGCTCGAGGTAAAATTTTACATATATGGTGCAGTTCAATTTTGTAATTCGATTGATTATTCTTTGCTTTTTAAAAATCACTAATACATAAATAATTTTTCTGTACGAGAACCCTATGGTTTACAGACGGAGTCGGTCGCGCCTGCGAAAATCGATCTATTTAAGAAGCCCGAATGCAAAAAATTAATTTTTTCAGACGGATCTCTTAACATACCCACATACAAAAATGAATCTATTTGTATAGGCGCACCTCTTAAGGGGCCGCATATGAAAATAGATTTTTCTCATATGAGCTACATTGAGAGCACGTAGGCCCCATGCTTTTTCCCGCACTATTTTTTCTTCTCCCCATTTCTCTCCACCACACCTTTTTCTCTTTCTATTCTCCTCTCCCCACTCCTCATCTTTTCTCCTTCCCTCTCCCCATTCTCTTCTCCGGCGGCTGAGGTAGAGATGGCAGGAGCGAGTGCGATGCCAGCAGAGGAGTGGCGCATCGACAGCGGCGACCCTCCCCCCGTGCGGATCCAAACAGCAGGCTCGAGCGGGAGGCCGATGGAGGAGTGGCGCGTCGACGGCGGTGGCCCTCCCCCTACGCGGATCAGGTGACGGCAGCACTCTCCCGCGCGGATCCGGCGACGAAAGCGGCGACGCTCTCTCGCACGGATCCAGTGGCGACAGCCCTCCCTGTACTCCCTTGCATGGATCCGACTGCGGCGGCGCTCCCCAGTGCTCCTTCGGCGGCGGCGGAGGCCCTCCCCCGCGTTCCCCCGCGCGGATTCGACAGCGGAGGGGGCAGTGGAGGCATGGGAAGGGACAATGGCAGCCTCGGCAACGGCGATGACAACGGCGAGCTGCAGGGGCTCGGCAACGGCGATGACAACGAGCGGCGACGATGTTGCCAGTGGATAGGACCTAGATAGGGTTTCGAGTTTTGATTTTTTTGGGATTTTTAGTTTTTCAATTTTTTATTTTTACGAGTGGACGACATAAGCACCCGCATGCAAAAAATATTTCGCGTACGAGTGTGCCACCCCTATGAAAAAATTGCTATTTTCAAGTATACTTTTTGGCAAACGGTCGGCTCAACCGTGTCACACCCTGATCCGGCACCGCCATATAACGGCACTTGACAGGAGCGTGTCGTAGGAAAAACGGCGTGATCCGCTTCCTGCGAGACCGTGATATCGATACCAATCCTAGGACATAGTGCTGGTACCCGCATTGACAATTATGAATCATCGCAATCCTTAAATTAAATAGAGGACTTATTTACCTTAGCTTAAGTTGCAGCTCAGAATGGCCTGAGAATACAACCGATGATACGGAAGCAGCAACAGCAACAACAGCAACAACAGCGGAACCAACAGACTAACACCCAACACCACAGGCGACGGCTGGGAACCAGAACGAAACTCTACTCTTCGCTTCAGTTTACTTCATCTTCACCCACAGGACGAAGGAACTATATAGAGAGCAAGAGTAAGTACTCACATACTCAGCAAGTCACGTGGATTTAGGTGTTTAGTGCAAGCTTGAAAAAGGGGCAAGGTTGCTTTGCAAATTCTTTATTTGGAAACATTTTGAAACCACTAAGTGATTTTTCTCTTTTTAAGTTTTGTTTGAAAAGAGATTTGTGTCTCGATTCGACTTAAGAGATGCTTTTCAACAACTCAATTTGTAATGCACTGACTTCCCAAGTCGGTTCATTAATTCTCGACTCACACAACCATTCCACTTGATTAAGCGGCTCCCAGAGCCATTTTTATTTTCTTGGACTCTAAGAGTCCCGCTTCCTCACAGCACAACAACCTGCTTCCACCCGGGAAGCCTAGTCTATGATGTCCTCAGACATTTCGAATCACACAGATCCGTTTCTAACCACTCAGGCCCTCTATCTACCACATAGGCTGATTCTCATAACGATTCCCAAACCACAACAACTTTTCACAAAGCACAGGCAATCAAAACTACACAACGGAAAACACCTCACATCCGCCCATGATCATGGGCACGGCTGTTCGAACAGTTAGTTAACCTCTGCAGAGGGGTACACTTTACCCACACCACACGAACTTACTCTAGACACTAGCCGATGTCGGAGGTTCGTGACAAAGCCTTTCTAAAGCCAACCCAGGGTTACCTCATGCCACATAGAAGGATCAGATCCTCACATAAACGAATCATTTTAATTTCACAAATCAAATTCCAATCACCTCGACTGGTAATCTGGCAAGCTTCTCTTCATTGCTTTACCAGGAACCTAGAGATGCAACCAACCACCGGATCCTGGAGTTCTCCAACTATTGGCATGCGAGGTTTCCCTGAACCGACTAGTTACTTAGCCAGGGTGTCCCATTTCACTATGTAGTTGTACTTGTTATGCTTGATGAATTTTTCACAGGAACCGGTCCTTATATGCGAATACGGGACATCACCACATAGTCACAACCCCCGCATCGCGAGTTTTCACAATTACTTTCATTTTCAAACACGCCGACACCACATGTCGGGTTTTCAAGGCCGCTTAAACCCATTTTTCCCAAGTTTTCGACAAACAATGGTATATGTGGAGTAATTAGTATCCATGCTCAGAGAGCATGGATACCGAACACCACAAAGGTGGAGCGACAAGGAAACAGGGTATATCGGCCAACAGGAAGTAGTGCGACTACTGAGTAGGTCCGTCAGTTTGGCACATAAACCGAGGCCAAGCAAGTTATCTGTACTCCTAGTAATGCAAGTTTGCAAGAAAAATAATAATGACTTTTCAATTATAGGAGCAATATGTTCAAGGGTGACTTGCCTTGCTGAAGGTCTTCACGAAGCTTCTTGAAATCCACGCTCAAACGAAAATCCAGCGACCGTAACTATACGCAAATAATTAAAACCTACACAAATACAAAAAGAAGAACCTATTTAGTACTATTAAAGTGCCATTAGATAGATCTCAATTTTACGAATTTACTTGAAGTGGAACGGGATCAATCGGAGCTACGGATAAAGAGATATGATTTTTGAAAGTTTAATTGAATTTCTGGAGTAGATGAGAAGGATTTATTGAACTTCTGGAAAAAAATATTCTCAAGAATATTCTCTTGGATGTGGGGTCCACATGTCAATGGGCTAGAGGCCATGGATGCACCATGGACTTGGTTCATGGGCCGTTGGTTCAGCGTTAGGGAGGAAGTATGGACATTGGTCCATGGGCTTCAAGGGAGTGAGCCACAGATCATGAGAGGGATGGGAAATGGACTTAGTCCAATGGGCCGAGGGAGTGAGCCATGGCCCAACAGACTAGAGCGCGCGCGCGAGAGAGAGAGATTGGGAGCAGAGAGATCGGTCGACGAGGGCGATGGCCTGACAGGATGGCACTCACGGGCGAGCAAGGTCAGAGGAGCTTGCATCGGACCAGGCCAACACGGCGACGCGTCCTAGCAGGACGAGGCGGCACGGAGCCGGGGAGACGTTGACTGGTCTCCTGTAAGACAGGGCAGGCGGACATGGCGTCCACGTGGTTCGCTACATCGGACAGAGAGGGGAGGAGGGGCAGGAAGCCACATCGGATGGTCAGCGACATGTGGCATAATCCGATGAACGGCGGTGAACCGGAGGGAGCGGCTGGCACCGGCGGCTAGAGGAGATCAAAAGGAATCGGTTCCATGGGTTGGATTCGATCGCCAAGGACGGAGGATGAACGGCAACAGCAGCCAAATCTCGTCGGAGTCCGTGGTGGCCGCGCGCAAGAAGGGCCAAGAGGGCATGAGCTCGGGCTTAGCCAAACCAGTACGCGATTGTGATGCGCACGCGGTGGCACGAGACCCGATGGTCGCTGGGATTTGGCTCGTGACGGCGAAAAAAGGCGACACGTGGGGAGGAAGGAGAAAAGGGAAGCGGCCGCGGCAACGCCTAGGGAAGGTTTCTAGGGGCCTTTTAAGGGCGGTTGCAGAAGGATTTGAGGAGAGAAGGGCCAGTGACAGTGCACGGCTGCGTGCGGTGGCGAGGGAAATAGAACAACGGCGGGGGCTCTACTCGGTGAGAGAACGTCCGAGGAAACGTGTTCGGGAGCTAGCTAGCTGAGGGAGTTAAATGGAGTGGGAGAGAAGAAAAGGATGGGGAGCTCACCGGTGTTGTGGAATCGTCATCGGCGGCGATGTCCCGATGCTGAGAAGGTAAGCCGGCAGAGGAACGCTGCCGAGCTTCGTGGAGACGGTGATTCAACATTGGGAAGGGTAGGCCGGCGAAGGAGTGTGGCCGGTTTTTCGATTTTGGCGTCGCTTCTGAACCCGTGGGCGATGCGACACGGTCGGGGTTGTTCGGTTGCGGTAGAAAGGTCGTGACGGCGGCGCGGCACGGTGCCTAGACAAACGTGGCCGGGAAGGATGAAGAAGACGACCAAGCGAATGTGACGACGAGCGAGCTCGGGCGCTAGCTCTAATAGTGGCAAGGAGAAAGAGGAATAAGAGGAGTGGGATACAGTCTATATAGGCGATGGGCTCGATGGCTTGGAGGGAAAGGGAGCCTAGGGCGTGGTCAAGGTGGGGACGGTGAGGAGCAAGGGAGGCGAGCTGGCGTCGGCGTCAGCAGCGCAAGAGGCCAAGCGACGAAGGCAGGGGCACTAGAGTGGGGGAGAAATAAGGGGAAAGAAGAGGGAGAAAGGGGCATATCCCATGCCATTTTGGGAGGAAATGAGACGAGGGTGTGAGCTCTGTCTCTCAATTTTTGAAGGTTGCGGTGTGGGGCGACAGAGCATGGGGTGACAACGGCGAGGGCCAGCAGATGACGGCAAAAGGGAAAGGATGCGGTGGCCGGTTTGGCAGCGAGCGACGGCAAGGCGGTCCCCGGCACAGGCGGTGGTTAGGGAGGATGACAACGGTGTTCCTTTCTAGTCGGCCACGACGGCGTGAGCGCGAGAGTCAACGGTGACCGCAAAATTCAAATGGCACCAGCGACGAGGAACGAGAAAGAGATGAACCTCTCCCTTGGCACGTGCGCAGCGCGTGCAGCGGCAGTGAGAGGAGAGTCACGCCACTAGGCTAGAGGCGGCCGTGGTTGGGCTGGACCGAGGGAGTGGAGGGGAAGGAGAGAGAGCGCGTTGGGCCGGCCGAGAGGAATGGAGAAGAATGAGGGCCCAAGCTAGAGGGACACAAAATAGACTTCCGCTGAAAATTTTGATTTGGAGGGATTTGGAGTTTGAAATTGAATTGGGATTTGGATTCAAATTTTATACTTGAGCTCAGAGGAATTAGGGGAAGTCAAAGGAAGGGATTCAAGGCGGGAATTCGATATTTTTGGAATTGAGATAAATATTTGGCGAGGAAATCAAAGGAGGAAATGATCGAATTTCGGGATTTGATTTTACGAGGCTCGAATTTTGGATTTAGGATTTTCGAGGAGTTGATTCTTGATGTCAAGGAGGGAGAACAAGGAGAGGTTAAATTGAGATTCACGACACGACTTAATCTCATACTTAAAGAACGAAATTTTTATGAATAGGTTTTTATTAATTTAGTTTTTAATATCTCGTGAAAAACGGGACGTTACGAACCGCACGCAAAAATACGTTTTGACAATATGAAAAAATGTTTTTTTAGTAGTGAATATTTATGCAAGTAGACAAACACGTACGTTTAAAGTACTTTTGATGACTGATCTAGCTAGTGGTGTTCTTTTCAATCTACTTAACTAAGTAATTGAATACATACTATTAGTTAAAGTTTAAAAAAAATTAGTTACTTCATATATTAAAAGATGAAAATAGTAACGAACAACAACATTCTTATCTTTTCTACGCACGGTTAGCTGACCCCGCAACACTTAGGTCCCGTTTGAACATCCAACGAGATTAAGTACGCACGTAAAACGAGATAAATCATTAGCACGAAATTTAATTATTAAAAACTTAAAAAATAGATTTATTTAATTTTTTTATAGCAACTTCTATGTACAAAGTTTTTTACGAAACATGTCATTTAGCAGTTGGAAAACTTACTCACGAAAATCGAGGAATAATAGTAAACAAAGTTTAGAACGGGGCATTAGAATAGGCCCCTCTCTCACAGATACGCATACAGGCATGCATCAGTATATCTTTCTCTCTCTAGGAAGGTCTATGTATACTTGGCAATTATTCCATCCTTTCGTATTACCACAGGTATTTTGGGTTTGTCTAAGTAAAAAAATAAGTTTAATTAAGTTTATAGAAAAAAATAGAACAACATAATTCATTTTAATTTACATGTTGTTCTTGCATTTAGTTTTTTTTCTCAATTTTCTCATGTTCTGAAGCATTTTTAGAGATGTATTTCACTTCTTTTGACCTTTTCATCAGTACGGTCATACTAGTATTAGTATTTCTCAGCTTGCTTTGAAAAAGATTATTAGAATGTAATTTATGAAGATAGCAATGTAGTTTGTCGATCGCGCCTACTAGTTTTGTGTGTGGTTTGTTAGAACGACAAGTAAGCTGAAAGTAAACATCAAATTAATTTTATTAAGTCCACTATTAAATATATTTTACAGAATATTCGTTTTGTGGCTAAATGTTACTAGAAGTATATTTTTCTATTTACTTGTAAATTTGACTTTATCACAAACCCAAAACGAGGAATGGAAGGATTAGCTAGGTAGGCTGAATGAGGAAGTCACAAGGAAGGATCGTAAAGCAAACTTAATTGGGAAACTGTTCCGGCCTCTTCGCTGCGTCATCGTCGTCGCCGGCCGTCGCCGTCGTCGCCTATTTAATTATATACCCCTAGAATTGAAGTTGCGTTATGTGAGTGAGAGCAGCTGTATAAATACATATATATATACACATTAATATATTCACTATAAACCATTAAATAAAAATAAATATGAATCCGTATATATTACTCCATTAGCATGCATGAATTGTTGGCATCTTCATGTACGTATGGCTGATTTAATTTAATTTAATTTAATTTAATTTAATTTGGTTGAATCATGTATTTCCTTCGTCGAAAAAAACCCAACTAAAATAGGATGTGACCTATTTAGGACAACGAATCTATATAAAAAACCCAACAATATGACCTATTTAGAACAATCAATTTTTATAAACACTTATTGTGATGGCTGATCCTATCCTAGATTCGGTTTAATTTTACGGAGGGAGTATGGCTGATGACTATCCCAATATATATGTTGTGATGTCTGGTGTCAATGTCACATGCACAGTTAGTTAGGTCATGCATCCATCATGCAAGTATATTTACGACAGAGGTTTTGGTGTAACCATCACTATATTTATATATAGTCATATACTTCTCCCTAAAAAAATCTAATACAACATGTGATATATTTTAATACTACGAATCTGAACAGAATATCTAATACAAAATATGATATATCTTAGTATTATAAATATAGACAGAAGATATATCTAGATTCGTAGTTTAAAATAAACGATATTTCGTACTTTTATTTTTTATGTTTTATGAGGCGAAATGAGTAAACATGTAGCTGCATCGATCTTGCACCCTGGCTTTTTTCCCCTTTTGCCTGCACATAGAGATAACCCGACGTAATGCATAATTATATTGCAGATAGCAACATAATTATTAAAGCCAAATATATACACCTCTGACGGAGCTTGAAACTCCTCACCGGAAGACCGCACAGGTCCCTCTTTGCCGGTTCGGCCGGGGGCGCAAGGTGAAATTCTTAGCCCCTGATCTGTGGGATCTCAGCGAGAAGAACGCGTGGACGCAGGCGATTTAGACAGGTTCGGGCCGCTAAGGAGCGTAATACCCTACTCCTGTGTTCTGGTAGATCTGAGAGTATGATGGAATCCAGAGAGAGTCCAGAGAGTCCCCAGAGAGTCTCCAGCCAGCCTCCCCTTTTCTTAGGCATGGGCCTCCTTTTATATGGTAAGGGGCTACCACATGGGCCACGAGCTGCCTAAGAAAGAAAGTATTCTTTTACGGAGCTTGATGCCCATGTCTTCGCAGTAGTCACTGAAAAGCTCACTTGTGAACCGGGTGCCGTTGTCCGTAATGATACGGTTAGGCACCCCGAACCGAGCAGTGATGCCCTTCATGAATTTTAGTGCCGAGTGCTTGTCGATCTTGATGACCGGATAAGCCTCGGGCCACTTAGTAAACTTGTCGATTGCGACATACAAATACTCAAACCCGCCCGGGGCTTTCCTGAAAGGACCTAGGATATCCAGCCCCCAGACAGCAAACGGCCATGAAAGAGGTATGGTCTGCAGGGCCTGAGCCGGCTGATGCATTTGCTTGGCGTGAAACTGGCACGCCCTGCATCGTCGGACCAGGTCCACTCCGTTGTGGAGCGCCGTCGGCCAATAGAAACCCTGGCGAAAGGCCTTGCCGACCAAGGTGCGCGAGGCGGAGTGGGCTCCGCACTCGCCTTCATGGACATCGACAAAAAGCTCGACGCCCTGTTCCCGAGGAATGCACTTCAGGAGGACTCCGTTGGCCCCGCGCCGGTAGAGGGCCCCTTCCACCAGCACGTAGCGCTTGGAGATGCGATTGACGCGTTCACTCCCTTCGCGGTCCTCGGGTAGAGTCTGATCTTTGAGGAACGCCTGGATCTCAGCCATCCAGGCAATCAATCTTGGGGGGCCGGGCTCGGCCCCCCGGGTCCCGAGGCCTGGACTCCGACGGGCCTCGGGGGCCATGGAGGCACGTCCGTCTCCCCTTGGGGGTCGGGTCGCGCCGACGGCTGGGCCAGCCTTTCTTCAAAGGCGCCCGGTGGGGTCGGGGCTCACGATGAAGCGAGCCTCGAGAGTTCATCGGCGACCACGTTATCCCATCTGGGCACGTGCCGAAGTTCGAACCCGTCGAAATGGCGCTCCATACGCCGCACCTCGCGGACGTAGGCGTCCATCTGCGGGTCGGAGCACCGGTACTCCTTAGAGACCTGGTTAACGATCAACTGGGAGTCACTTAGAACTAGGAGGCGGCGGATCCCCATTCCGACCGCCACTCTAAGTCCCGTAAGGAGCCCCTCGTACTCCGCCATATTATTGGTTGCCCAGAAATCTAGGCGAACCAAATATCTAAGGACGTCTCCGCTCGGTGAGGTCAAGGTGACCCCCGCACCGGTGCCCTGAAGGGCCAGGGAGCCATCGAACTGCATCACCCAGTAGGTGGCGTGAGGCAGCTGCGAGGGGCTCATGTTGGCCTCGGGGGCGGAGAGTCCGAGATCTGGCTCGGGAGCCGGGGTCCATTCCGCCATGAAGTCGGCGAGGGCCTGGCTCTTGATCGCGTGGCGTGGCTCAAAGTGCAAGTCGAATTCAGAGAGTTCGATTCCCATTTTACCACCCGTCCAGTACCCTCTCGGTTGCGTAGGATTTGGCCGAGGGGGTAGGGCGTGACCACCGTGACCCGATGCACCTGGAAATAATGGCGCAGCTTCCTCGAGGCCATCAGAATCGCGTAGAGCATCTTCTGGGCCTAAGGGTATCGGGTCTTGGCGTCCCGCAGCGCCTCACTAACGAAGTAAACGGGCCGCTGCACCTTCCGGCGGGGCCTATCCTCTCCGTTGAGGGCATCGTTCCCGGGGCGCTCGTGATCCGAGGGGCCTTGCCGGGCCCACTCGGCTTCTGTACCGACGACCTCGGGGTTGGAGGGCATCGGGCGCGGCCTTCCCGCAGTGGCCCCAGGCCTTCCTGGGGGTCGGGGGCGTCCGGCGCTGTCGGACGAGCGGGCAGAGGGCCACATCCGGTCGTCAGGGGCCTTAGGCCACCGTCCGGCTCGGGGGCCTCTCCTCCCTTCTCTGTCCCGGGTCGGGTCGACACAGGGTGGGAGCGCGCGGGCCGAGGGCTGTCCTCGTCGCGCTCCACAACCAACGCCGCGCTGACTACTTGCGGGGTTGCCGCCAAGTAGAGTAGCAGCGGCTCATCGGGCTCCGGGACGACCAGGATTGAGGGGGAACTGAGGTACGCCTTCAACTAGGTAAAGGCCCGCTCAACCTCCTTCGTCCAGGTATAAGGAGCGCTTAATTAGAGCGCTCAGCCTCCAATTAAAGTCTCCGCTCAGCCTCCAATTAGAGCGCTTAAGGAGCTTAAATAGGGGCAGCGCCTTCTCTCCCAGCCTCGATATGAATCGACTTAAGGCAGCCATGCATCCGGTGACGCATTGCACGTCCTTAAGCTTGCTGGGGGGCGCATCCGCTCTATAGCTCGTATCTTTTCGGGGTTGGCCTCAATGCCTCGGGCAGAGATCAAGAACCCGAGAAGCTTGCCCGCAGGCACACCGAACACACACTTTTCAGGGTTCAGTTTTATGCGGGCGGAGCGGAGACTTTCGAAAGTCTCCGCTAAATCCGAGAGCAAGGTCTCTTGGTTGCGCGTTTTTACAACCAAGTCATCGACGTAGGCCTCAACATTGCGTCCTATCTGACTACCCAAAGAAATACGAGTAGTACGCTGAAAAGTAGGACATGTATTCTTTAACCCAAAAGGCATGGTTGTATAACAATAAGTTCCTACAGGGGTAATGAATGCAGTTTTTTCCTCATCCTCCCTAGCCATGTGAATCTGATGATATCCTGAGTATGCATCTAGAAAACACAAAAGGTCGCACCCCGCGGTGGAGTCGACAATTTGATCTATGCGTGGCAGGGGATAAGGGTCCTTATGACATGCCTTGTTGAGGTCGGTGTAGTCGATGCACATCCGGAGCTTGCCGTTCGCCTTGGGGACGACGACCGGGTTCGCAAGCCACTCCGGATGGATGACCTCACGGATGAATCCGGCCTCCAGAAGCCGCGCCACCTCCTTGCGGATGAAGGCTTGGCGTTCCGGGGCCTGCCGCCGTACCTTCTGCCGAACGGGCCTTGCGTCCGGCCGCACGGCGAGACGGTGCTCGTTCACCTCCCTGGGGACCCCGGGCATGTCCGCCGGTCTCCACGCGAAGACGTCAGCGTTTGCCCGCAGGAAGGAGATGAGCGTCTCTTCCTATTTGTTGTCCAAGAGACCACCAATCCGGGTGGTCTTGGACGGGTCGTCGCCCAGGGCGACCTCCTTCACCGGGACCTCGTCGCCTGAGGCCATCCGCTGCCTCGGGGCGGGCGAGGCAGAGGAGCCGGCCCTCTCGTCGCCGCCCGCGGGCTTGGATACCGCGACGAGGCGGTCCGCGCGCTGCTCCATACAAGCAAGCGTGACTTTGAGGTCACCGTGGAAGGTGATGCGGCCACTTGGGCCCGGCATCTTCATCTGGAGGTAGGCATAGTGGGTGGCCGCCATGAACTTCACCAACGCGGGCCTTCCCAGGACCGCGTTGTAGGGCAGATTGAGGTTCGCCACATCGAAATCCACCCGCTCAGTGCGGAAGTTGACGGGACCACCGAAGATGACCGGGAGGTCGATGTGACCTAGCGGCCAGGTGTGACGCGGCGTCACGCCAATGATTGGCTGGGACGGCCGGAGCTCCATCCCCGGGGCCTTGATGACATCAAAAGCCGCGGGGGAGAGGATGTTGAGAGCTGCGCCACCGTCTATCAGGACGCGCCCCAACTTCACGTTGCAAATGGTGGGGGAGACCACCATCGCGATCTGTCCTCCCCGGGCAACGCATGGCGGGTGGTCGGTCCGGTCAAAGGTAAGGGTGACCTCCAACCAACGCACCCGCCGCGTCGCCTCATGGGTGGGGACTGCGGCCAAAAGCTCTCGCTTCATGGCCTTGAGGCTTCGGCGAGAAGCGTGAGCGCACGCTCCCCGATCGACGGTGGCGACAGTGGCCTCGGGCTCCTGAAAGCCCAGGTCATCATCGTCATCGTCGACGTCCTCAGCGGGGGCCTTCTGCTTGGCCTCACTTCGCCGGTTGCCGGTGGAAGTCGTCGGGGACTTGCCCTCACAGTGTTCCTGTCTCCTCTCCTCCTCCCACTTCCTCGTTCGCTCGGCCAAGCTTTTGACCGCGCGGCAGTCGGCGAGGTCGTGGAGGGAGGTGTTGTGGCCTCCCCTTTCGGGGGGCCCGCGAAGCGCCCTCGGCGGCGAGGACATGACCCTCGTCGTCGGAACGGGCCGACCTTTTCTTCCTCCTCCTGTCCCGCCGCCCTGAACGAGCGACGGACTCGGGGGCAGCCGGAGCCGCCGCTCCAGAGCCGGAGGAGTTCCAGGTCCAGGCCATCTCCTTGCGAGCCACACGGTCCGCAAGCTCGAAGAGCTGTGCGGTGGTCTGGGGCTCCTTGGAAGCGATCTTTTCGAGCATGCGGTTGTCCTGCACGTCCCCCCTGAATGCGTAGATAACTGCATGTGCAGGGATGCAACGTATGGTGTTGCAAACTTGACAGAACCGCTGAATGTACGAGCGGAGAGACTCATCGTCCCTCCGCTGTACTGCGTGCAAGTCCGCCTCTTCGCCTGGGCGCGGATATGTGCCTTGGAAGTTCGTCGTGAACTGCTGGCACAAGTCCTCCAAGGAGTGGACTGACGCGGGTGGCAGGTTCATTAGCCAACCCCGCGCCTAGCCCTTCAGGGCCATGGGGAAGAAGTTCGCCATGACCCTGTCGTCACCCCCCGCTGCTTCTATTCCAGTCGTGTAGATCTGGAGAAACTCAGCGGAGTTGATGCTCCCGTCATATTTTTCGGTGATGGTGGGCCGGAACCTCGGGGGCCAACGGACATTCCGAAGGCTTGCCACGAAGGCTCGACAGCCGGCACCACCAACCGGGGACACGGGGGGCCGGCCCCCGTGACCAGAACGGAGCGGCGCCCCAGAGGAGGAAGCGCCTTCTGTTGCATGGGCGACGCGACGAGCGTCGCGCCGGCGCTCGATATCGAGCCGGGCGTCTGGCCCCCATGCATATTCTCATGATTCGGAGGCGTTGACGAGGGAACCGCGGGCGAATGGCGGGTGTTGCCCGTCGCCCGTCGTGCCCTCCGCCTCGACGACGTAGAGCTGACGGTGGCAGCGCCAGAGGTCCCGGCGGCAGAAGACCGCCTGCCGGTGCCTAGGCGCCGTTGCGCCGTCATGACCAGGTTGGCCACGTCATCCAGCCAACGTTGGGCCGGGGTCTCTGGATCGGGGACGACGGGCGGGTGACGCAAGAGTGCGCCCGCCGCCTGGAGCGCGCCCTGGGGCGTGCCACCATCACCATAGGTGAGGCGACGACGCACTCCGTCTCGTCGTCCTCCTCTATCGCCTGCGGGCGGCGAGGTCACAGATCCCTCGACTTCCTCAGGCGCCTTCCCCTGCCCAAAGTTCCAGCGGGAGGGGGACGACGGGGTGCGAACCCGATGGCGTGGGTTCTGCTTCCCGCCATCACCGCTGGCGCTCAAGGAAGGATCGTACGCCACTGCCTCTTCGGCCATAAGGCTGACCTGGCGAAGCTTGGCGCACACGAAAGGAAATGGGGGCTCAGAAAAACACGCACGCGCCCCCTACCTGGCGCGCCAGATGACGGAGCTTGAAACTCCTCACCGGGAGACCGCGCAGGTCCCCCTTTGCCGGTTCGGCCGGGGGCGCAAGGTGAAATTGTTAGCCCCTGATCTGTGGGATCTCAGCGAGAAAAACGCGTGGACGCAGGCGATTTAGACAGGTTCGGGCCGCTAAGGAGCGTAATACCCTACTCCTGTGTTCTGGTAGATCTGAGAGTATGATGGAATCCAGAGAGAGTCCAGAGAGTCCCCAGAGAGTCTCCAGCCAGCCTCCCCTTTTCTTAGGCATGGGCCTCCTTTTATATGGCAAGGGACTACCACATGGGCCATGAGCTGCCTAAGAAAGAAAGTATTCTTTTACATTTAGGGCTATCCTATCGCCGGAAGCAGCCTCTGACAGACGTCGCAGCATGCCTTCGCTCCGTCAGTCGACCCTTCCGGGGGACGCCCGTTTCAACCTTTATTAAATGGCGGGTGACTTCTGCGTCTCGCCTGCGCCGGAATCGGGAAAGCATCTGACCGGAGCTGACATACCAACTCTGGGAGTTAGCATACCAACTCCGGCTAAGAGACGAGAGACTGAGGGCTCTCATCATTCTGATGGGACGGGGTGTGGCGTGCAGCAGGCCGCCCCGCGCGCGCACGGCGCACAGGCATCCTGGCACCACCTAACCCGCGATCTGACCGGTGTGCGACCGGTCACTCACCATGACCGATCACCGACCGGATATGCACGCGCCACGCCACATTAAATGCGGCGCAATGCGCCCGTCTGGACCGCCATAAATATGGTTAGGTGGGCTCCGTCGAGCTCACCTAACCTGCGCTCGTGGCACCAAAGCCACAGGGGGTCGGGGCGCCCCAGGCCTCGGGGCAGAAATGGGAGCGGCCCGACCCCGGGGGGAAACCGGGAGGACAGCCGCCACGTCACCCTCGGGCCTGACCCCCCCTGGAGGAACGGGCCACGTGGATCCCTGTGGCCGCCCTTCCTTTTGGTCTCGATACCCCTGGTCACATGTCACCGACAACCTCCGTCTTCAAATAACTGGTCACTATATAGTATTCATCGTTAAACTTTGACCAATCAACTTTTTTGAGAAATAAATAAATATTAAAAATAGATCATATATTAAAAATAGATCATACTTTTTTTGTTCCATAATTTTTGAGATTTTAGACATGGTTGACATTAAACTTTTATAATTTTCACTATCAATAACTTGTAAAATATTTAGTTTAAATACTCCCTCCGTTTCATATAAGACGTTTATTTTTTTCTCAAACGTTATAGAAAAGTTTAACAACATCTAAAATATCAAATTAGTTTTATTAAATTTAACATTGAATATATTTTGATAATATGTTTGTTTTGGGTTAAAAATTCTATTATATTTTTCTATAAACTTAATCAAATTTAAAAAAGTTTTACTAGAAAAAAAGTCAAACGACTTATAATATAAAAAGGAGAGAATACATTAGAACAACATATATATATTTATCTTACAAAATAGTATAATAAAAATAAAAATATATTTATTTATTATATATACTATAATAGAAAAACATAGACAAATATATATTTTGTAGACCGTGTCATTGCATAAAACATCAAAGAATTATGAAATTGGATGGAGTATTGATGAGGTGTGTTACAACCTAAACATAACCGTGAAATTTTCGTACATCATGATTTAACTATTTAAAATTTATTGATGGTTATAACTAAAATTATATTGGTCAACAGTGAGAGTTTTTCGAACGAGAAAGGGTATCACCTTTCGACCGCAGCCAGCGTAGGAGTGCATGGATAATTGGATATATATGGACTACAGGGCGAAAGTAGCACGTACGTGGACGTATCTGCTCCATTCATTCTGAAATGGACGTATCAGATGAAGCCAAAAGCCTTGCCGGGGCCCACTGTTCGAGCAAGCTAGCGGTAACTATGCATTGAGCAAGCTTAATAGTTAATAGCAACGATGTGAGACACACCCATCAACGTCAATGATTTCTGCAGCAAGATGCCAAAAGTTAGTTTAGTTCCTATAAAAAAAGTTAGCTTAGTTAGCTATACTTACTTCGTCACAAATTAAATTAATCTATGACATATCTTAATAATATGAATCTGAATAGATGCATGTTCAAATTTGATCGTACTACTAAAATATATTATATCCCATAATAAATTAACTTATTTTGAGACGAAAATACTATTAGGGTTTAGGGTTGTCCTGTATCCAGATCTGATCATAGTATTTAAAAGTCATATTTCATACTATATTAATTTATTTATTGGACGGAGGAAGTAGTTAGCTAGCTTGACGAGAACTTTTTATCGCTAGAACAGGACATAAAGCGACTCAAAGTACCCTGCTACTTCTGTCTTAATTAAAACGGAAATTCGAAGAATAAAATTAAGATGAAAATTTACTAGTGGTATATATATGCATTGATTATTGATTTGTATCAGCTATATATCCAAATATATATGTATATATAGGTTAGACATATTTAGGCTGTGTTCGGCTGATTTCCCCGTATATTTTTCGCCCACGCACGTTTTTCAAACTACTATACGGTGTATTTTTTTACAAAAAGTTTCTATATAAAAGTTGCTTAAAAAATCAAATTAATCCATTTTTTAAAAAAATTAGCTAATACTTAATTAATCACGCGCTAATGACTGTTCTGTTTTCCATGTTGACTGTGCACACGGGAATGGAGTCTGCCGAACACAGCCTTATCACATTCACATGGGCATACATGGCCTGGGCCGATCAATATGAGCCCAAAGCCCTGCCCGCTCAAAATCCCAGTCCCAGAAAAGCCCTGTCCGATATGAGTCCATAGTTATTCAGGTCAAAGATATTGGAGGTTTTAACAAGATTCAATTATTGTAAAATTTCGAAATCAATTTTATATAAAAATAAATTTATAATATTATGATAATACTTTTGAAGGTAAATATATGTTTGTAATTTTTTATTTTAAACTAAGAATCTAAGAAATTATTAATGGCCAAAATTTTAAACATTTGACCAAATCTTACCTTAAACGATAATTTTTTTAAAAAAAAGTATTTTTCATTCTCTTTATTCGTGGGGCTGACGTATGTCAGCTGAAGTTTATTAAGATTTTGGCAAGAGAGTTATAGGCTACCGCGAAACGGCAGGGGTTGGGGTGAGGGGGGGTCTACAAGATGCTGCTCGCTGACATGAAACAAACACTCGTCGGCCGCTACAGGGCAGCAGGGTATTTTTCACTCTCTATAGTTATACTCAACCGGATGAGCCCGAACCCAGACCCGGCCCAAAAAAAACCAGCCATACTGCCCTTGTTGGGCCAGGCTTTGGCACGGAATCTCAGCCCAATCAAGCTGAACCGGGTTTTTACCGGGCCAACCGGGTTATGTGCTCAGGCTTAGCATGGACGACAGAGACTGAGAGAGATTGTGACCACACGGCGAGGAGCCAATCCTTTTCTTGTGTCGCGGCAGTGCCCCGTGCCTTTCCGGTAGTCAAAAGCATCCAACCAGCTGAGAGCTAGTGGGGGAGAGCTAAGCTTGATGGTGTCCTGCGTGCGTGTGTGTAAAACGAACATGACGTTACACTATCACAGTATCACTAGCTTAGCTTAGCTGGGGAAGAAGAGGAAGAAGAAGAGGGGGAGGACAGCTTGGCCAATCTTGATTCCATTGGAGGCATTCATGCGTGCAGGCCTAGCACATGGCCAATTGCCCCATCACTTGGCCTCTTGCTGTCCATTGGCTGTGTCTGAACACACACATGCTTTGGAGCTGGCTGGCTTGGTTGGGTTGGGGGAGATCTTGCAATATTCCCTCCTGCTGATCCATAATCCAAGCATCCATCATTTCTGATGTACCACATGAACTACTAGAAGATGGAGGGTAGTGTGAATAAAGTGGCCATCTGTCACTTAGTACTGTTTATGCAGAAGCAAACAATAATTCTCCCCTGACAAACCTAGCTATGGATGGATCTGGTGGATGATTATCCTGATCAACCTATCTTTCTGGCCCCTATCTTTTTTTCTATTTTTCTGGCCCCTATCTTTTTTTATCTTCCTTAAATAATTCACTCAATTGCCATGTTCCAAATAAGTTTAAGGCCTATTTTGGTACGATGGATTTTTAAGGATAAGTGAATCATTAACTCATTTGGGATTGGAACATAGGCAAAGGTCTCGTTTGAGATAGCTAAAATTGATGGATTATATATATATATTTATAGCTATTTGAGGGTATGAATGAATGATTTAACTACTATAAAGTTGTAAATTGGCTTTAAAATAGTATTCTAGAAAAATATTATATAGAAAAATATTTGCACGAAACACGTTGTTTTGAAGCTTGGGAAACGTTTAAACGAAATCTAAAATCCAGAATCAGAAAAAGCAGGGCCTTAGTTGAGGGAAATTTTCCTTTGCATAGATTTTATAAAAAAAAAAGGAATTAAACAACCACTAGAACCACTTTATTATTATTATTTTACTTGCTAAGTCCGAGGCAAACCAATATACAATGCTTCAAATGGCTATAATTTAAGAACACCATAAGTAAGTTTGTCTATTTCATATGAATGCATTCTTATATTTAGCTCATTCATGTATTCCAAACACCACAGGTTAATTATTTTTCTATATTTTTAAATCCTCTATTTTCCATGTATACTCATAATCTATTCTGGTGTCTTCTCTATTCTTATGTTTTTCAAATCGTACATTCCAATGAAACCCTGAGAGTTACTACGTATATCCTGTTGTTCGATCTTTTATGTTCTATACGGCCTATAAGGCTACAAGTTACATATATACTATCTTTTATGCTTGTGTTATCCTTTGGAATTAGCTACTTACAGCGAGCAACTTAAATTAAGTATATGGCACCCAGGTTTATTGCCTTAATTGTGTGAACATTTAAGCAACTACCATGGTTGGTGTACCAAAAGCAAGCAAGCTCTCCAGAGTCCAGATAGCAAGATTCCGAGTTGGACGAGACAACGATTTTAAGCAGGATCTGTTGCTTTACAATCTTGGAGGCTTGTAGCCATGATGTCAGCTTAGTACTAAACTACTTATTGTGATCCCTCTTAAGCTTAACCACCAAATGTGTTAGAACCCACAAATCTTCTTGTTAATATATCTGGCCCTAATAAAAATATAGTTAAATCGTCTTAATTGGACACTGACAAGAGAGAACACTAATTAAGTAGGTAATATATATATATATATATATATATATATATATATATATATATATATATATATATATATATGCTCAGTTATATATACCCAAACAAAATGTATACATAGTTCATATAAGTAAGGAATGTTAAATTAGTGCCAAATTCATGCATCCCATGGAGTAGGTACTTGTTTGGTATACCTATTGTCAAAACTGAGAAATATTTGATTGAAACCATTCTATGTGACATAATTAGAGCTATATTTTGAGACATGTGGGGGATCCATTGCATGTTTCATCAATTCCATTCCCACCTTGATCAATTAAGAAATCAAACCCCCAACTAAAGAGTTATTCTAACCAAACGACGACAAAGCAAAAACTAAGCATCACCAAACGAAAGCACAAGTCCACAACAATCATGATGACCTTAGCTCTACAGTGGTCATTCCTATGTGACCAATCAAAAGAGACAAGTGTATTAATATGGTCGACAGCGAATGATTTGACCATATCTTTACACGCTTGTCGGTCCAAATCATTCAACGACGCTTGAACTAATCAAGATTTGTTGATTAATTTATCGCTTGTGCTAGCTAGCTACTCCTATATGTTTTTCTTTCAGTGGTATGCTTTGTCCCTGGTTTATCTTTTCAGATATTATTATTAACCTTTTTCCTTTTTGTGACCCTTTCAAAGAAAGATCCAATAATCCAAGTCCGACAAAAAACCTCACACTTTGATAATTAAAGGAAAGCGAACTGATTGGACCATGCCCAACAAGAAGTTATATGCCTTTAGTTTTCGTTATTGCTTCTTGAAGGGTCATCACTTGTGCTTCAAGGTTCAAGCCAACAATAAATACTACATGGAGTCCTGAACTCCTGATTGCATCTAATCGACGCCATATACTTAATTACAAGATATATAGCGTGGTTGAACAAGAGTTTGACAATATAACTCACGCCAAAAATAAGAATTGATCAGATCACACACTACTAAAAAAGCATTTTTTGCATGTGCTTAAAACTTATTTTTTTCATACGATTAGGTCGATCGTCTGTTCGGAGATGTTTGCGAAAATTTTTTCATGCGGGTGACGTACTCGCACACGAAAATTCATTTTTCGCGTGCGAATACTTATGTTGTCCACATGCGAAAACAAAAAATCACTAAAATAATAAAAATCTCAAAAATCGAAACCCGAAACTCTAGCCTCGCTGCCCCCCACTCCTTCGTCGGTGGCGGCGGATCCCACGCCCGCCGGTTGTCCGAGCTTGCCATCGCCCAAGCTCACCGCCGCCGCTGGATCCAACTTGGCCGGATCAACCGCCCTGCGCCCTCCGACCATCGGGAGAGAAGAAGTCGAGGGAGAGAGGGAGGAGAGGGGGCGAGATCTACATGGTCGGAGGCTAAGCCTGTCACAGCCACCGTTGCCCACCGCTGGTGGATCCGCTCCGGCCAAATCCACGACTGACGAATCCACCGCCCTACGACCTCCAACCATCGGGATCGAAGAAGACGAGGGAAAGAAGAAGGAGAGGCGGCGGGATCCATGGGGTCACTGCTCCCACCGTTGCTGTCGCCCGTCACCAGTGGAGGCCATCGAGCCCTCGCTGCCGCCACCGCCGCTCATCCTCACCGCCGTCGCCATTCCCGCCCATCGCCCTAGCCTGTCGTTGTCGCCGCCAGCCGAGCCCCTGCCAGTTCGAGCAATGGGAGAGGAGGGGAGAAGTTGGAGAGAGGGGAGAATGATTGGGAAGAGAGAAGGTGAAGATGTATGGGACTCGAAAAATTTTAAAGATGCTGAGGAGGAAGAGAGAAGGGAGATCAGACTTGTAGGCCGGCCTCTTAAAGGCCTAAACGGTACGCCTAAAAAATAAGTCTATTTTTGCAGACGGTCCTCTCATGTGGCTCCAATTGACCCTCGAGGAAATAATTTTTGCAGATAGAAATAGTTATGGCCTGTCTATAATTTAAAAATTTAAAGAGGCCTTATTCAAAAAAATCAATATTGTGTTGTAGTAGTGACACCTACATACGGTTGCTACTTTTACCTCTTCAAAATAATCATGAACAACACGCTATATAAAAGTTTGCCATAAGCTTCAAAATTGGAAATCAGTGGTGGAGCCAGCAGCATTGTCGAGCTTGAGCGATGAAGAACATTTACTAGCGATCGATAATTTTTATGGGTATATGTTGCTGACAAGAGGGCAGTGGGAATGTCAGCCAAAGAGCCTGGGCCGCCAGCCCTAAAGATGGCTCCGCTGCTACTGGAAATCAAATATTTGTAGACACGCCACCTCTTCTTAACAACACATATTTACATGATTTTCTTAAAAAAAGGAAAATACATTGTTCTTTAATAAAAACAAGATCTTTTTTATTATTTAAATCCTTTTAATTGATAAATATATTTGTATGAGTCTTTTGGTCACGTTATTAATAGGGTACGGATGCTGAGTCAAAATCCCAACCATTCTGTAGTTGCCCAATATGCCATTCATAACACCATTGAACTTAATTCCAAATTATAAAAACCTAAGAAATAAAAGAGTCCCAATTTTCATACAGCTGAAAATTAAAACCTACGATCAAACCGACACAAAATTATTTCCCTCTTAGGGAATTGAATTATATACTCCTTCTGCCAAAAAAATCCCACTCCTGTGTATGAATCTAGATATGCCTATATCTAGATTTATACTTCATCCATCTAAAAGTTTAAGCCTTTAAGGCATATTTTATTTTCTGTTTTTTCAAATAAGATATAGTCTATATATTAAATTAATTTGTTGATAAAAAGATATTTTAATACTCATTGGTTGTATATGCATAATATAATTTTTTGTTTTTGTCACATAATGAATGAATGAATTAATTTTTGATATTAATGATAAAATAACATGTCTTAAATTTTTAGTCGAAGGAAGTCCTCTTGGTGCATTCGGCATAGAGAGGATTTCTCTCGTTCATCGCACGCACGCTTCCCAAACTACTAAACGGTGTATTTTTTGCAAAAAAATTTTACAAAAAAGTTGCTTTAAAAATCATATTAATTCATTTTTCAAATTTAAAATAGTTAGTACTCAATTAATCATGCGCTAATGACTTATCTCGTTTTGTGTATTTTTTCAATCTTCTCTTTTTCTTTTCTCTCAAACACAGCCTTATTTAAAAGTGTTTTTTAATGAAAACGCAAGGAGTACTCAGGTCCTGTTTGAATCTCTTTAGATAAAAATTAAAAGTGGACACGCAAAAAAACATTAACGCTTGATTAATTAAATTTTAATTATTATAAACTTGAAAATTAAATATATTTGATATTTTAAAATAATTTTTTTATATAAAATTTTTGTATAATACGTATTGTTTAATAGTTTAAAAAATATGCTAACGAAAATAAGGTAAAATCTTAATCTTGGCAGGAATGGAATGACAAGAGAACAGGCAACTTCACATGCGAGTATGCGACCGGGCTTAGCTTAGCTTGGCCAAGCGGTGGAAGCAGCAGCAGCAGTGGACGGGCGCGCGGACGCGGAAGCCTCGGCCGCGCCGGCCACGCGAATCTCGAGGCAACGCCCGGTCGCCTCTCTCGACCTCGCCTCCCCGACCAAAACATCTCCCCGATCCCATCCCGTCACATCGCATCATCCTCACAACCCACACGTGGCGGTGCCCGCTGCCCAACGAGGTGTCCCTCCCTCGCTCACACACTTGCCCTGCAGGATTTCTCGCGATTTTTTCACACAAAGATTTCATATTAAAACAGCTTATAATTCTGACAAGAACCAAAGAAAAAACTATGGGTTTGTTTGAATCCTGTGAAAGAAATCACGAGATAGCAATGAGAGTGATCATGTAAATCCAGTGAGCATGGAAAAGGTCATGCGGTTTTGGTTAACATGATATTTTGATTTATTTTATTTACAGGGCGGCTACATTTGTTTATCTCCTCTTTGTAAAGACAACAGTGTTGAGTTTGTGAAGGCGGTGAATAATTGTGTAATCATCGGCTAATCCCCCTTGTGCAAAAATATCAGGTTGATCGAGTACTTGAGGAGGAGGGGTTGAACTGAAAAGTGGTGTTAATTAATCAACGAGACCACTAAACAAGGGGAGTTAACAGTAGACTGTACTAGTGGTAGTACTTGCTTAAGCTCCTCTTCTTCCCTTGACTCCTCTTCTCCTCTCTTTCTCTCTCCTTCCCCTCTCTCTCTCCCTTCCCCTCACTCTCTCTCTCTCTCTATTTAGTTCTTTTGCCCCATGTCAGCTGCAGTCTGGGGGAATCTGAGGCTGCTGCTCACCTGAGAGACTGAAAGGAGGCAGAAGCAGCAGCAGCAGCAGAGCAGATAGCTGAGCTGCAGAAGGAAGAAGAGAAGGCTGAGCTGTGTCAAGATTACCCTTCAATTCATCATCTTTTGCTCTTGTGAGAAAGGTGAGTAGTGGGCTGGGTGGTTTCTGGGTTGCGTCTCCCTTTTGCTGCAAGATTTCTGAGCCAAAATTCTCTCTTTTGCTCGCTTTGTTCCTTTTTTTTTCCTTCCTCCTTTCTGCTCGGCTGGTTGGTTGGTTCTTTACCCCAGCCTTTTTCAGCTGTGAGCTCTGATTGATGATGACGATGATGGCGGCTGTGCAGCTGAAAAGCTTCTTCACCTGGTGGTAGTGCGAAAGCTGGGAAATTTCCTCCATAAAGGTCGCCGTGGCGCTCGAATTCCGCTGAATTTTGTTGTGTTCGAGCTGATCGGGTAGCTGTGGCCTGTGGGAGGTGAAGATTTTGTGTCGAGATGATAACTTTCGTGGATTCCGCCGCGAAGGAGCGGGAGCGGGAGAATGACAAGTGCCTGGACCCGCAGCTGTGGCACGCCTGCGCCGGCGGCATGGTCCAGATGCCGCCGGTGAACTCCAAGGTGTATTACTTCCCGCAGGGCCACGCCGAGCACGCGCAGGGGCATGGCCTCGTCGAGTTCCCCGCGGGGCGCGTCCCGGCGCTCGTGCTCTGCCGCGTCGCCAGCGTCAGGTTCATGGCCGATCCGGACACCGACGAGGTGTTCGCCAAGATCCGCCTCGTCCCCGTCCGTGCCAACGAGCAGGGCTACGCCGGTGACGCTGAAGACGGCATTGGCGCCGCCGCGGCGGCCGCCGGGGCGCAGGAGGAGAAGCCCGCGTCGTTCGCCAAGACGCTCACGCAGTCCGACGCCAACAACGGCGGGGGCTTCTCCGTGCCCCGCTACTGCGCCGAGACCATCTTCCCGCGGCTCGACTACTCCGCCGATCCCCCCGTCCAGACCGTTCTCGCCAAGGACGTCCACGGCGTGGTCTGGAAGTTCCGCCACATCTACCGCGGCACGCCGCGGCGCCACCTCCTCACCACGGGGTGGAGCACCTTCGTGAACCAGAAGAAGCTCGTCGCCGGCGACTCCATCGTGTTCATGCGCACCGAGAATGGGGATCTCTGCGTCGGCATCCGGCGCGCCAAGAAAGGGGGCGTGGGAGGCCCGGAGTTCCTGCCGCCACCGCCGCCGCAACCTGCCGGCGGCGGCAATTACGGCGGGGNNNCATGTTCCTGAGAGGCGACGACGACGGCAACAAGATGACGGCGGCGGCCAGGAGCAAGGTCAGAGCCCGTGTCCGGCCAGAGGAGGTCGTCGAGGCGGCCAATCTTGCCGTGAGCGGGCAACCGTTCGAGGTCGTCTACTACCCGAGGGCGAGCACGCCGGAGTTCTGCGTGAAGGCCGGGGCGGTCAGGGCGGCGATGCGGACGCAGTGGTTCGCCGGCATGAGGTTCAAGATGGCATTCGAGACGGAGGACTCATCAAGGATCAGCTGGTTCATGGGCACTGTATCGGCCGTGCAGGTTGCTGACCCCATTAGATGGCCTAATTCACCATGGAGACTTCTTCAGGTACATGCAATTCTGAAAGTGCACTGTCCTATGAAGGACTACTGCAACTGCAAACAAAATGTTCCAGTAGCATTATTGGTATTCAGGATTGTGTCCATGGTTGTTGCTTGCATTGATGTTTTGGAAATGGCTTTTGCAGGTTTCATGGGATGAACCAGACTTGTTACAGAATGTGAAGAGAGTGAGCCCATGGTTGGTTGAGCTTGTGTCAAACATGCCAGCCATCCACCTTGCTCCTTTCTCGCCTCCGCGGAAGAAACTTTGCGTGCCGTTGTACCCCGAGCTTCCCATCGACGGCCAGTTTCCGACACCGATGTTCCATGGAAACCCGCTCGCCCGTGGGGTTGGTCCTATGTGCTATTTCCCGGATGGCACTCCTGCAGGCATACAGGGAGCCAGGCATGCTCAATTTGGTATATCTTTATCAGATCTCCACCTTAACAAACTGCAGTCGAGTCTGTCGCCCCACGGGCTTCACCAGCTTGATCACGGCATGCAGCCAAGGATCGCTGCTGGTCTAATTATCGGTCATCCGGCTGCTCGGGATGATATCTCATGCTTGTTGACAATTGGTAGCCCCCAGAACAACAAGAAACCAGATGGCAAGAAGGCGCCGGCCCAGCTGATGCTTTTCGGAAAACCCATACTCACAGAGCAGCAGATATCCTTGGGTGATGCTGCTCCGGTGGCTGTTAAGAAGAGCTCTTCTGATGGTAATGCTGAAAATACGGTGAATAAGAGCAACTCCGATGTTTCAAGCCCGAGAAGTAATCAGAATGGCACCACAGATAATTTGTCATGTGGAGTAGTTCCATTGTGCCAAGACAACAAGGTACTTGATGTTGGGCTGGAAACAGGGCACTGCAAGGTATTCATGCAGTCAGAGGATGTCGGGCGCACACTTGATCTCTCTGTTGTTGGTTCATATGAGGAATTATACCGGCGTCTTGCTGACATGTTTGGCATTGAGAAAGCTGAGCTGATGAGTCATGTTTTCTACCGTGATGCGGCTGGGGCACTCAAGCACACTGGAGATGAACCTTTCAGGTCAGTACAGTTTTAGATTATTGTTATAGTTTGAACAATTATAATTATAATGTGTGTTTTTGTTCAAGCAGAATACTTCCTGTTTTATGAATTGTTTAGTTATTTAGTCATGTCCACTCATCAAATAGAAGGGTATTTATCGGTTTTATACCGTAAACAAATCATTAATGCGCTGGTACGTACTTCAAAATTTCCCTAGGATCATTTGATAAGATGCATATGGTAACCTCTATAACGCCATTTAAATTGGCTAATGGCTATCAGTGTAAGAACGTCGAAATGTCCACATTGTCGTAGTTTTGATATTTGTAGGCTTTTAAGTTGGTATATTTAAGTTTGCTTAACTTGAAGCACCCAAACTCTAGGTCTTCTTGCCTTGGAAGCATCCATATGGTACATTGACTTTAGAGGAGTTCTAAGCTGGGACACCAAAACACCTTCTATCCATAATGTCCAAGAAACCATCGTTCTCAATTCGCATTTGCTACAGTTCTTTCTTCCTTGTGTACTAAACGTAATACTTGATGGACTAAAGTACTTGTTCTGAATTTGCAGCGAGTTCACAAAGACGGCGCGTAGGCTGAATATACTAACAGATACAAGCGGCGATAACTTAGCGAGGTAGGGTAAATTAAAGCTATTTTCAATTGTACAGCCGGTGGAGCACGGTGGCAATTTTGAAGGTAAAAATTGCCGGTTTCCTAGTACTGGTGCAATTTCAAGGAGGCAATTCAGTTTTCTTTCATTAGAGCTCCCAGAATGGGATTTGACTGTAATCCAGTACCCATATTTATCGGCAGATTTACCAGACTGGATCTATCCTACTGTCATGTAAACCGATCATATTGCATTTGATCGTCGTTGTGTACTCGGCCATGAACCGTTACTACACGAATGCGATTACGGGAATTTTTGCAAATGCGTTGAATGTCTGAAAAAAACTACATCTGCATGCTCTGTTTGTAGTACTTAATCATACCAAAGAATCGAATAACTGGAGACAGAATGGCCCAAAACTTTGTGTCACTGAATTTGGAATTGAAATTTTTGCAAGATTGTACTATATATATGACAGCACACTCAGCATTTTGTACTCTTCTTTTTTTTCCTGAATATTTCGTGGAACGGCACCATGATGCTACCGTTGCACCTGGTATTTCACCTGCTTTGGTTTAGCCATCGAATTCATTAACACGGTCTCACGCTTCCAACTCTCACGTCACAATCTGAAACACAGGGTGCAGTTTTTTTGTAGGAAAAATCTGTAGCAAGACGGATCGCAATGTCTCTTCTGTCGTGTGTTCTGTTGCCTTGCCTACATGCTGCAGTGACTGACCGACCAGCAGGCCGTCCGACTGCGACGTCCACTGCTGCTACACTTACCAGGATGCCATCCGTGGACGGCACCTTCTCTTCCCCCCCCCCCCCCCCCCCCCCCCAAGCTTGTACTGTCAAAGCTGCAACAGCCAGTAGCCACATATTGGCAAAATATATAGGTGGATTATCATATCAGATAATAATCTTTTCAATTATACAGAATACACACACTCACGTAAAAGAGCCCCCTCTAGTACACGTTAAAAAGACGAAAACCAAAGCCAAAGATGAACTCATAACCATACTAAAATCTTACCGAAATTATACGAGTGTGTGTAATATATATTTACGAGCACCACGATTTAAAATTGTGTTTAACAAACTCATGTATCTACGACTCTATCATTTTATTGCTGTTGCTTTTTCTAGGGTTTAGCTAACAATTTTTTCATATACGAAAAACTCAATACGGTATCTGAGCGAAATGCATGGTCTCGGAGACATGTAGCTGCACGCGTACTGGCTGTACGTAGCCGTCCGATCCTCTCCGTTTGGACGTGGTGCGTTTCGTAGCAGCAGTCAATCAGGCGGCCGTGGCGAGCAACGGCCGGACGTGTACGTACTGGACTAGTGGACTACCCTCCCCGTCCGGCTGATTGGTGGTTGCGCCGTCGCGGCCGCGCGGGAGGGGGAAAAAGTAGTACCGAAAAACCCCGGGGGAAATCGCGTATCATACGGAGATTCCCGCGTGCGACGCGCTCTGATTTTCATCTCTCGATCGGTGCAGCAGCAAGCAACCGGCCGGTCCATGACGACGTATAGTAGTAGGCTAGTAGCTAGCAACGGCGTGTACCAACCCGGCGATCGATGCGGTGGCCCAGCTAGCTCGCGTCCGGTTGCACTGATGAATATAATGCTTCGAAATCGGAATCACCTTTGCTGCCGTACGTGCAACGGTGCAAGTATATATGCAGCTAGATCTTTTGTGTGTACATGCAACAGATGTGTCATGTGTTTCCGATCTATCTCCCGGACATTAACCTTGTGCAAGGTGATCGAAGTACGGACGTACGGTGGACCCGGTTGCGCTGATATATACCTTCTGCACGGGTAAAAATTTTAGCTAGTTCGGGTAAGAAATGGAGTGGTACTCCTGCTCTGAATGCTCTTGATTTGCACGGGCAGAAGATACGTACAGTAGATCGATAGATGGAATATTTTACAGCAGAAACCTCGGCAAAGCAGGCGCAATTTTACCGCTAACTTAGCTAGTACTAGTAGTAGTAGCAGCAGTACTATTTCAGAATTCAATACTGTTCAGAGATCGATCTCCGTATCAGAATGACTGAATTACAGCGAATTACGGCATGTTACGTTTCTCTCTTGACGTGAGAACGAATTAGGGTAGTTTTGTGTGACAAGACAAACAACGGCCTCACCAGTTCATCACCACCCGTACGTGCACGTACTGGTGCACATCCAGCACATGCATATGCTTACAAAGCTTCTTGCACACATGCACGGACACGGATGCGCGCGCGAGCGGTTGCACAAGTTGGAGTGGCCTGGGCATATGCATGGTGGATTGGCAGCAGCTACCACTGTTGAAAACTTGAAACCCAGCCGCGACGACGCACGCGAACGCGAGACGATGCCAGCGACTGCCCCAGCACAGACTACAGTCGCGGTACGCGCGCGCGTTTACTTTTGTCTCTCCCTCGCGTCTCGGCGTTGCCGCCGCCCGGTGTCCCGTACGAGCGCGCGCTGGCTAAGCCGCCCGTGATGCCGTACGTACGCGAGCGCGCGGCGGCCGTGACGCGCACGGCGCGCGCCCACGTGAGGTCGGGGAAGGAACGGCACGCCGCACATGGACGCGCGCGCGCGCGATCGGTCGGTCGGTCGCCCTCGATCCGGAGTTCCGGACCCCCCGGACGCGATGTTCCGCGCGCGCGCCTCGGCTCGTTCGTCCGGCCGCGACAGGTCAAGCGAGTGCGCGCCCGCGGTTGCCCGTTCCGTCACGGAGCGGCCTAGCCGTGCCGCCGTGCCGACGTGCCCAAACTGCCCATGCTGCACTCTTATATTGGGTCGTAGTAGTTCGCTTAGGGGTCCCGGTGCAAAGCGTATAATGAAGCTCCAAAATTTGATCGTCCAATTGCTACGGCCCTTGCGATCGACACGACGGCTTGTAGAATGGAACGGCGGAAAATGGACAACAGCTAGTGGCGATGACTTGCGGAACATGATTACATGTTATAGGTAACTAGAAAAATGTCTATACGTTACAACAAGTGAAGACGATTTTCACGATTGATAAAAACACTGTCAATTTAAACGACAAACTGAAACAAAACAAATAAAACAATAGCAAAACGAAGTTAGAAATCATATATAGCATTAAACCGGGTTATGCTCGCTTCATGCGTCATCACACGAAGAATCCCTTATGTACACATATCTATTTTGCTATGCTTCAAACGACCAAAGATTAAAATTTTGATGGTTCAATTAGTGAAAATTTTTAACTATAGATAGAAAGCATTTACAAATTAACAAACTTATCGTATATACACCTTACACATTAATAATTTCAAAAGAAAAATATTTATGAAGAGAGAAATTTGGAAGTGAAAACAAATAAAAAAGAGAAGGGACTATCCATATTTATGGTGCCACAAATTTTATTAAAAAACAGTAAAAATATACATACACTTGCACTGTAACTATATTATAATTACATTGTATTTTTTAAAAAATATACGATAAATTTTAAAAATTATATTGTAATTTTAACACTTACATTGTAATTATACTAATATTCACTGTATATGAGGTGTCAGTCTAAGAATTACTAATTACTGATGTTGATTATCAAAATAGCATTGACTAAAAAGAAGAAAAAAGAAAAAGAGTAAGAAGCGTAGGGATACAGATGTTTGTGATGGCGATATATAGACGTACGGATGTAAAGCCTATTAGACGAATGGTCCTAGATCTGACTGAAATCAATTACGAATTGTGACGTAAGATTTCTACCAAGATTGAAAGAAGATTGAAAGGAGAGGGAGAGGATCAGGATGCTTGCAGATCAGAAGAGAGAATAAGGGTGCTTGCATCTTCAAGTGAAGGCGCGCGGGACAGGATGACGGGATGGTGTGGGCCGATTGGTTTGGGTTGGGCTGGGAGGAGGAGGTGGAGGGGTTGGACTGAGAGGTGGTGTATAATAGTTATTTTAGACTAATGTCGAATTAGATATGAACGACGTATAACCAACTCAAACACGGATGACGTATCAAAATTTCAACGGAAACATCTTTAATTTTTATAATAATGGAGATAGAGATTTACCTTCAGATATCAATCATATATATATATATATTTGGGATCCCTCAACAATCAAATACCCTCTACATATTACTATAAGGTTGATACAGATGGACACACAGAGAATAGAAGCCCTATTTGGAGAAGCTCGAGATTTTGATAAGTAGCTTATGAGAAGTCAATGGGTGAGAATTTTGATAAGCTGTTTTTTTCAACCTTTACCTTCTAATTTATTTTCTAAATTCTGCGTAACTACAATCTTGTTTTGCACAATTACAGATTCAAGATTTTTTTGAAGCTGGGTGCTCCTAGCTCCATAAATTCGTGGATCTGAATCTATGATTACGTTAATAACATTTGGATAAATCGTTTGTTCTTATTTTATATGAAATATATACAATTTTAAACCACTATAATTTGTCATATCTCTACTATTATAAAAATTGAAGATGTTTTTGTCTAAAATTTTGATACGTCACTCTATTATGGTATGATGTCGAGTTTGTGATTTTTATTTAAATAAAATAAATAAATCTTAATTTTTCTTTAACTATTAAAAACATTGGTACTGTTTGTTGTACATTGTCCGTTCCTGTCTTGAGCGTCTTCATGTTAATTTTTTTCATCTACGACAAGAGATCGGGTCGTGCCCGTCACCAGAGATCGCGTCGATCCCATCCCGCCTCGCCCATATATATCTTTCGGCCTTCGCTCTCTGTTTTGTCGTCCCGTTCGGCCTCGTGTGTCGCATGCAACGCGGCGTCCACCTTTGTGTTTTTCTTTGTACTCATCGTCGTCTGCAGACTTTAGTACATCGCAACGTCCGCGCGGCCACCTGCCCATTGTCCGTGTCGCATGTGCGCCGGCCGCCTGAGTCCAATCAACACGAACCAGTGCAAATTAGGTCAACATCCTCATTGCACGCTCTTCAATTCCTGCATGAGCCGATGCATCATCAGCCTGCGTCCACACCTTCGGCCCTCGCGCACGGAGGAAACGAGTCATGCATGACACCTCTGCTAATCCTCCGGCGCGCGCAACCCACGAAACCAGCCACCACGAGTTCTCCGACATCGTCTATATTTTTTGTCGGTCCATCATCTCTGCAGCGCGATAGGTCAGTGTAAGGGAGGATGGCCTCCGAGGACGATAGTGGCGGCCACCTGTCGGGACAGGTTGCATCTACATGCTAGTACCTTGCCGGCCCGAGCGGACAATGCCCTTTGTTGATTTACTATTTTCTTGTACTTGGGACAAAATACTGCATTATTAATTATGGATTTTTAAGTATTAGAAACGCACCGCACCATCCTTGCGCTAAAACAATGTACTGGAGTACTATGTTTGTTTGGCTTATTGTTTGAATGATTTTAACTCTTTCTGACTGACCTTCACATCGTGTTTCATATTTTGTTTGTATTATGACATCGTGTCGAATTTTATTTCCATGATTTTAAGATATTCCGCTATCTAGGATAAAAGGAAAAACATTCTCATTTTATTATTTTTATGATAAAATGACGATTGAACTTAAATTTATGATTAAACACCCAAACTATCTGGTAGTGTCAACATGAAAAATATGATTTCTCAAATATTTCAGACCACAAATATTGAATCCCAATCATTAAATGATTATCGTAATTTTAATTTTTTTGTTGTAACGCACGAACAATTTTGCTAGAAATTTTAAATATGACCTACATATATTTTCAAAATTTGAATAAAAATCTGCAGCGGAAAGAAACTTGAAGTTGTTTTTTTGTCAGTGTCTTCTCCCGTTAAAATTGGAACATGCATGTGATCTGTTGAGCATCGAAATCTGCTACTACGGTTTTTGTCCATTTGCCATCTAGCTAGTATTCCTTAGGCTGTGTTCTTTTGGTACTCTTCATAACTCATCTTTTTCGTTTTTCGTGCGCACGTTTTTTAAACTGCTAAACGGTGTGTTTTTTACAAAAAGTTTTTATACGAAAGTTGCTTTAAAAAATCATATTAATTCATTTTTGAAAAAAAAATTTTAGCAAATACTTAATTAATTATGTGCTAATGAGTCGCTCCGTTTTGCGTGCTGGAAAGATTAACTCCTAACCCCAACTCAAGAACTCAGCCTTAGTACGTGTACGTATTACTTTGATATCGTCTACGTATACACGTAGATTTTGCTCACAACAATATTGAAGACACGCGAGTACCGACACCCCACCACTATACAGTACGTACGTACGTTACGTATGCACTGCGGCAAGGTTGTCAAAGGTGGCGTACGTAGAACAAGTTCTACGCATGCAAGTGGGCATGCATAAAAAAGCAAGCTAGAACACAGCAGTACGATCAGAAAAATTGATACAAGAAATTGACAAATATATCCATGCATCGATGGTTTCGTAGATCCATTTTAAATTTCAGTTTACTTATGCTTGTACAGTACTTCTGCTACCAGCAAGAAAACAATGACAAAACAAGCGGCAGGTCAATCGATCGATCGATCGAGATCGTTGTAGCTAGCTCAAGATTAATTAAAACCCTAATCAATCAGCTAATGATCAATCCATCCAATGCACCTAGAAGTTAGTACAGCAGTAGCAGAGAATTAAAGCCACCGTTTAATTAATCTCTCATCAATCGGCCTATCTTTCTGTGCCCGTGAGATAAAAAAAACTTTCAAACATGATTACACTGCTTTTTTTTTTGAGAGAGAAAAAAACTTCCAAACATGATCCAACTGCTACTGCTAGCTACTGCATCTGTATGGTTCGGTAGATCCGAGGCGCCCGATGTCGCCGCACGGGCGCACGATGCTCGCCGCTCGCGCGCGCTCGATTTCCGCTCCGCGCCGGCCGCCGCCCGGGGCGCGCGGCGCCGTGTTTTTTTTTTCTTGTTCTTGAGGCGCGCTCCGGCGAGTCGTCGTCGGTGTGGTCCGGATCCCGGAGCACACGGCGCCGCTGCCGTCGTCTGCTGGCCACAGACTTTTGGGTGTTGATCCGTGCTCAGTCTCGTGACCACTCGTCACTACTGGCGTTGCTGAATTCTGCCATTCTGGTAGTAGCTTTCTCGTGCTTGACATGTCGCAGACGTAGCAGTACTGTGCTCTGCACTGCAGGCTTGTGCATGGCCGTTGACCCTAAAGTTCACTCCACAGTTGCTGACATCGAAGGAGAGTGATAGCATTACACGGGCCTGCACAGTAGAGGCCCAGCACGGGCCAGTAGAGCGGGCTCAGTGAGGCATAGTGCATTAGTACTACTGGGCCTAAAAAGTTTGTGGCCCAGTAAGCGTGTGGTCTTGGGCTCTAACTTAGGCATCACTGGGCCTTGGATAGTTGGATTGGAAGGACTGTCAGAGCTTCAGAGGATGGGGTGAGTGTTATCAGATGAGATATGCCTTCTCCCTTTGCAAATTGGATATCCAAGTTTGTGCTGAAACATGAGCATTGCTATGAAGCTGAGAGATTTGTCGAGTATTCAACTGTTGATGGTTCTGAAAGCGTGCTGCAAACTGATCCTCGAGGGTGTAAAATGTGGTGATTAGTGATTTTTGGTTGCTTGCTTGCAGACAGTGAGACGCTCCCGTGGTTCAGTTTTCCCTGCTTGTTGTAACTGGAGGAGGAAATCATGATGTGCTACGACAAGGGAAAGAAATAACACCCGGAACTAGATCAAATGGTGGTGGGTTAGTGCTATTTAATGTTCTACGACTAAAAATGAGTATTTTGCTTTCTAGGACTCCTTTAAATCGTAGGAATGAAAAAAATAAAAAAAAATAAAAAAACACATGATTCTGATAGGAATGTAAGTATAAAACAAAGGATTAAAAAACTCAAGAAAACACATAAATGATCGTTTGATTGGACCGTAAAAAAAATATAGGAATCGAATGAGAGATAGACTCAAAGAAATTTTTCTAAGAGGTTGAACCTCTCGCTAAATTTTCTCTAAAAACTATATGCAATGAGACATTTTATGTAAATTTTATAGGATTTGAAAAACTTCAATTCTTTGAATCAAAGAGCCAAATAAAAAAATTTTCTATAGGATTTCACTCATATAAAATTCCTTCGTAAATCCTTTGATTAAAGGGACTCTTAGATTGGGGGCAATGACTCCTATTGTTTTATCAGTATTACCATGGAAAAAAGATCTGGTTTTTGACGGCATTCACATTGTACCTACTCATATCGAGAGTTGGAACCTTAACCAGTTCCATACTGTATATATTTGAAGAAATATGTGAATAGTCCCAAGCTGCTCAGCATAACTATGTCTTCGAGGAATTTAAGCAATGATATATGTCAGAAATATATCAACTAGGCCTATGTTGTTATGCAATAACATCTCTTGCTTCCGTCAGTCGTTTCATGAGTTGAAATGAATGTGAAAGACAAAATAAGCTTTGGTAGTTTGGTTCTTTAATAGAGTGCGTTACTTTACCTGCAGACTAATCTATTTTATTTTAGTTAGTTTCAAAACTTTTGCTCTAACTTCGTTCACTCCTTTACCTGATATAATCGATATTTATAGTCGCAACATCCCAGATTGGTTAACGGATGGCAGATGGCATCATGTGCATATGCAGATAGTGACTCATACCAAACACAATGTTCCATCTGTCTCTGAGGTGCAGGGTGTTAGCATTATGTGCTGATTTTATGGTATTCTTTTGCTTGATCCTTATCTTGATTAGAACTATTGGTGATCATCAAGTGTTTGTGGAATTGGAAACCATGTGTTAACGTAGAGCCTCTGTTCCTTTGACTCATTTAAATGTTCTATAACCTATCATTGTCAACATCTTATCCCTCATTTCTCATAATTAAAGAAGGCAAGTTCAGTGAAGCAGGGACAGTTCTTTAGTCTACTTTTCCAATTTCATCTCCCTCGTTTTTTACGCACACACTTTCTAAACTACTGAACAGTATGTTTTCTTAAAAAAATTCTATAAAAAAGATGTTTTACAAAATCATATTATTTTATTTTTAAAGTTTTTTAGCTAATACTTAATTAACCATGTGCTAAACCGTTGTTTTGTTTTGCATGC
This sequence comes from Oryza officinalis, assembly GCA_008326285.1. Taxonomy (NCBI): domain Eukaryota; kingdom Viridiplantae; phylum Streptophyta; class Magnoliopsida; order Poales; family Poaceae; genus Oryza; species Oryza officinalis. The sequence continues at coordinate 45,339,137 of BDMV01000006.1, read as the reverse complement.
AATGGAAAAGTGTTTCTAACATTAACCGACGAACACAGCTTTTAGTAGGGGTTGTTGCTATTGATGATCTATTCAGTCTTCTTGGTCATGATGGTAAACCTGTCAAAAATGGATTTCTCGGGTAAATGGACACTCCTATGTTTTGGTTTGCACACTACCCTTATATTTGTCCAGATGAACTATAGAACAGGGTTGCTGCTATTAATAAAACAATCTGGGTGGCCCATGTAATTATGTGGCTAGCATCCACACAAAATTATTTATTGTTTGACATGATTTTTTAAAAAAATTTATTAATAGTCATTTTGTTGTTTTAGGACTTCAAAATATTGTACCTTATCATTATCGGTTTTCTAATTTTATATTTTTAAAAGTCACACCAATCGTCTCTCCTTACTACTTTGTCACTTTTTTACTTGTTTGTCCGACCTATCACGGTTTCTATTTATCCTACTTGAAATATTTAAAAATCGGACATTATAATTTTTAGAGTTAAGTATCTCATTGGCTTCCATTTTTATAAATTGAACCTTATAATCAGACATGTCAAATGCCATCACTATACTTCTCTATAGCATGCCCGTTGTCTCTTTTATTGTCATTGGGATTTCTAAAATCAAACCTGACTATTATTAGGAACTTTTTTCACTTTCTGTAAGTCCTGTCAACCGCCGCGACCGTGCTGCTTAACTGCTTGATCGTCGCCTCTCCTCTTAATTCTCATTGAGATTCTAAAAATCGAACATAATCGTCCTTTGAGTTTTGTTTCTAGATGTCACATCAACTGTCATCACCCTACTCCTTTATGACTTGTCTGTTGTTTCTCTTCTCTTTATTATCATTTGTCACCGTTGTATTTTAGATAGATTGTTCTTTCAATATTATTTTTCAAATTTTTTTATTTATAAATTGTATCCCTACTTGACTTTTTCTTTTTCTCGAAATTCATTTTATTTTTTATTTCGAATTTAATTAATCTCGTGTTGTACTCTAGATGATTTCTTCTTTCAATGGTCCTTTCTTTATTCCGGATTTTAGTTATTATAATTTATATTCCTAGTAAAACTCTTGTTTTTATTTTTTGAATTTTAGAATTTTTTACTTATCATTTTAAATTTTAATTAATCTCATATCATGATCTACATAGAATACTTTCAATATACCTTTTTTTTTTCAAAAGTTCAGTTATTATAAATTATATTCCTACTTGAACTCTTGTTTTTATTTTTCTAATTCAGAATTTGTTTTGTTTTTCATTCCAAATTTTAATTAGTTCTACACGGACAACTCTTCTTCCAATATTTCTTATTTTTAATTCAAAATTCAGTTATTTCTAAATGTATTTCTATTTGAACTCCTTTTTTTTCTTTTTATCGGATTAATGTGAAAATTTCTAGCCTTCACCCACGCAATTATGTGGCTAGTACCAATACAAATTAGTATTATGATATAAAATTATCTACATTTTTTTCTAACACACGATGATCTTTAAAATTTGTTAAATAGTCAACTGGTTATCTTAGGATTCTAAATAAATCAAACCTGGGTTTCAATTTTGTAGTTTTTATTGAAAGTCCCACCAGTAGCACCGACTCTACTTCTTTACCGCCCCTTCTATTTGTTGTTCTTAGAACAACAAAGAAAACAAATACTGTCTTGCTGAGTTATGTTTTTACCGTATCACTATGGGGGTTATGTTTTTAAGGTTTTTAAAAGTCATGGTATTCTAAGACAACTCACTCCTTTGCCACCCCTCATTTCGCCCTCCGGCCACTTCTCATCTTTGTCGCTTGGAGATGTTCACTCAGTGTTGAATATTTTGTTTGGGCATTTGATAAACTGTCTGCTTTGTATTTGCTGCCAGTTGTCTTAAGCTATTTTCCCAGTGAGTTTAAGATTTAGCCATGTCATCAACTTTAATTCGTTCACTTGGCATGGTTTGTTGCTTGCCTCCGTTCCAAAGCCTCCGCAGAACTTTTTAAATAGACAATCCTAGGTTTTGTTATTTTGATGATAAAAAAAAGAACATATCATTATAATCTTAACCATCATGATTGTGCATACATTCCGTTTCGACTTGAAAATTCAACATTTTATATCATTAAGAGGGATTGCGATTTCGTGAGATGCTTTTCCTTTCTTGAAAATATGATTTGAATTATTTGTTGCACTCTAGTAAAATTTTTTTTCAGACACCAACTTTCATTTCTACATGCAGGGGTTATGTAGTTAAAATCTGCAAGTAAAAATAGGCTTATCTTTGCATGCATTCCTCTTAAGCAACTATCTATAAAAAGCATGATTTTAATAAGTAGATAGGCAAGCCACTTAAGAACCACATGTAAAAATCTCTCGCATGAAAAAACTGATTTTCATAGGAGGGTGTGTACTCGCATGCGAAATTGACGATATCTATAATGGTTTATTTGCATAGGCCGTGAATCCACCCGCGGAAAGATTTTTGTCTGTTTGAAAAAAATGCTTTTAGCAGTAGCGTTGGTTACACCCTACACAAAATGCTAGTATATTTGAGAACATATATGTTCATTTTGTAGAAATTATCTTGTTCCTTTCAAAAACGTTGTAACTTCGATTTCTAAACTTCCCATGACATGTATGCGCTACCTCATTATCTGTTAATCAATTGTGAATTAATCTAAATGTTAAATACACTTTTTTTTGTCTGGTAGCTTGAGTCCAACAGTGTGGCGTAAGTGTTTACTTTTTATTAGCTTGCTGCTTTTTTTTTGTGTGCATGCAACGGGCAGCATCCAGCTGCCAGGAGCAATCCGCCATGGAGCCAGGCACACGGCCAACGGCTCCCCGGTAATTATCCTACTCTGTTATGGTTTAATCGTTGGAATAAATCATGATTCCGTTCTCTAGATAAACTTTAACAGGACTGTCATGAGATAGAAATTAATTTGTAGCGTAACCTTTCCTATTTTTTAAAAGACAGTTGTATTTCTTATACAGTTTTATCCATCAATCTACGCCGTTACAACTGGACCCACCGATCTAGCGGTCTAGATTTTTTTTCTCTTTTTCTTTGATTAACGTGAGATTTCTAGCGTTCACAATGAACATGATATGTTCTTTTAAGATTGTCTTAATAATATAACTAGTTGGGTGGCTCACGTAATTACGCGGCTATCACCCATACGAAATTATCAAATTTTTTTACATATAGCTTTTTTAAAATTAGTTAAATAGTCATCTTGTTGTTTTAGGATTTTTTTTAAAAAATCAAACCTTGTCATAATTGGATTTTCAATTATAGTCTTTAAAAGTCACACTAACCGTCACCCCTTACTTCTATGTCACCCTTTATTTGCTTGTCTAGCCTGTCATGACTCTTTTTTATTCTCTTTGGGAGCTTTGAAAATCGGGCCTTGTAGTTTTTATAGTTTATTGTCTCCTCAGATTTCGTCTTTAGAATTGTTAGAAGTCCCGTCAAATGTTTCCATTATACTCCTTGCCCGCCCGCTGCACACCCTTTTTATTATCATTGAGATTTTAAAAATCGAATCTGATCATATTAGGATATTTGGGATTTTTGTTTACTTTCTAGAAGTCCTGTCAACCGTCGCGACCCTACTCCTTCACGGCTTGCTTGCCACTCCTTCTCTTAATCTTAATCATCATTTTGATTTTATTTATAGTTTTTATATGTCCCATCAACCACTACCACTCTACTTCTTTACAGCTTGCCTGGTACCCTCTTCCTTCTTTTATTGTCATTTGACATCGTTGTGTTCTAAATGGGATGACTCTTTTAATGTTCCTTATTTCTAAATTGTAATTTTACATGAACTCTCTTTTTTTCTAATTTTGGAATTTGTTTTATTTTTGTTTGAATTTTAATTAATATCATATTTTTTTCTACCTGGATTGTTCCCAATATTTTTTATTTTTTATTTTTGAATTTCAGTTATTTCTAAATTGCATTTCGAGTTGAACTTTTTTTTCTTTTTTTTGATTAATGTGGAAATTTCTAGTCTTCAAATATGATAAAATTATACAAATAAACTGATCCCTCTTTATTGACTACTACTATTATCTTTTCACATGAGATTAATGTGGGCCTCTAAAATTATAGTGCGTATTTTCGTTGACAGATTAATAAAATATACTACGTAAGATGGATCGATGTGTGTGGTCTTATAGTGATAGCAAGATTATATGGCTACGTGAACATGGAATCTAGATGAACTTGCTTTGGACTGTGCTTTTCCCCCTTACTTTCTCTCCCTCAATCGGAGACATCCTAGGCCAAACACTATCAGGACTTGGACTCTATGTATGCATGCATGCTTGTGATGTACGTGAAATAGAATATCTTTTCTATTCGTATTCGTATTAGATAGAGTTTGTTTTATAGTACTTTTTCTGATAAATCTGTATTCTTCAATCTGGAACTATTAAACGTGAAAAGATAGTATATCTTTTCTATTCGTATTTGTATTATAATCTAACTGTGTAGATTTTTCTCTTTTTCTTCGATTAATATGAAAATTTTTAGCCTTCAGTCTTCTTTTAAAGTTGTCTTAATAATATAATATATAAAATAGATCATGAAGTCAATTTGATATGAAAGTTTCACGAGAAAAGAAATGATGATGAAGCATACAGTGTTCTAGCAAGCAAACACAAAAGACAGGCAAGTTTTCTGTGACTGTAGCATTTGACTTTTTTTTCTTTTTAATCTATTGCATTTTTTGTTGTTATTCTCAACACAGTATGAATTTCAACTTGGAATTTTATGCATACAGTAGATTCTCTCTAAGTTCATCCATCGTTTTTAAGGCAATAAAAGGCATGATTATGTTAAAGTTATGTAATTAACTGTTGCATTTTTCAGAACTTCTCTAGAAGTGGACCCTTTATTAGAATTCTTCTGGCATGTTGTAAGATTGGTTGATTTTCTCACTTTCATTAATAAGTTTTGCTTCATGCAGTAGTACATATATGCTTGACAATTTTCTAAACAAAGTTTATGCGTATTATTATATGCAGAAATTGCTGCATCTAATCATTTGATGTTCAGTTATGTTTTCTAACTACTGTTGTCTCATTTGCCCGATTAACAGAATTCCGGGATCTAACAGGGAGGTTGCCTGCTTTTATCGAGCTTATTACATGAATCCAAAGGTGGAGGGTTCTAATTACCTACCGTATATATAATTTTTCAGTTACCAAATTTTGTATCCAACTTATTTCCTTGATTCTGATTCACTGATTGTGTAAACGGTTTGCAATAGTAACCACGAATCGACTGAAACATAATTTCATTATATAAACATGGCCACAATTGTCAAAAGAAGAAAGGCCTTTAATTAGAAGCAAAACAATAGGCTGTTTTTGCTTGTGCCGTTTCTTGAACTGCAACGCCTAACCTACCAGTATTGTGCCTTGTTCATAGTGGACTTGGATAGTTGGACCACATCCTTTTTATCCCTTATAGCAAGGCCTACTGCTATCTATTAATGAGACTGCCAAACCACACTGTTCAAGCAGTCAACATGAACATTTATTGGATGCAGCCCATGTGGTCTACAATACTTATGTGGGTACTAATATAAGCTGATAATTATCATGATTATGAGTTGTCTCTACATATGTGGTTCCTGTAGCTGTCTCCACTCCCTGCTATTGAGTTGCTCGGCATTTTTTAAAAATTGTTACAATTAAATTTAACTGGATGAACTACCTCTTGACCATTGTTCAGTTTTAGGCTGCAAGTTGAGAGATGAATAATCATGTAAAGTGAATGCATACAAATGAAGTTTTTACTCTTGAATTGGTGATTGAAGGCCTATCCGTCACAAAACACATGTGAACTAGGTTCACTTAGTGAAATACAGATAGTAACATGCACTGTGTTTGCTTTAATGCAGCAAGTTGGTAGCAGTTGCAATTTATAAATATTCTCTTCAAGGTTTCATACTCACATCAGTTTTCTTTACACTGTTTATTTGCACATCATACAATGAAGAATGACCATGCTTATCTACCTTCCTTCAGGTACTTGATCGACCTGAAGATGGAGTTTGCTAATTTCTTTTGGCAAGTACTATGATGGAGATTCCCTTGCTGAACGAATCATTACAGAAGTTCCAGACAACATGAGTAGCTGAAATCCACGGCTGAAAGTTTTCGGACACGTTTGGTTTAATCATGATGATTGCTTGGAGCTAATCATCATGATTATCATCACAATTCCATGAAAAACCTTCGAGAGGAATCCAGTACAGTAAACATCTTCACACTTTCTTTACAGGCATGGTCGTTCAGCAACATTGGTCAAATGCTCAGTCGAAATCTTCACAAGGAACTTATTGAAAATTCACATTTGGAGTCTTCGAAGGCGCATTTCCTCCGGCATGTCATCACCCCTTCTGCCGTGTATTAACTTCGCTATTGTTTCTTTGTCTGGGAGCAAATGTTCAACTGTTCGAGTCAAGATCTGACTATCTGAGAGGTTGCGGGGAGTTCATGCTGTCTCAGGCCCTGTTTGGATGGGACTAAGACCTTGTTTGTTTTCAGGAATTTTTTTAGTTCCTGTCACATCGGATGTTTGTACACTAATTAGAAGTATTAAACGTAGACTAAAAATAAAACCCATTCATAACCTTAGACTTTTTTGCGAGACGAATCTAATGAGCCTAATTAATCCATGATTAGCCGATGTGATGCTACAGTAAACATGTGCTAATTATGGATTAATTAGGCTTAAAAAATTTGTCTCGCGAAATAGCATTCATTTATGCAATTAGTTTTATTATTGGTCTATGTTTAATACTCTTAATTAGTACTCAAAATCAGATGTGACATGGACTAAAAAAAGTCCCTGGATCCAAACAAATCCTAAAACTTTTTTTAGTCCCTGTCACATCGGATATACGGACACTAATTTAGAGTATTAAACGTAGACTAAAAATAAAACTCATTTCATAACACTGGACTAATTCGCGAGACAAATCTATTGAGCATAATTAATCCATGATTAGCCTATGTGATGCTACAGTAAACATATGTTAATTATGGATTAATTAGGCTTAATAGGTTCATCTCGTGAATGTGTAATTAGTTTTGTAATTAGCCTATGTTTAATACTCTAAATTAGTGTCCGTATATCTGATGTGACATGGACTTAAAAAAATAAAAAATAAGTTCATCTCCCAAGCACCCTCTCAGTGCTGCAACCATGGGGAAAAAAAACAGAGGAGAAGTCTTTTCGCCACATGATGCTGACATGCTGTTTTCTAGGCATAGTGGGATTTGGTCAGAATTCAGAAGTCAACTGACTGGAAGGTTCAGAGCAGCGTCCTGGGCTAGCCATTGTAGTAGAATCTGGTAAAGGTACTGTTTTTTAGCTGTTCTAGACATTATTGATCGTTAATCATGTGATTTGGACAGGATAAATGCGTGTTCTCTATTTCCATGCAGTTGCTATCAAGTGTTGCTACGGCCTACGGGGGTAATAGACTGATAGTACAGTTAAAGTTTGAAGCGAAATAGAGGATTTTTCTATCAACTTTTCACTTTTACTTACAAATAATAATAATAAATGACCATTTACAACAACTACTTCTGTACTTTGGACTCATTGCTTATATGCTTAAACTTACCTACCACATAATCATCTGATCCTAGATGTTCGGATGGATTAGTGTTGCTTCGGTATTAGATTCTAGGTCTACGCTTCGGTGCAAATTGTCAGAAATTCTGGCATGTCTTTGATAATTGTATGATTTTCAAAAAATATATTTTGACTATGTTTTTTAATTATAATATGTATAATAAATATTTTTTTAATTTTTATTATAGTACTTTGTAAGACAAGTCTATATTTGTTATGTTACCTTTAAACTAAATATTTTTAAAAATATTTTTAAAGTTATTGATAATCAAATCATAAAAGTTTGACCACAACCTTATTCAAAACATAAAAAATTATGAAACAAGATGGAGTAGCTTTTGTGTTACAGAAAACATTCAAACCTTTATCATCGGAGGGTGACATACAAAAAATATTCAAACCTTTATTCGGAGTAGTAGAGGCAGAAGACTGCATTAAAGAGGGAGACCGTAAATTGGTCTGCAATTTGCAAGGTCCTTTTCAAATAGCTGAATCTTTTTTTTTAGTATTGCCAAATCGATGAATGTTGACGAACCTGGTTTTAATTGGAGGGAATTTCCACATATTTATACAGAAAACTGAAACTTCCTCCGAAATTCATGGATGTCCAATTGCCAATCCCCAAACCAAACCGAACCTGAAAAGTACAATTGCTGAATGTTCTCAAAGACCTGAAAAAAAATTCCTCCTTTTTCTATAAAGCAAACACACCACAGTCCAGGGACACACCTACCGGCTACCGCCAAGTGTAATCAGAGCTTACAAAAAAAAAAGGCACCACCTTTGCTCGGTGCTCACAAGAAAGAAAGAATCGGGGAGAAGAGAGAGATGGCGACGCGGATGGCGGCGGCGGCCATGGTGGTGGCGGTGGTGATCTCGCTGGCGGTGGGAGGGGCGGCGCAATCGCAGAGCCCGCCGAGCTGCGCGTCGAAGCTGGTGCCGTGCGCGCAGTACATGAACGGGACGGACACGCCGCCGGCGACCTGCTGCGATCCGCTCAAGGAGGCGGTGAAGAACGAGCTCAAGTGCCTCTGCGACCTCTACGCCTCGCCGGAGATCTTCAAGGCCTTCAACATCAACATCTCCGACGCCCTCCGCCTCTCCACGCGATGCGGCATCAGCCAGACCACCAGCATGTGCCCCGGTAACTAACTTATTACCTCCTCCTCTCCCTTGTTCTTTTAACAGCAAAAAAAAAAAAAGAAATGTTGTTTTTTATAGAAATTATCACCGTGGCATCGATTATGAGTTGTTAATTTTGTAATATTGGTATCCAAAATTCACCCAAATAGCATGATTTAACTGTTTCTACACTTAATAAATGTGAGGCCTTGTTCTTGCTAATGCATTGTTGCCTGGTTGATGGTTTGCACATCGAAGTCACTGCACTGTGGTTAAAGAAGTAAATCTGTTTAGAATGTTTTACACAAAATGCCGCGTAAACTGTTCTTACTGCCATGGATGCTGTCATATCTAGTGACAAGTCGATGTAATTCACACAAATTTGTCCGGCGAAAGAAAAGTAATTAACACAAATTTGGGAAAGTAAGGCTGGCCAAGTGTGTGCAAAGGATTTTTTTTTCGCCTTTTTGTTGTATAAGTGGCGTAGGGAAGTTGGCCTTGCATTTCTGTCTCTATCAGGTCAAAACGAAACAAAGAAAAAACATATAGGTGTGAAATATAAGACCAAGCTCCATGAATTGGGTCGACCAGAAGTTTGGAGGCATCCAGATTCCTGTTTTTTGCTTCCCCAGTCCTGTTCTGTAATAAGCGTAGTTTAATCTGAAGCCGTAACGGTGTCAAATTATACTAGTTCGCCTCCATTATAAGAGTATAATACTATGCCTTGGGTATAATACTAGTTGAATGATTAGTCTCAGCCTACGGTTGGATATCGTATTGTAGCCATTTCACATTTGGGATAATGTTTATAAATCAACTAGGAAAATAGCTAATTTCTTTGACCTGATGAAATGGTACCATGAAACTTAATCTGGAATTGTTTAGCACTGTTTTGTTGCACTCGGTAACTTTTACCAAACAGCATTTCAAAATTCATTTTTTTTAAGTCACATCAGTTCGCTCCTATATCTGTTGTATTTGGCAACCGTCCTTTTCTTCAGATAATTTTAATGCATATATTTTGTATGGTTTTCTGATAAGTGTCCTACAATGACATTTTGCAGGGAATTCCCCTACGAACTCTCCTCCAGGTAATATATACTTTCTGAAGATAGTATGCATAGCTTAAACTTAAGATTTGCTTAGCTTGTTATATGTGCGACACCTTACTACCTGAAACTTGTTGTCTGGTCCGATAATTTTCAATACTATGAATTTCAATTGGAACTGCAGCGACATATTGATAAAGTCATATCAGATAGTCCTGTAGGAAGAAATCACTTAACTTGTGTTTGATGTGAACTTGGACCCCAATTAAATAGATGGATGAATTAATATGTATGGTTAGACATGTATTAGACATGGTCCCAAGGATTACTATGGACTACAGTTAAGCACAATGATTTGAAGGTTCATCACTGCTGTACGATACCTGTTTAGAAAATGTTTACGGTGCAAAAACCATACCAGCTAAGAGAGATAATAAATGCTGCACAAAGTAGGAGTTAGTTTGGTCTGAACAAATTTATATGAAGATGTTCCATCTTTATGTCGGCAAACCAACCAAACAACATGGGTGATCAGCCTAACTAGCATCATTGAAAGATGCTAGCAATGTTTAACAGGGACAGTTTGTGTTGATTTAGGTAAGTGGGCATCTGGCATGCTATTAACAGTCTATCAGACTGCCATACAGAGTCATATTTATACATCCTATTGCTGTTAGTCAGTTTATTTAGTGATGATATTTTTGCATTTTACGCTCACACTAGCCATGAAGTAGATGTATCAAATTCTTTAAAATTCCAGAGTTGCTAGGAATACTAGGGTGTTCAATGTTCAGGGATAGCAAACATTGGGTATTTTTTATAGAGTTACTGTTGGGGTCTAAGTGTCTACAATTAAGAAGCACTGTAGTCATTTTACTTGAATACAATGCATTATATTACTTTGGTAGGAATACATGTAGCATTAGCAAAGTAAAGGATAACAAAGATCTCATTCTGCCTCTTTTTCTTACATGTAAAATAGTTAAAAGTTTATTCGAGTACATTGACTACGCATGTAACATCACAAAAACATTTTACAGAGTACTTTTTTTTAACCTCAATTCTTAATTCTATTGTTTGCAGCCTCTCCATCAGGTGGCAAAAGCGCTGGTCATCGCACTATGTCAGTTGGTCTTCCAGGATTGATGAGCTTGTTCCTAGCCTTGTGGTCTGTATTGGCATAATAAGAATTTTGGTTCCATATCAGAGATGTTATCGCTTATGCCACAGTAGAGGATTTACATATGACGGTGTTGTTGCTTGGCTATATCATCATTCTGTACTTCGATCAGAATTCGTTTTGCTGTGTATCAATGTCGCAAGTCAGTAGACATACATTGTGTTGTACTTAGACCGGTGCTGATCAAAGCGTAATGGATGAATTGGAGTATCTTCTACTCCTACTACTCAAAATATTTTCTCGATGTGATTGCGCAACACAACTAATTTGCCACACTAGCTTCAATTGCCTGTGATTTGATCTACCTAAAAAGTTGCCTGTGATTTTGAGAGGATTTCTTCCCCTCTGTATAGAAATTATTTGAAAAGATCTCTTCCTCTCTGTTTCTGAATTTTTTTGAGAGGATTTCAATTTTCTGCCAAGCCCTGACGACGAGACTAGCCATCCTAATTGGACTCGTTGTGATCCGTTGGATCAAGAATGCGCGGCCCACATCGACTCTAAGACCCAGCGGGACAATTTCCATATAAACCCGCAGACAATATTGTATTTCTGTTTATACCCTGCAAAATTTATTTGCTAGGAATAAGTCTACTTCACCCCTAAAGTATTAAGGCTGGTTTATACCCCTTAAAGTACGAAACCTGATATTCTATCCCCTAAAGTATCAAAACCAATTTAAATAACTCTCTAGAATGGTTTTATAGGTGATTTTGCTGTGCACACGATGACATGACGATGGTTTTGGTCTCTTGGACTATAAAGAAGACTATTGAAACAGGCTAAGCATTTTATTACAAGTGAAATGAGCTGAGAATGATGTAAATTTCTCTATCCCATAATATAAGGCGCGCACATATTTTAAGATTAAACTTCTAAAATATGTGACTAATAATTAGTATAATATGAATTAAATTTTATTTGTTGAAAATATTATTGTTGGTTTGACATTTGAATTTACTTTCATTTGATTATAATTTTGTTGTTATAAACTTTATATTACATGAGAAATTATAAGCCAACCATAACAAGTTTGACCATGCCTTATATTATAGGTGTCGGTGATACGGGCCTGGGGGTACCAAGACTAGAGGGATGGGCGGCCCCCTGCACCCACGTGGCGCTCCCCCTGGAGGGGTCAGGCTCGAGGGTGACGTGGCGGCTGCCCTCCTTGGTTCCCCCAAGGGTCGGGTCGCTCCCACTCTTTCTCTGAGGGTCGGATCGCCCCAACCCTCTCTGTGCTTGTGCCGCACGTGCGAGGTTAGGTGGGCGTCGCCAGTGCCCACCTAACCGCATTGATGGCGGCCCACGCGAGCGCACCACGCCGCATTTAATGTGGCGTGTGGCGTGCGAGGCCAGTCTACGACCGGTCATGGTGATTGACTGGTTAGATCACGGGTGAGACGGCGGCAGGGCGCCTGCACGCTATCCGCGCGTCAGGTGGCGTGCGGCACGCCTTGCCCCGTCCCATCAGAATGATGAGGGCCTTTTGCCTCTCGTTCCTTAGCCGGAGTTGGTATCCCAGTCCCGGTCAAATGGTTTCCGTTTCCCGATGCAAACGAGACACAGAAGTCTTCATCCATTTAATGGAGTTTGACACGGGCGTCCCCCGTGTCAGCCGCCTGACCGGACGAGGGCCATGCTTCAGCAGCTGTGTGTGTGGCTTCCGAGTCAAGCAACAAGACAGCCATTAAATGTAAAAAAATGTTTTTCTTCTGTCTTAGGCAGCTTTTTGACCCGTGTGGTAGCCCCTTGAGATATAAAAGGAGGCTCAGGCCTAAGTAGAAGGGGAAACGAAGAACAGATAGACAGGAAAGAAAGGGAGAGCAAACACTTGTACCCCTGATTTTTCAGTCGCATATCCACCACACATAGGAGTAGGGTATTATGCTTCCCAGCGGCCCGAACCTGTATAAACTCTTGTGTCCCTGTCTCTTTCTCTCTCTCTCTTGTGTGATCAGGGGAGGAAGGATTTCACCCTGCGTCCCCGGCTGAACTCAATAAGGGGGGCCCTTTCTGTCCCCCGTTGAGGAGCTAACCCTCCGTCAGCTGGCGCGCCAGGTAGGGGCGCGTGTGTGTTTCTTTGACTCCCCGCTCTCTTTCATGTGTGCCAAGTCTCACTGAGTAAGCCCTATGGCTGAAGAAGCGGTGGCGTACAACCCCACTCCGAGTGCCAGCGACGACGACAGGGAGCTGAATCCTCGTCACCAAGCACGCACTCCATCGCCTCCCTCCCGCCAAAGCCCTAGGCGGGGGAAGGCACCTCAGGAACCGGAGGGATCCGCGACTTCGCCGCCGGCTGGTGGCGGAGAGGGATAGTGCGGCAGAGTACATCGCCGCCTCACCTACGGTGACGGCGACACGCTACAGGGCGCGCTCCAGGCTGCGGGTACGCTCGTGCGCCACCCGCCCGCCGTCCCCGACCCGAAGACTCCAGTCCAGCGTTGGCTGAACGACATGGCCGACTTGGTCATGACGGCGCAGCAGCGCCTAGGCACCGGCGGGCAGTCGTTCATCGCCGGGACGTCTGGCGCTGCCACTGCCGGCTCTTCGTCGTCAAGACGGAGGGCTCGACGAGCGGCGGCCAACACACGCCGCTCGTCTGCAAACCCCTCATCGACGCCCTCGGCCAGCTGCGGGCGTCACGAGAGCATGCATGGGGGGCCGGATGCCCGGCTCGATATCGAGTGCCGGCGCGATGAGTGTTGCGCCGCCCATGCAGGGAGGGCGCCTCCTCCTCTGGAGCGCCGCCCCACCCTGGTCATGGGGGCAGACCCCTCGTGTCCCCATCAGTGGTACTAGCTGTCGAGCCTTCGTGGTGAGTCTTCGAAATGTCTGATGGCCCCCGAGGTTCCAGCCCAGCATCACCGAGAAATATGATGGCAGCGTCAACCCCGTTGAGCTCCTCCAGATCTATACGACTGGGATAGAGGCCGCGGGGGGTGACGACAGGGTCATGGCGAATTTCTTTCTCATGGCCTTGAAAGGCCAGACGCGGGGTTGGCTGATGAACCTGCCACCCGCGTCGGTCCACTCCTGGGAGGATTTGTGCCAGCAGTTCACCACGAACTTCCAGGGCACATATCCGCGCCCAGGAGAAGAAGCGGACTTGCACGTGGTGCAGCGGAGGGATGATGAGTCTCTCCATTCGTACATCCAGCGGTTCTGCCAAGTCCGCAACACTATCCCCTGCATTCCTGCACATGCGGTCATCTACGCATTCAGGGAGGGTGTGCGGCACAACCGCATGCTCAAAAAGATAGCCTCCAAGGAGCCCCAGACCACCGCGCAGCTCTTTGAGCTCGCGGACCACGTGGCCCGGAGGAGGAGGCCTGGAACTAGAACTCCTTCGGCTCTGGAGCAGCGGCTGCGGCTGCCCTCGAGTCCGCTGCCTGCTCTGGGCGGCGGGAAAGGAGGAGGAAGAAAAGGTATGCCCGTTCCGACGACGAGGGTCACATCCTCGCCGTCGAGGGCGCTTCACGGGCCCCGCGCAAGGGGAGGCCCGCGGGCGACAAAACGAAGGAAGCCGGTGCTCCCAGCGGAGAGCGCTCGGCAGGCAAGTGGTGCACGGTGCACAACACCTCCCTCCACGACCTCGCTGACTGTCGCACAGTCAAGAACTTGGCCAAGCGAGTGAGGAAGTGGGAGGAGGAGAAGGTGCAGGGACGCCGCGAGGGCAAGGCCCCGGCGACCTCTGCCGGCAACCGGCAAAGTGAGGCCAAGCAAAAGGCCCCCACTGAGGATGCTGACGACGATGAGGAGGACTTGGGCTTCCAGGAGCCTAAGGCCACCATCGCCACCGTTGACGGGGGAACGTGCGCTCACGCTTCCTGTCGCAGCTTCAAGGCCATGAAGCGAGAGCTTCTGGCCGCTGTCCCCACCCATGAGGCGATGCGGCAGACGCGTTGGTCGGAGGTCACCCTTACCTTTGACCAGACCGACCACCCGCCATGCATTGCCCGGGGAGGGCAGCTCACAATGGTGGTCTCCCCCACCATCTGCAACGTCAAATTGAGGCGCGTCCTGATAGACGGCGGCACAGCTCTCAACATCCTGTCCCCCGCGGCCTTCGACATCATCAAGGCCCCGGGGATGAAGCTCCGGCTGTCCCTGCCAACTTCCACACCGAGCGGCTGGATTTCGATGTGGCGGATCTCAATCTGCCCTACAAAGCGGTCTTGGAAAGGCCCACGTTGGTGAAGTTCATGGCGGCCACCCACTACGCCTACCTCCAGATGAAAATGCCGAGCCCCAACGGCCCCATCACCGTCCATGGCGACCTCAAGATCGCGTTGGCTTGCATGGACCAGCGCGTGAACAACCTCGCCGCGGTGTCCAAGTCCGCGGGCGGCGACGAGAGGCCCAACGCCTCCACCTCGAATGCCCTAAGCCAGCGGATGGTCTCAGGCGATGAGGTCCCCGTGAAGGAGGTCGCGCTGGGCGACGACCCGTCCAAGACCGCCAAGATTGGCGGTCACTTGGACGACAAATAGGAAGACACGCTCGTCTCCTTCCTGCGGGCAAATGCCAATGTCTTCGCATGGAGACCGGCGGATATGCCCGGGGTCCCCAGGGAGATGATCAAGCACCGTCTCGCCGTACAGCCGGACGCAAGGCCCGTCCGACAGAAGGTGCGGCGGCAGGCCTCGGAGCGCCAAGCCTTCATCCATGAAGAAGTGGCGCGACTCCTGGAGGTCGGATTCATCTAAGAGGTCATCCATCCGGAGTGGCTCGCGAACCCGGTCATCGTCCCCAAGGCGAACGGCAAGCTCCGGATGTGCATCGACTACACCGACCTCAACCAGGCATGTCCTAAGGACCCTTATCCCCTGCCACGCATAGATCAGATTGTCGACTCCACTATAGGGTGTGACCTTTTGTGTTTTCTAGATGCATACTCAAGGTATCATCAGATTCGCATGGCTAGGAAGGATGAGGAAAAAACTGCATTCATTACTCCTGTAGGCACTTATTGGTATACGACCATGCCTTTCGGATTAAAGAATGCAGGTCCTACTTTTGAATGTACTACTCACATTTCTTTGGGTAGTTAGATAGGACGCAATGTTAAGGCATACGTCGATGACTTGGTTGTGAAAACGCGCAACCAAGAGACCTTGCTCTCGGATTTAGCGGAGACTTTTGAAAGTCTCCGCTCCACGCGCATGAAACTGAACCCCGAAAAGTGTGTTCAGTGTGCCGGCGGGCAAGCTTCTCGAGTTCTTGGTCTCGGCCCGAGATATAGAGGCCAATCCCGAGAAGATATGAGCAATAGAGCGGATGCGCCCCCCCAGCAAGCTTTAGGATGTCCAGTGTGTTACAGGATGCATGGCCGCCTGTTGGCGCAGAATTTAGACCCGCCCAACAAGAAAATGGGTTCCACGTTTCCACGGCGGCCAGAGAGATCTGCTTAGCTCCAGTGCAGGTCCGATGGCTCGCCTAGGTGCGTGTAGGGCGTGCCAGTTGATTTGATCTGCAATCAACAAGATTAAACAAGTAAACCATGTAAGAATCGACGGCCGATTGGCCGATAGGCCGATGTTGCATCGTGAAGGCCTGGCCGATAGGACAAACCTATATTGGCTTACTTGAGGTAATAATATGATAGAACTGATAAAGTAGATCTAATCTCATCGCCCCATGTTAACATGTTTATAGCAAATTACTAGAATCGGCCGATGAGGGTATCATGAAGGTAAATACACTAGCTAATACTGTAGTGCGAACTTATACAAGCCAATCGGCCAATATAAATATACCAACCACAGAGAGATCTTGAGAATACCCTGTAACCAATATATGTATATTCACCAATCCGCCTGTATAAGTGGCAAACACATGCAAGAACATAAAATAATCACATGCATTAGGTAAGACCGGCTAAAACCCCGGCGCTATCCTTAATTACGATCGAAAAACAGGCTTTGAGCTAAACCTCGAAACACGACTAAGGTCGATGGCAACTCAGAGTGTAGATCGAAAGTTAACACAAAGAAAATCAAGTTGTCGATCGCTTTTGGGGATGGTTGATGCCTTAGATAATCTAGACGAGCAAGCTAATTCGATCATCGTCAGCAGTAAACCCTAAAACGAGTTAGCTGCTGGCGAGATAGGATTAGAAGGCCGCATCAAGATTAGCTAACACACGATAAACGACGATCACATCGCCAGGGCTTAACGTGCCTAAAGCGACACGCTAGCCCCGACGATGCAGATCGTCGGGCACGAGTTCTTACCTCTGCTCTGGGGAAGCAAGAACTCGTCGGGAGTTAACCTCTTGCGAGGGTTGGCGATGCGCCGAAAGTAGATTGAACTGGTTGTTGTATGATTGATTCGAGAAAGATTCTATGTACAAACTACCGGGATATTTATACCCGAGATTACAACAGGGTCCTTGTAGGACACGATCTTATCTCTAACTTAACAAACAAGTCTTTGCGGCAGACTCTTGCCACAGATCAGATCTAAACCTACTTGATTTACAACATACAATTGCATAAAACCGAGCTTTATCTTTATTTGGCAACTTCCTTGAAGCTTATCTTGAGCCCAGACCAAGCCCACGCTGACTCTGTCAACTTGCAACCCGTATCGGCCGACGACCACATCGAATCCGTATCAGCCGATACGCTCTTCCTAGTAGCGTCTCTACCAGTTCGATACGGTTACCGGGTCCGATACGAGACCTAGTGTGACTCCAACTCAATCCTCCCTCTCTGCTTCGGTTTCCTCTTTCCTCTCCGAGCCGATTACCAAAATCCGCTGTTAACACCGCCCTAAGCCGATTCATATCGAAGCTAGGAGAGAAGTTGCTGCCCCTATTTAAGCTCCTTAAGCGCTCCGGGCCGTTTGTCTGGACAGAGGAGGCCAAGCAAGCCCTCACCCAGTTGAAGGTTTACCTCAGCTCTCCCCCAGTCCTAGTGGCCCCGGAGCCCGAAGAGCCATCACTGCTTTACTTAGCGGCGACCCCGCAGGTAGTTAGCGCAGTGTTGGTTGTGAAGCGCGACGAGGAAAGTCCTCGGCCCGCATGCCCCCATCCTGTGTCGGACCGACCCGGGCCAGAGAAGGGAGGAGAGGCCCCCGAGCCGAACGGCGGCCTAAGGCCCCTGACGACCGGATGTGGCCCTCTAACCGCTCGTCAGACGGCGCCGAGTGCCCCCGACCCCCAGGAGGGCCCCGAGGCCACTGGGGAAGGAGCAGCTCGAGGTCACCAGCATAGAGGCCGAGTGGGCCCGGTAAGGCCCCTCTGGCAATGGGCGCCCCGAGACCAGTGCCCTCGATGAAGAGGCTAGGCTCCGCCGGAAGGTGCAGCGGCCCGTCTACTTCGTTAGTGAGGCGCTACGGGACGCCAAAACCCAATATCCTCAAGCCCAGAAAATGCTTTACGCAGTTCTGATGGCTTCAAGGAACCTGCGCCATTATTTCTAGGCACATCGGGTCATGTCCTACCCCCTCGGCCAGATCCTACACAACCGAGAAGGTACCGGATGGGTGGTAAAGTTGGTGATCAAACTCTCTGAGTTCGACTTGCACTTTGAGCCACACCCTCACCGACTTCGTGGCCGAGTGGACCCCGACTCCCGAATCCGACCTCGGGCTCTCTGCCCCCGAGGTCGAGGCAGGTCCCTCGCGGCAGCCTCACGGCACCCATTGGGTGATACAGTTTGATGGCTCCCTCGCCCTCCAGGGCGCGGGCGCTGGGGTCACCTTGACCTCGCCGAGCGGGGACATCCTTAGAAATCTAGTTCGCCTGGACTTCCAGGCAACCAACAATATGGCAGAGTACGAGGGGCTCCTTGCGGGACTCAGAGCGGCGGCCGAAATGGGGATCCGCCGCCTCCTGGTGCTAGGTGACTCTCAGCTAGTCGTAAACCAGGTCTCCAAGGAGTACCGATGCTCCGACTCGCAAATGGAGGCCTACGTCCGCGAGGTGAGATGTATGGAACGCCATTTTGACGGGTTAGAGCTTCGACACGTGCCCAGGCGGGACAACGCGCTTGCCGATGAGCTCTCAAGGCTCGCCTCCTCGCGGGCCCCGGCCCCACCGGGTGCCTTTGAAGAGAAGCTTGCCCAACCGTCGGCGCGTCCCAATCCCCCGGGGGAGCCGGATGCTACCACGCCACCCCCGGGGCCCGTCGGAGTCCAGGCCTCGGGGCCCAAGGGGGTCGAGCCCGACCCCCCAAGACAGATCGCCTAGATGACTGAGATCTAGGTGTTCCTCAAAGATGAGACACTACCCGAGGATCGCGAAGGGAGTGAGCGCGTTACTCGCGTCTCCAAGCGCTACGTGTTGGTAGAGGGGGCCCTCTACCTGCGCAGAGCCAATGGGGTCCTCCTAAAATGCATCCCTCGGGAGCAGGGCATCGAGCTCCTGGCCGACGTCCATGAAGGCGAGTGCGGAGCCCACTCCGCCTCGCGCACCTTGGTGGGCAAGGCCTTTTGCCAGGGTTTCTATTGGCCGACGGCGCTCCGCGACGCAGCCGACCTGGTCCAGTGATGCAGGGCGTGCCAGTTCCACGCCAAGCAAACGCATCAGCCGGCCCAGACCCTGCAGACCATCCTGCTTTCATGGCCGTTTGCGGTCTGGGGGCTGGATATCTTGGGTCCCTTTAAGAAGGTCCCGGGCGGGTACAAGTACCTGTATGTCACCATTGACAAGTTCACCAAGTGGCCCAAGGCTTACCCGGTCATCAAGATCGACAAGCACTCGGCCCTTAGGTTCATCAAGGGCATCACCGCCCGATTCGGGGTGCCCAACCGTATCATTACGGACAACGGCACCCAGTTCACCAGTGAATTGTTCGGCGACTATTGCGATGACATGGGCATCAAGCTCTGCGTCGCCTCACGCGCCCACCCCAAAAGTAACGGTCAAGTGGAGCGCGCCAACACGAAAATCCTCAAGGGCCTTAAGACCAAGACATACAACGTCCTCAAGAAGCATGGGGACTCATGGGTCGAGGAGTTACCAGCAGTGCTCTAGGCAAACCGGACTGCCCAGAGCCGAGCGACAGGAGAAACGCCTTTCTTCCTGTTCTATGGCGCGAAGGCGGTCCTCCCATCCGAGCTCACCCTGAGGTTCCCTCGGGCCACCATGTACAGCGAGGCTGATCAAGATCAGCTTTGCCGAGATGACCTCGACTACCTGGAAGAGCGAAGGTGGTGTGCGGTCCTCCGAGCCGCGCGCTACCAGCAAAGCCTGCGGCGCTACCATCAGCGCCACGTCCGGGCCCGATCACTCAGCATCAATGACCTCGTCCTGCACCGCGTCCAAACGCGTGCTGATTGAGCAAGCTCTCACCCATGTGGGAGGGACCATACAGGGTGATCGGCATCCCCCGACCAAGCTCGGTTCGACTGGCCACGGAGGACGGCACAAAGCTGCCTAACCTGTGGAACATCGAGCATCTTCGCCGCTTTTACCCATAAAGGGGTCGAGGGTTGTACCTCGGGCTCGGGCCAACCCCACATGACCCCTCAGGCATACGGGATTGGCCGGGGGCTCCCACTATCTATATATATATGTGTGTGTGTTCTTTTTCGTACTTTATTAGCAAGCTTTCTTGATTTTTATCTAAGGCTGTGCCTGCATTGTCTCTTTCCTTTTGGGTATTTTGGCTTGAGTTGGTGTGTTCGTGCTTGTTCCTACCCTCGGCAGCCCGGGCCGTCTAAGACGCCGACGGGGCCCAGAACCGAGTCGTGCCCCGGGACGCGGCGAACTCTGGGAGGAATCGGTAATGGCCCACAATCGGGTCCCCACGAACCCCTGGTCACCGCGTTCCCGGTCGGGCCAGCCTCGCCACGTGGAACTCCCCAAGGCATTAGCACCGACCCTTGCTGCTTTACGTCGAGGCCCGCTCAAGCCAAGCTCGGTGGGATCACAAGACAGGCCAGTCTTATCACGAGCAAAAAAGGGTAATTAACATTGAATTAAAAACTTGTTCATTGCAGGTAAATGGAAATAGCAAGAAATGTATATACAAGCATGGCCCGGAGGACTCAAAGAAAAAGAAGAAAAGATAAAGGTGTGCGGCAGCCCGGGGGTCGGCCTTGTCCGCTAAGCCCGAGGTGCTTGGGCCACCAACCTCGCCGTTGCTGTCGCCGTCACCGCCGCCGTCGTCGCCCTCGTCCTCTTCGTCGGAATCCAACGCAAAGACGAGCCGAGGGGTCGTCCCCTCGAAGCCGTGGACGATCTCGTCGGCGGCCTCCCGGACTTGAGCGCGCGCTGGCCTCAGTCCCGGGGGGGGGGGGAACTTCACCAGCACGAGCTCCACCGCCCCCCGTGCGAGGTCCATTGAGGAAGCTTCACCGTCTCCTCGATCTCCTCAGGGAGCTTCTCCAGGTCCCTGGCCATCTCCGAGAGGTGATGGACGAGAACCCCTATTTGGCAGCGTGCTTGGGATGCCGGCCGTGCCATATGCACACCCAGACGGGCGATGGCATCCCAAAGCATGCCGGGCCCCACCTCGTTCGCCAGCCGGAGGGCTTCGAGCTCCCCGGCGGACGACTCCAGGGCCCCCTACAGCTCGGCGACGGCGCCCTCGGCAGCTGCAAGGCGGGCGGCCTGGTCGACTTGGCCCGCCATCCCGCCGCGCGCCAGCGCGTCCAGCTCCTTTGCCCGCGCCTCGAGTTTCGAGGCGCGCTGCTCTAGCGCGGCCCTCTCGGCGCGGGCACTCTCCAGATGGCGGCGCTCGCGTGCCTTGACGGCCTCCTCGCGCTTGGCGAGTTGGTCCTCATGCCGGCATGCCGCCGCCTCGCGACGGGAGATGGCGGATTCACGTTCAGCGATCCCCCCATCGTGCTCTTTCCACGCCTCCTCGCGGAGGCGCAGATCTTCCACCAGGCGCCGCGCCGCGGCCTCGGCCTCCTCGAGGGCGCGCCCCCGCACGGCGACCGCGTCCTCCTGGAGGCAGAGTGCGGACTCCACCTCTGCGGCAGTGGCCTCGTGCGCCACCAGCGTTGCCTCCCGCGCGTCCAGGGCGTGGGAGTGCTCCTCCAGCGCCTCCAGTGCCCGGGCGCGCTGGTCGAGGTCCTCAGCCCGCTAGCGTACAGCAGCCTCCTCCGCCTGTAGGCACAAGGCCCACTCCCCGAGCATGCCGGTGCGCTCCTCCAGTGCCATGGTGCGGGCCTTCAGGGCCTCCTCACGCTGGCGCGTCACTCTCTCGGCCTCCGCCGCCCTCCACTCCCGGGCTGCGGCGACGTCGAGCACCCTGCGCGCGGCGTCGAGCTTCTCCTCCAGCTCCGCTGCGCGGACCCCGTGCTGGAGGCGAAGGTCGGCTCGTGCCTCGTCCATGACGGCAGTGGCGACAAGGGTTGTCTGCCTCTCCTCCTCCACCTCGCGGGCCACCTCGGCCAAGGCCTCGCCGCGAGCTTCAAGCTCCGCGAGGTGCAGATCGTGCGTCGTACGGCCAGCCTCCACCATAGGCTCCACCGAGCGCCGTCCTTCGGCGACGTGCTCCCACGCCGCGTCAAGCTCGGCCCAATCCCCCAGCAGGGCCTGCATCTGGGCGCTCAGCCCATCCAGCATGGTGTTGTTGGCCGTAGCCAAGGCATGTAGGAGGGGCTCCGCGCTCAGTGGGGTAGTAACGGAGAAGGGGGACTGCCGTCCCTGCGGCGGTGGAGTCCGGCTCGGCTCGCCGTGAAGGATAGCGCGTAGGCTACGATAGCAGAAAACAAAACTTTTCTACCGTGCACACCAGGACATCATGCGAAGATAGGATCATGGATCATTAGCACTAAACGCGCAGCGCAGCGGAAGTAGAGTTGGAGAAGCCGGTCCAACCACGCGCATCGAGGTAGTAGTGGAAGTAGTCGATCGCCACGAACAGATCGTCTCCTCCACGCGATTAGCCGCACCAGGAGCAGATCCGATCTGCCGGTTGTTGACGCCAATCTACACCGCAACGAGCAGCGCCTCCACCGGTATCCACACGTACGGGGCTGGAGCACCGATCGCAAGTGTGCTAGCACTCGGGAGCGGCTAGGGTTTGGCTCTGGAGGTGGCGGCTAGGGTTATGCTCGAGATGAACAGATGAGTTACCTCCCTCAGCCCCTAACCTCCATATATATAGACCTCTCTGCTTGGGCCTCGTGGGCTAAAGCCCAATAGGAGTCTACTCGGATCCCTATCCGAATTGAGCCCACATCCGAATCACATTCGAATGAGTGTTCCAACCCGTTAAGCGTGCGACCCTGTAGGTTCACATATACTTGGTCGCGACCCGAAAACGCCTTTCCGGTCAACCTGTTAATAGCGGCCCCTAGCAAGGCATATTAACCTCCAAAGTATATGTAAAGATCATATCGGCTGAACCTGTAATGTTCTCATGTACGAATCCCTTTGCCTCACGATATAGATTGAGCTCAAGGCGAGACCTGTGCCATCATCTTAATAGCTCAATCGCTCTCTCGATTCCGTGATGGATTATAAACTTGTGATTGACTCCTCAATCACCTAGCATGGCCATGCATTTCCATAATCCATTACATCGAGGGGCCCAGAGATATCTCTCCCATAAGGAGGGGCAAATTCTATCTTGACCATCCACATCCCACTACATATTTCATAGCAAACCCAAAGACTACTTTTATAACTACCCAGTTACGGAGTAGTGTTTAGTAATCCCAAAATAAGCTACTACGTATGTTGGGAACCGTGATGATCTCAAGTCTAAGGATTCTACATAAACAGTACTTGAGACCAACTGATGACACATAGAATCTCTGCAGTGTCTCATGGCGGGTCTATCCAACATATGTTCACCAACATATGTCCATATTATTGATTGGTATCTCCATACCATGATCCATGAGACATGATCATCGATCAATACATATGCTGATCTTTAAATCATATTGTTCCTCATATGATATACGATCAGGGATCATTTAGAAATAGCATCATTGTAACATTAAGAGTCTCATGAATAAGTCACATACTCATTGATCAAGAATAATAATGTCTATTTCAAGGAACAAAGCACTGAATCATAAACATAGTATGTGATATATACAACATCCCAATGTTGCCTCTAGGGCATATCACTAACACGCCGGTCGACGTGTAGGCCTCGGGGCCTCCCCCTAGGGCCTGCTCCTCCTCAGCATCCGCTGAGGCGTCGAGCCCTGGGCGCGCCCCCTCCCTGCCGTCGCCGGTGGCCCCCGCGGTCGCCTCGGCCTCCAGCGCGGCCAACTCGGCAGCCCGTGCACTGGTGGCCTTGGCTTCCCGTGCACTGGCGGCCTCGGCTACCCGTGCTGCCGCTTCGGCCTCGCGCGCGAGTGCGGCCTCGGCCTCTTGTGCGGCCGCCTCGGCCGCCCGAGCGGCCGCCTCAGCCTGGCGTGCACAGGTCGCCTCCCAGGTAGCCTCCTCGGCCTCCCGTCACCGNTCGGCCCCGCCGCTCGCAGGCCGGCCAGCCTTGGATTGGCGGGAAGGGTCACCACCCCGAGCGCCGCGGGACGGGATCTCGCTGAGGCACAAAAAGGGGTCGGGGGAATAGAGAATCATCTGCCTTGGGCGCGAGATCGTACTTGCGGGGAGGGCGGTTAAAAGACCACTCAGGGGGTTTGATGAGGCTCCCCCTGCATGGCTCGGTCTCCCCCATCTGGCGGAGCCGCTTCTTCTTCCTCTCGGCCTCGGACGGGGACGTCGGCACGACGCTCGCCGGGCGCCTGCTGGCGGCGCGCTCCGCCCCGCCCCCATGGGGAGGAGACGGAGGAGGGGTCTCCTCTTGCTTCCTCTTCCCCTTGGCGTCGGCAGGGCGGCTGTCCCCCGAACCCTCGTCGCGGGGCCCCACTACGTGGCCTCCCCTGGGGGGGAGGTCGCTCTCCTCCTCCTCCACGGCTACCGCCTGCGCTGTCGCTGCCATGGTGGGCCCGGTTCCCCGAGGCACCGACCGTTTGCATGGTAGCCAGGATGTTGGCGCGCTCCGGGTCACTGCAGAGGGGGAGGATCCCCGGAGGGATGAGGGACGACTCCACGGCACTGAGGTTTAGCACCCGCTGAACCACCATCCTGAGGTCCTCGGGGTTCCAATCCTACTTGCGGCCTTGGTGTGTCCTCAGGAGGTCGTCGGGGCCGGTATACTCCCAGGCGCCCCGGGCGCATTGCCGGAGCGGCGCGATCCGGCGGTGGAGGTAGTCGTCGAACACCATGGCGCCTGTGAGCCCCAGGGTTCGCAACCCGGCCAGGCAGTCCAGGACGGCGTCGTAAGCGTCCCCCAGTTCCACCGTCACCCGCCAGCTCGGCGTCTGCATCGGCGGCAGGCTCGGGAGTCGGAGACGCGCTTCGTCGGGGAGGGCGGTGTAGAACCAGTCATCCCACTTCTTGCGCAGGACACAGGGGATGTAGTGGTTCGCCACCTGCCCGCGTGGCTGGAAGTAACAGCCACCGACCTCCGTCGGCGGCAACACCGGCTGCACGGTGAAGAACCACCGGAACAGCCAAAGGGACGGGCGCATCCCGATGAACATCTCGCACAAGTGCGCGAAGATGGCCAGCGTCATCACGGCGTTGGAGGTGAGGTGCGTCATCTGGAGCCCATAGAACTCCATGACGTCCATGAAGAAGGTGGAGAACGGCGGGATCAGCCTCGCCATAGCAAAGGAAAGAAAGAATATCGACCGCTCCGGGTAGCGCGGTGCCGGGCATCCCTCGCCCAGCGCAACCACCTCCCGGCCGGTCGACACCGGCATGAACCGGCGTGGCAGCCCGGCCTGCCTCTCGCTCGTAATGCGAGAGGGCGACAGCACGCTGCCGTCCATCGGCACGGAGCTCCGCGTCATGTCGCCGGCGAAGGGGGAACGCGAAAACGAGTGCGAGCGGCGAGAAGGGAGGAAGGAAGACAAGAGAGTTAGGGTACAGTTGGCTGAGGAGAGGGAAAAGTGGCAAGAGGAAGAAAGCAAATCCCTTCCTCGACGCCTTTTATACCCTTGCCCCCGTTGCGCTTGGCTCCTTATTTCCCGCACCCACTAACTCTCCCCCTCGTTTCTCGCGCCCACTCCTCCACTCGCCCCACTCGCCCACTTCCAGCGCGCGCACCAGTCGTGCAGCCGTTGCGGTCGAGGCAGGGCAGATCGTGTCTGTGTTAATCGTGCACGGTTACCGTGAAAAACGCCATCATTATATCCCCTGGCAAAACGGGCCAACGTGCCCCGGTCCGCGAGCCGCCCCGAGTAATGTGGCGGTTACGAGGTGACTGCCCATTACTGCCGAGAGGCGGCTCCTTGCAGCACGCGGGATCGCGACCGTTGGAGTTTTACCATGGGGACCCGGGCCGCGTGTCACTGGACCGAAAGGGTGGCGTCAAACCTGGGCGTCCCTTGAGAAGACCCGGCCAGGCATAACACCGGGGGCTACTGTCGGTGATACGGGTCCGGGGGTACCAAGACTAGAGGGATGGGCGGCCCCCTGCACCCACGTGGCGCTCCCCCTAGAGGGGTCAGGCCCGAGGGTGACGTGGCGGCTGCCCTCCCTGGTTCCCCCGAGGGTCGCGCCGCTCCCACTTTCTCCTCGAGGGTCGGATCGCCCCGACCCCCTTTGCGCTTGTGCCGCGTGTGCGAGGTTAGGTGGGCGTCGCCAGCGCCCATCTAACCGCATTTAATGCGGCTTGTGGTGTGCGAGGCCAGTCTACGACCGGTCACGGTGATTGATCGGTCGTAGACCGGTTAGATCACGGGTGAGACGGCGGCAGGGCGCCTGCACGCTATCTGCGCGTCAGGCGCCGTGTGGCACGCCTTGCCCCGTCCCATCAGAATGATGAGGGCCTTTTGCCTCTCGTTCCTTAGCCGGAGTTGGTATCCCAGCCCTAGTCAGATGGTTTCCGTTTCCCGATGCAAACGGGACACAGAAGTCTTCATCCATTTAATGGAGTTTGACACGGGTGTCCCCTGTGTCAGCCGCCTGACCGGACGAGGGCCATGCTGCAGCAGCTGTGTGTGTGGTTTCTGAGTCAAGCAACAAAACAGCCATTAAATGTAAAAAAATGTTTTCCTTCTGTCTTAGGCAGCCTTTTGGCCCATGTGGTAGCCCCTTGAGATATAAAAGGAGGCCCAGGCCTGAGTAGAAGGGAAAACGAAGAACAGATAGACAGGAGAGAAAGGGAGAGCAAACACTTGTACCCCCTGATTTTTCAGTCACATATCCACCACACACAGGAGTAGGGTATTACGCTTCCCAGCGGCCCGAACCTGTATAAACTCCTATGTCCCTGTCTCTTTCTCTCTGTCTCTTGTGCGATCAGGGGAGGAAGGATTTCACCCTGCGCCTCCGGCCGAACTCACTAAGGGGGCCCTCTCTGTCTCCCGTTGAGGAGCTAACCCTCCGTCAATAGGATAGAGGGAGTAATAATTTTTAAGCTTACCGACCAGTGAGTGAAAAGCAATAGTTAGATCAACTTGGGTTTAGTAGACTAATCTTTGTGTCATGCAAGCCAATACCACTGCCACGTGATCATTTACATGGCAAAATGTCACGCCCGGAAATTTTCCCAAATTTCCAGACCATTTTGTGTATTAAGTCCCTGTCCAGGCATCAACCAGGGTACACAAAACGACAAATCAATAAACAGACCCAAACGTAAATAAAGCGATAAATACTTACAACAGAGGCACTTAGTCCTCACACCGAAAAGAAAACAGCAGCGGAAAGAGGCGATCCTAGCGGGGCTTTAGCTCCACTCCACAAGCAAACTCAACTGGGGTCTGAGCCTTGGTCCTCTATCTTCATCTTCAACTCAGAAGTACTAAACTTCTGAAAAGGGGGAAAAATAGCAAGATTGAGTACAACCACCGTACTCAACAAGCCACACCAATGATGCAGACGTGCACAGGGGAGATAAAGGGAGGCTTGTGGCTATTTGGAGAAAAGCGGTTGAAAACCTTTACCCTTTAAAACAGTAAAACAGTTGTTTAATTAAGGCAATATTAATTCTCCACTGAACAACGCTACCCCACGTTGAACAGGCCCAACCAATCCACCTGAACTACACCAGTTCATTGAGACAAATTATTAAGGGTGAGACTAATCATGGTGAATCTGGTCAATCGCCCATAACCGCGGGCACGGCTATTCGAATAGTTTTACTCTGATCAGAGGTGCGCAACTGTACCCACAAGACACGATCCACCGTATGTCACCGTGCCATGCCTGACACGTTACCATGCGAGTGATCGTGACAAGATCCTTCACATAACCCTCCCTAACCAATCGTCCCCACCACGGGTTTCGCCCCCACCTTTAAGTCCAAGGTAGGCAGCCCCCCCTCGTGCCACGGTGAATCCAGTAGCCGATCAACGGGTATGTCCCCCGCCGACCCAACTCCATCACGCCCACCCTCGTCTGGTACGTCGGCTAGAGACGGGTTATACTACAGATCCAGCAGTTGCCCATTCTTGCTTGTGGTAAGCACTGTTAGTCTTCCAGGGTTTCCCATGAACCGGTCCTTAACTGCCATGGGCGCGACAAGCAAAACCATGCACCCACAACCCACCATTAAGTCATATTTTAGTTAGATAATTACGACCAATAAAACATGGTCAGATGTTTCGAGCACACGGCTCAGCTAGAAACTAAAAGTAAAGGTGTATTTATCCCATCGAATGAGCTAGTGGTAATTAAGCATGGCTAAGCATATATAATTCCAGCAAGGTCAACAAAGTGACATAAGCTAGTCAAATTATCACCCACAGTTAACAAAGGACGGTAAACAAGTAAACATGGCACAAGCGAACGGATAGGTAAACCCTATTCCCATGTAATTAGCAAAACATGCACTTTATTTGCAAACGTAAAACATTTCGTAAAATAGGTACAACATGCTCAAGGGGGAATGTGTGACTTGCCTTGCTTCTTCAAACAATCTTCCGAACTCTTTTCCTCGCGAACGCGAACTTCCGAAACGGCGGAATCTACACGCTGGCACGCAAAACGAGGAAAAATTCTAATAAAAACCAAGTAAATAGTACATAAAAGGTAAACAAACAGGTAGAGCTCAATTTTAGATGAATTTTGCAAGTTGAATGGCTCAATTTGGAGTTCGTATGAATTAGATATGGATTTTAGAAGTTTTGAGCCATTTAAATGATTTTTTGGAAATTAAAATGATTTATTGCGCAATTATTAAATAAATTTACAAAGGAAAGGACTACGCTGACATCATCAAAGGGAATCAGCGCCGGAACGGCGGGTCCCACGTGTCAACGGGTCAAGGGCGAACAGTCCACGATGGAAAAGGACCACGTGGCACCGACGTGGCGGCCACTGCGGACGAAAGGGAGAAGGTAGCGCCGACGTGGACGCCAACGTGGCGAAGCCGCGGGCGGCCACGTGGTCTGGGTGTGGACCGGATTAAACAAAGGGGGTCCATGCGTCGGCGACACAAAAGTCGGCGAACCGGAGAGAAAAAGGAAGTGAAAAGGACTTTGAAGGAGAAAGGGGAAAAAAGGCTGAGAGGGAGGTACTCCAGACCTGTCACTGGAATTGGGCCAGGAAGGAGATGTGGACTTTCTCGGGAAAAAGTTAAAAGGGCCGAGGGACGTGAAGTGGACTTTGGGAGAGAGGACTAACGGGCTGACGGCCCAAAAAGACGAGGGACCAAGATTGGACTTTCGTGAGAAGATGCGCCCACGGGCCGAGCGGGGTGATGGGCCGGCCTGAGAAAAGAGCATGAGGACGCAAAATAGACTTTTGCAGGGAGATGGGCCAAACGGCCCAACAGCCACTGGGCCGGAGGAAACGGTGGGCCGGCCCGGAAGGAAAGAGCCGGCCTCTAGGCCGAAGCGGGCGGCTAGGGTTCGGCCGAAACCCTAGCCGACCCGGCCAGGGCACGGCGGCGGCGGCTACGGCCGAGCGACGGCGAAGCGGCGGCGCGGCCACCGGCGGGGACGGCCGGCGAGCGGCGACGGCGGTGTGGCGGCGGCGGCGCACCGGCACGGCGAGACGGCGCGCGGCAACACGGCGGCCTGACGCGGCGAGGCGACGCGCGGCAGCGCGGCGCTAGGGACGCCAGAGGGGAGGAAGAAGAGGGGAAGGGGAGGGCTCACCGAGGACGACCGACGCGAAGAGGAAGGCGGCGGCAAGGCGCTCGGGCGGCAGCGGCGTGCGCACGGGCGCACGGCCGAGCGACGGCGCGAGCGGTTCGGCGGCGGAACGGCGATGGCGCGCGGCCGAGGCGACGCGCGGCAGCACGGGAGGCGGCCGGGGCGCGGTGCGGCAGGCGGCGGCCAGGCGGCGCGCTCGCGGAAAGAGAGGAAAAGGGAGAGAGCGGCCCGGGGCGCGGATTTTATAGGCGCGGAAGTGGAGGATCGTGGCCGGGGGCGGCCGAAAATCGCGGCGGAGTGGGGTGGTGGCCGGCGGAAATGGCGGTTGGGCGGTTGCTGGCTTGACCGGCCGGAGGAAGGAGGAGGGAGGCAATTCAGACTTCGGCGCGGGCGCGGCTACGGGCCGAGCTGGGCCGGAGGGAGAGAGGAAGGAGGCTTGAGGCCGCATGGGCCGCGGGAGAGAGAGAGGGGTTTTGGGCCGGAAACGGCCCAAAACAAAAGGAGACCTTTTTAATTGTTTTTCAATTAATTTAATTGATTAAATGATCTTTGTGACTTTAAAATTACTTCTTTAGCTCCAAAAATTCACGAAAAATTTTGGAAGTACTTTAGGGCACAGAGAATATTACAAAAATATTTCCGGCCATGATTTTTAAAGGAAAATTTAATTTCCCTCACAATTTCACTTGTTTAAATTGCTTTAAATTTTTATTAAATTTCTGGAAAATGTATTATTAGGCAATTTTTAATCCCGATCGAAAATCGGGGCGTGACACAAAATCACCTACAAAACTACACCAGGGGTTATTTGAACCGGTTTTCATACTTTAAGGTGTAGAATATCCGGTTTCGTACTTTAGGGGGTTAAATATGAATTTGCTAATGTGCGATCACTCGCTGAGATTTGGGTGACACGATCATTTTTTCCTTTCCGTTCCTAGCTTAGGCAGGGATTATTTTTTGTCCTTCTTTGGGCAACTCACGGGATGGATGCGTGGATATATCCGAGCCCAGTTCGAACTCATCAAGTTTTAATGCGAAAACTTAACTCCCAAAAACTTTCAATCGTAAAATTCCACACACAGAACTTTTGTTTTATAAACTTTTGTATGCTGGAATTCTTGATCTCCAAACTTTATACGCATAGAAATTTTCAATATGGAAACTTTTGTGCATAAGATTTTTACAAATCAATTTAAAAAACCCAAAAACTTTCTATTGAAATGGATGAGACTTTCCTAGTTTCATATATTTCTTGAAAACTTTCTCCATTAAAATTTTCTCGGTATAAACTTTCAATCCATAAACTTTTTCAATACAATTTTTTGAGAGATGTGTTTCCAAATAAAATAAATTAAAATAACTCAGAAACTTTCCATTCAAAATCCATGAATCTTCAATCGAATCTCACTATTTAAAATCAGAAACTTTCAACCAACTCCTTCAAAAAATTCTACTCCAAACCCATGAACTTTTTCAACTGGGCGTGGAGCTCACCGGCTAGACTGTGGTTGCCCATGCCTTACCAAGAAGTAGGAAGAAGCCCCATCATTGTCGTCGCACACAACCATGACAAGGGCACTTCTTCTGTAGCAACGACATCATCTCCATGCATTGTCCATCTCGAGGGAAGAGGAGAAAGAAGGAGGAGAAGGAAGGGTGTTTGTCTTGCAGTGTCTAGGGTGGAGGCTTGCGAGAGGCAGAGGCGACGTCGAGAGCCAATACGCGGGAGTAAGGTCCATGGCGATAGGAGCGAGAGCGACCAGGGAAGGAGAAAGTAACGAAGTGAGTGGATATAGTGGTGAAGAGGATAAGATCAATGAGTGGATAGGGTGCTTGTTGTTTTCCTGTGCACGTGATCACTCCCCTATTAGATGAACCCGGTTAAATAGACCAACCCAATACTTGAGCGGTGAAGTAGACTTATTCCTTATTCGCTACAGTTGGTAGCGATCCACGTTGGACATGTCTTAACCGTTCGATGAACCTTAGGCGGCCATGATTGACCCAGGAGAGAATGGCGATTGGGATTTTGCATAAGAGCCCCTCGCAGAATTGAATTTTACATTCGCTTTCACTAACCCATCCCCTTCCTCTCGCCCAGGGCAGAGCATGCTCCAGCGGGCGGCGGCGGCGGCGGCGACGGCGAGGTCTAGACTCTAGAGACGTGTGGCTGTCGAAATGAATCAATTGAGGGCCTCCGCAATGCTCTCCCGCGCAGCCTCCATCCGCCGCGCCGCGGCGGCGACGGCCTTCACCACCGCCGCGGCGAGGCCGGAGACTGGGCTGTACGGCCTCGATGTGCTGCGCACGGCCAAGGGCTTCCGCCGCTTCGTCGACGACGCCGTCGAGAGGTAAGGGGTGGAGATACTGAACCACCACCTACTCATCTGGAAGCTGGAACCTTCCATTGGCTACTGAGATTTTGCTCAAACGCGCAGGTCGGACGAACTCGTGGCCTACATCGGGCAGCTGCCGCCGTCCGCGGAGATTGTCCGTGCCATGGATGAGATATCGAACACTGTAGCCTACTTCCTCTTCTGCTAGTGATTTTTTTTCCTGAATTAGTAGTTGAGTTTGTATCGAGGGAGTGATGCGTTTTATACATGATGATTTGGTTAGGTCTGCGCAGTGATTGATTCGGCAGAGCTGTGCAGGAATACGCACCCAGATAAGTGAGTGTTTGCTGATTGCTGGTTTCTTCTTATGAAAATTGGGTACTCTGGAACATTGTGTTTTAGTTTTGACCAATTGCATATGTACTCTGTATCAGGGAATTTATGGATGAGGCAGATAAGGCATCAATGAGGATTTATGAACATCTTCAAGTAAGCTCAATAACATGGATGTTGTTTACCCAGATAGTTGGTTTGAGGAAAAAATGAGGGAGAGAACTTAGTGAAATGACCAAGTCAGAACCATTAAGTTTCTTTTCCCATGTAATTCTATGCAGTATCTGAATACCAATACTACTTTGTACAATGCAATACTTAAAGCTGAGAGCAAAGGTGTCCTGCTCACAGAGGAAGCTCGAAGGGCAGCCACCACCTTGCATGTGGACTTTGAGAAGGGGGGAATTCATCTTCCTAAAGGTTACCCTTGTAGAGTTATACTGGTGCTTCTTGGTTTCCACTTGAGTGTTGCTAAAAGTATAATTTCTTTCATGGCAGATAAACTCGAGCATGTTAATCATCTGAACCTTGAGATTGCCCAGCTGGGTCGAAAGTAGGTACATGAATTGTACAATAGACAGTGGCTGTCATTGTACTATTTTTTTTGTCGAACTTTTCATATTGGCTTTACATTCCTTGTTCCAGTTGCATGTCTGCAACTTACTATCAGCAAGCGATCTCATTATTTGGTGATATTTGCTTGTTGGTAAGATATATATGTTCAACATATATGGTGTTGAGTTTATATTAACCCTTGAGGGGATGCTTCTGTTCTGAAAACATATCATTTTTGAGCTTGTTTGACTGTATAGAGCTTATACAGATGTGTGTCAAACTGTCTTACTGCCTGCTAGCTTGCTGTATAGCTATTCTGTTACAATGCTTAAAAATAGCGGGATCAAATTAGCTACTAAATAATCCTCACATCAATATATTACTAATATATAAATGGTTTAGTTCATGCACAGACTGCTAAGTATGAGTCTAAGGTGTATATCGATCTGGTCAATGATGCACTTATTCAATTTATTTTCCATCTCTTTTCCATTATCATTGGAAATGTGAGAAATGATATTGGATCTCCATTGCACAGACAGTATGCATGTGGCTTATAAGTGTATTCGTAAATGATCTGTCATTCAAATGTCATTCTGATTGCTATAAGGATATCCATTAATTTAACTTTTTTTTTGTCAGTTTAACTGCATAGTTCCATTGTGGCTTTCCTGTTTCTGTGCCTGTCCAGTATATTTCCCTACTGCCCCTTCTTTTTCACTGAATTGATTCTGTGAATTGTAATTCATGCCATGCCTGTTGATTTGAGGTTCTAAAATGTATAAATTTGCCTGTTGCTAGTGAACTTACCTATTCTTTCTGTGCTAGGTTCAGTGAAAATGTTATGAACAAACCAGGTTTTGTGGATATATATCCAGCTTCACGCATTCCAAGAAATATGCAACGCCATTTTAAATCTATCCACCGTATTAAACCTTGGGGTGATGAGGAACAAAGAAATCAAATGGACACTACAAAGCAAAAGGGTCTAAGGATAGTTACTGATTCAGGAACTCTATCGACAGCACTGAGATGGGTCTCAGATGAGGAAGTATGTTCCCTATATTCCACTCACCAACCGTTTGTTATCAATGTATTATATGTTATCAATCTAACATTTCCAAACTTTCCAAAGATCAGGAAACAGGTATACATGGTAGGAAACTCTGAACCTCGTGAAAACATTGCAGTTATTGACAAGCTTATAAATGCACGTGACGAGCTTGCGAAGGTAATTTTTTTCATGTTATTGTAGGCATTTATTGGAAGGAAATAGAGGCTATAATGACATTGTTTTTAAATTTGATTTGTTTATGATTTACTGCACTCCATGGTGTACTGTCAACTAGATATGGTCTGTAATACAAGAGAAGATGAGGGTTAAGCTATGGTTAGGTTTACTAAAATAGCTTGTTTAACATGCATTCTTGTACGCACCAATGTCTTATAATTTGCTTGAAGGATACGGCCATATGGTATCTTCACTCAAAGGTTTCAACCATGTAATTGAGGAGCTAAAGTTGAGTTGGCATTATGTGGAAAATATTCCCAGCCAATGGAAGACCAGTTTGTTGATTTAGTCCAGAAGTTATTGGATGCAGTTTATTTGTATTAGACCAATGTTCTTGATCTTGACTATTGCAGAATCAACCTTCCTTTCCAAAGGCCCTGGATGACCTATATAGGCCTCATTGCGTCTGTCTTTTAGCAAAATATCTAAGATGTGACATGTTGAACTCTCTTAATTCACATCATAGGATCCAGTGAGAGTTATCAGTGGCCTGCCCTCTTCCTTTGTAGTAAAATGTGCTGCAGCCTGCACTTTGCATTTTTGTAAATGATTTTGCTTGGATCTTATCTGTTGGGACCAATTAGACCCAAAGTTGTGTTGGTATTTGTGCTTTGGATATATAGTACAAGTTGTATTTCTTAATCTATTTGAGTTGTTATTTGGATCACATGTTATAAGTTGATAAAAAAAATCCAATATTTGTTGTGCTTCCTCTTTCCTAAACTCTGTAATTGGAAGAACCAAATTAAAAATTACCTAATTGAGAAAGTTTGTTCAGGAAATACCATGGTATTGATCACATTAGTAACTTGCGGATAAATGACTGAATATTTTTCAGTATCTACTGCTATTCCAGGACAAGCTAGACTGTTTTCTTATTCTTGTCCTTTTTTTCCAGACTATGGGATGCAAATCATATGGTGATTTTGCTATTCGTCCTAACATGGCTGCATCTGTAGATGTCGTGATGTCATTTCTCAAAGATTTGAGTGACGTGGTTAGGCATAAAGCTGATGAGGTATGCAAGGGAGTGAACTTCATTAATGCATTGATATATTATATCCAACCACTAGTCTCTCTCTGTTGATAGTTACCTCTTTGCAGGAATTTAAGCGTATACAGGACTTCAAGAGAACTGTATGCAATGAAAAGAGTGCTAAACTTGAACCCTGGGATGAGGATTACTTCATTGGAATGATGAAATCATCTGCACATAACCTGGATGTCTCAGTATGTGCTAATTTTTGTGGAGATGCACTTTAAAATATAGTAGAACTACTTTATAAATTATAACATGGTATTTAGATCACAACCTAGATCTTTAAGTAAATTCAATACCATAGGTTGACACAAGCCAAATACAACCTAAATTGGTGCTTGTGGACTAAATCAGTTATGAGGGGAAGAAAAAACACAGTACCCAGTTACTTTGTAATTTAATATATGTCAATGAAAAAGTTAATGTTTGGTGATCCCTTTAACATCATTGCATACTTAAAATTTTGCCGTTTTGGGCATTTTTGAAATACCTAACAGGTGGTTGCAGCATACTTTCCATTGTCCCAGTGCCTAAAGGGCTTAAACGTGCTGGTGGAATCATTATTTGGTGCCACATTCCATCAAATTCCTATGGGGGACGGCGAGTCATGGCATCCAGATGTGATAAAGTTGTCTCTCCATCATCCTGATGAGGTACTATTGTGTTAAGCTTAGTATATTAGTTCTATATAAAAAATAGTAAACTACTGCATTTTATCCAATCTAAATCTACAAAAGCATGTAACTACATGCTTGAACTTTTGTTATTACGGATAAATTTCTAATACGCTAACATTAGGGGGCATGACAATCACTATGTTTCCTTTCTCGAAATGAGAATGCTAGATTATCAATCGCACTACTAAAATCAAAATCAACAAACACCAGAAATAACTTTTGAATGATAGCCAAGTAGGCAAAGAACAAAACTGGCATTCCATGGTTACTGGTTAATAATACATAATAATGATGGAGAGTTGGCCTTGTCCGACTGGTCATGTACTCATATCCTATTAGCGCATAGTGTAAATACCATAGAACTTGAACAACTAGAAGTATGACAGGAATCTGTTACGAATTTATTTATCACCAATGCCATTTAACTATGTAAGATATCATAAAATGTTATGCTATTCAGAGCAAAAAATATTTCAAAACTAGTAGATCCAAAGGTATTTTCTTCATAAAATGTATATTTGGATTACAATTATCAGTCCATCTCTTTATAACGCATATATGATCAATTGAATTCTTCTAAGGGGTAGTCTAATCAAGGATCTTGTTACTACTACTATCATGCACCCACTGTTGAGCGCATCTTCTTAATTTATATTTTACTGACAGCAAAGTAACCAAAGGAAAACATGTTTAATGAGCAGGGCAATTTAGGATTTATGTATCTTGATCTGTACTCCAGAAAGGGTAAATATCCAGGGTGTGCTCACTTTGCTATCAGAGGGGGGCGACGATTGTCAGACTCAAATTACCAGCTTCCAGTATGTTCTCATATATTTTTATTTCATGAATAACAAGGGAATTGGCATTTCCAAACATTAATATTGAACTACTTTTTAGGATTGTTTTGTATTTTCCATAGTACTTTGGATGTTTTAAAAAAATGTGGTATGCAGCATTTTGTAGCCCTTTTAGCCCAAATATTTGAAACTAAACATGGCCTAAGGCTTGTGTGCCTTATTTAGATTTATTCTCTTTGTTCAACATAGATGAAGAACTTTTGACAGCATTTAAATGATCACGCCACCAATTCACTTCATTCTGATGCTTTTCAGATCGTTGCTCTAGTTTGCAATTTTTCAAGTTCGAGCAAAATAATGGCAAGGCTTAACCATTGGGATGTTGAAACTCTGTTTCATGAGTTTGGCCATGCCCTTCATTCTCTACTCTCAAGAACGGTATTTTGCTCTGTCTTTTTTTTTAATAATATTTAGGTCTCTCCAATAACTCCAGGATTGCTTATCTGCCAGCATAATGATATTTGCAGGAGTATCAACATTTCTCTGGTACTAGAGTTGCTCTTGATGTGGCTGAAACACCATCAAACCTCTTTGAGTACGTATGACTTGTTGCTAAAATAAAACTTTATCCATTAGCACTTCCGCAGGGTATCTAATTCTGGCTTATCCAAAATACAGCAGCATTCGTTATCTACCTTCTTTATCAGTAGTTGAGTTCAATTCACATTGCAGGTTCTATGCATGGGATTATCGTGTCTTGAGAAAATTTGCTCTGGATGAAACAACAGGTGATCCCATACCAGAAAAGCTGGTAAAGGCACTAAATGGTTCTCGGAACATGTTTCCAGCAACGGAGCTGCAGCGTCAGGTTTGCTTTTCTTTGTAGTTCTTATTTCTCACCCTTAACAATTGAATTTGAACTTTATGTCCCTATGTGCTGTTTCTTCACTTTGTGTTATTGTGCCGCACTTCCCCAGATTTTCTATTCTATAATGGACTTGACTTTGTTTGGGGAGCAAGGATCCAAACCAATGGACACAATTTCCACTGTAGCTGATTTGAGGAGAAAGCATACGAGTTGGAAATGTGTAGAAGGCACACACTGGCATACTAGATTTACTCATCTGATAAATTATGGCGCTGGTAAGCTTTCTATAGTTCAACTAGGAAATTTCATGCTTCAGTTTTCATAAAGTATAATGGCTATTCTTTATTTCAACATTATTGCAGGCTACTATAGTTATCTTTATGCTAGATGTTTTGCCACAACTATATGGCAAGAAGTGTGCCAAGATGATCCATTATCCCGCAGCACAGGTAGTGCACTTAGGGACAAATTTTTGAAGCATGGTGGAGCTAAGGATCCTTCCGCCTTGTTGAAGGATTTCCTAGGTGATTCTATTATTAGAAACTCTGGAGGTGGAATAATCCCTGACATTAGCTCCTTGTGTAAAGAAGTCGGATTATGACATACCATGGGGAGTGGAGATTAGGATCATTATTTTTGACATTGAGATGGGTTAAAGGGCCAAAAGACTTATGATATCATGAGGTCAGGAGCTTGGTCTGCCACAGGGCTGCAAGATCTAGTTGAAGGTCAAGCTGAAAATAATAATGGTAGATTCTTGACAAAGAACTGATGAATTGGTTCTCAATACAGGATTGCAGGTTAGATTAGTTGGGTGGATCCTGTTTGACCATTGCTGAATCTTCGATTTTAACTTGCTGCTGCTGCTGCTGCAAGGGTGGTTTAGTTCCCTGTCAGATGATTTTTCACATTTACTCCGATTGTTAGGAACTGTTGTTCCAAAGCTACAAAGTGGCTGTGCCTATAATATTGTCCCAGGTTAATCTTCATAGCCCATCACATGTAATAGTTCTCTAAATGATTATAAGAGTGAGAGATGTGCCCATATGATCTTTTTTGAATTCTTAGTTGGTCTCATGGATAGAAAGCATGTTTGAGCAGCATGTTCGTCACAGTAGCAACTAGCGTTTCATAGCGTAATCTAAGCCATCTGAATTCAGATTGAAGCTGACCAGGGTGTTGGATGTTCAGCTTGTGCGGCTCACCGCCGGACAACTACTGGAGGAAGATGAAAGCTGCCGGCGAGCTTCTGGCCGCCGAAGACGTAAAAGCCGACGATGATGAACAAGATGAATACAAGCCTACAATTATCAGGTAAAGAATCAGATGACACTGCCGCCAATGATTCCTTCAGGGTCCAGGAAACAACTGAACAACGTCGTCAACGCCGCCTCCAGCATAATCTCGAAGTGATTGAAATTTCACTTTGCACGGTTCAGGAGATGTTATCGCGATAACCGCTCAATTTTCATCGAATTTGCTAAAGTTGTTACGAATTCCACTGAATT
The DNA here is from genome assembly GCA_008326285.1 of Oryza officinalis. NCBI lineage: Eukaryota > Viridiplantae > Streptophyta > Magnoliopsida > Poales > Poaceae > Oryza > Oryza officinalis. The sequence continues at coordinate 45,299,702 of BDMV01000006.1, read as the reverse complement.
TTGACTATGTGTGCCGGTCAATAAATTCAATAACCACGAATCCACGATAACGAGAAGTTACCGTCGATGTTGCGCACCACAGTAACCTACCGAGTGATCACCGTCGGTTTCGAACCCTGGTTAGGGCTCACCTGCACCTCAAGATCACCCCCAGATAGTGACCATCACAGTTACCGAGTGACCAGGATTCGGGATGGGCAGACAGGAAGGAATCAGGTCAGCATCCATGTCGGAATATATCTCCCCAAGTTGATTTTTGTGGATCATGCGTAGGATGCTCCAACTGTTAACTGTTGGAATTAGCAGAAATAGTTCAGGTTTTCTATCTGCTTTTGTTGCTGCAAGTCTGTAACCAAACTAGTGCCGCTGTTACAACTTACAACTGTGCATCCACTGAATTTGCAGAGACTGAACCTTCAGCTCAATAATCACCATTTTTTTCTCTTCAGTTCCTGGATGATCTCGTATTCTACAGTTCAAGAATGTTGAACATGAATCATCCTCATATGAGTTTTTTTTTCCTTTTTGTTGATTCTTCAATTTGTGGCGCGAAATAAAAGGCTGAAAGAAATATCTAACAAAAACTATCCAATTATGGCATGGCTAGCTTTCAACCACAGAATATATGAAAGGGAAAAAAAAGAAAGAAAAATGAAAAAGGAGAACATGAAACAGAAACAGAGAACATGGCTTGATAGTTGATACAACTTTTGCAAATTAAGCAGGATACAACCACTGCAAGTTCTTCAAATTTCTCCCCCTCTTCTTTCTCAACTCACAAGACCAAAAAAAAAGTGAAAAACACATAGCACCGATCTGACAGTTGACAATAACTTCATAAGGCAACTTAAGATCGGTAGATAACTCACACACACAGTTCATCATAGCTCCTCAAACATGCACATATCAGCTTCAACTTAATTTAGCCATGCATGCATGCAAATCTATATCATATATGTAGCAGTATACATACATATAGATAGATATATTATCATATATATGTATATATGCATATATGCAGGTAGGTTCATCAGTTCAGAGGCCACCGTAGCGGATGTCGGAGAACTTGGACTTGATCCACTTGAAGCTGCTGCGGACGGTGGACTTGAGCCTCCCCTGCGTCGCGAACACGTTGTACGCCGCCACCCGCCGCCGCCGCTTCGCCTCCGGGTCGTCGCGGGCGCTCGGCCCGTTGAAGCTGTACGACTTGGCGGCGGCGCCGCCGCCGCTGACGTCCTCGTAGTCGTACCCGCCGCCGCAGCCGTAGTACGCCGCTGAGTGCTCGTGCGGCACCGACCTGCACTTCTCCATCGTCACAGCGATCACACCACCACTGATCACTGATGATTCCGATGAGCTCGCAGCCTTCTTGATGAGTTCTTAATCTTGTTGATGTGTGGAGAGAGAGAGAGAGAGAGAGAGTGATGAGGGGAAACTGTGAGTAATGGAGCTGAGCTGAGTTGCTTGAAGAAGAGGCAGTGCTATAATTGAGGTGAGGGAGGGGAAAGAGATGGGTTTTCTGCTTGATTTATTAGGCGATAATTATGCATGAAGCACCTTGGGTTATATGGGTATGCTAAACCTGCCCCTGTCTATTCTCTTTTCTGACCAGAAAGGATGAACCCATGCTTTTTTATCATATCAATGGCATTATCTAAAAGAGTGACATAAATAGTCTGTCACACAGCTTTATTAATTTGAGAGTATCATCAAGTGTTTGACTGCTCATGTGTATGTTTTCTTAGGAAAAAAAGGAGTGTTTCTAGGTACTCTTCTGCAGGGGCGGATCCAACCTAAGGTGCTTCATATAAATTTCATATATATTTTTTAAAAGAAATGGTTGAATTTATAGAGAAGAGAATAGGATAGTAGAACTGACTTTTAGGCGTGGCTTAAAGCTGGCTCCACCACTGTTCTCCCGAATCATAAATATTTGACATTTAGGACAAGATTTACTTAAACTTTTAAAACTTTGATTATCAATTTTAAATTTAAACAAGTTTACAAAATCTAATAAACATTTGAGAAACTATTGACCAAGGCAATAGGTGAAAAAAAACCAACCCAATGACCATTACACAACTATAAAAGTGTTTAAAAGAAAAGGACTAAAAATAAGGAGAGAATAAAAATATCCCCAAAAAAGGGGCACCTTTTCTGCTTTGCAAAATTGGAATAACCAAAAACCTAGTGTGTCTTTATGTGAAATCACTGGAGTTTAATAGGCTCTATCAAGGAATGTGGGGAAGGTAATGATGAGGCGCTGTATGGAGTGGGGGCGGCACTCACCCGTCCGTGTGACCCACGTGTGCTGTTTGTTGGACGCGACAATTAAGCCATCTTTTCCTCGTCGCCCAAATTTTCCTCTCTCCTCTAATTGCGTTGCTTTGCAAATTAATCTGCAATTGTTTTTGCATCTCCTTCCCCTAGGCCAGATCCTCTGCTGCCATTGCCATCGATCCGTGGGTGGTCCTCCTGATCCATCTCTTGCTGCTGGAAATCTGTGATGAACACATTTCTCAGTTGACTGACAGATTGGAAACCGTAGGTTGCACATAATTGGGAGATGTAACGGTGAAATGTATCGGTTTTAGCGACTCGTAAGAAAAAAGTTCAGGGTTAGCAAAACCGGTTATAACCGTTTGGTGTGATCCGATCAAATTTGATACTCACCTCACTTCAAAATATGAATATTTCTAGTTATAAATCTTAGACAAGTGATTTGTCCTGATTTATAACTAAAATTTATTATATTTTAGGATGGAGGTAATATAATTCGAGCAATAACTAATAATTATGAGTTGAATAACAATTCTCGATCGGTTTAAGAGCCCTAGGATGAATCTTGTACCCTACTTGGAATCTTGGCAATATGGCGTGTTAAATTGATCAGTAAGCAAAGGTAACCAATGTGGTGTTCGGAAGTTCTAAACATCCAGGATAAAGATAAAGATTATTGTGGCACGTTTTTCAAACTGCTAAACGGTGCGTTTTGTGCAAAAAAAAATTTATATATGAAAGTTGTTCTAAAATATCAGATAAATCCATTTTCAAGTTTGTAATAATTAAAATTTAATTAATCGTGTGTTAATGTCATCTCGTTTTACGTGAAACATTTTATCTTTATCTTTATCTTTATCTTCGGGAGATTCAAACACCACAGTCAGTAAGCTTTGCTGCAGTGTCTTATTCCACAGTACCCAAACCTAAAAATGAGCATCTATATGACCAATCAGAAAGCAAGCAATGAGATCATAGCTATCTACACCGTCAACGGGGTGATCAGACGGCGGTACGCACATCACGGACAGGTTCAATGCACAGGTCGCATCAGATCAACTAGACAAAAAAGATGAAAAAAATCGCAAATGGCCAAAGCCATGAATCGTGTAGGTAGTGGCACTCTAGGCACCTCGCACTCGCTGCTCCGGACCCAATGGATCAAATAATCCTATCGATCGACCAAACCAATCAATCTCTGGGCCTTTCGCTTTCTCCTAGTTAGTACAACCTACTTATCATCACCAGCAGCAGCATGATGCTACTGCATGATGGCACGATGCCTTGGTCGTCACCTACTTGGCCTTTTCTCCGATCCCTCGCGCCGCCGTTTCGTCGCCGCCGCCGCGAGCGGAAGAGGAAAGAGAGATACATAGTACTCCCTTCAGATGGAAATACATGATGTTTTAGACAGTAATTGACTTGCGCGTAGTAACATTTTGTTGTCGAAAACGACAAATAATACAGATCGAAGGAAGTAGCTCTCCACTAATAGTCTGCTACTGTGCAATGACGCTTATACTATAGATATAGGTTCGGTTTAGGAGAATTTCTGATAGTTGTAGGTTGCAGCTTCTCCTAAAATATTATCTCTTCAAACAGCTCAGATGTTTATCCAGTTTTTGAGAATCAGTAGCTACATAATATAGAAAATAAACTAATTATTTGAAATTGTGAATCCAGCCTTGCTGCTTTGTAGAATCTCTAGCTTCCTAAACAAGACCTCAGTAACTTACATGTGGGCATGACCTGGTTGAGTTCACCGTTGGGGCCCAGTTGTCAGTAGGCTAATTAGTTACACGTAGGAGCTCTTCGAAAGGAATAATCAGTTCGCTGTTGCTGCTTGGATGGGACTACGACGTCGGCGTGGTTGGGTTGTCGCCTCCGTCGAGCTTTCCACGTTGACGGCATGCTGGGCTTCTCAATAGATTTGGGAGCATCTCCTGCACTGCACTTGATGAGTGGAATATTACTGTGCTGTCCGGTCTTATTTTAAGTTTAAGGCGATCGACATGTTTCTCATCAATTAGATTCTTTTCTTTGGTGTTTTGCATAAGCTTGTTTGGTTTGATCTATTGTGTTGTGAGATCCATGAACATTTCGCAGAGCATTTGGGCGTCATGGAGTATGTACGGACTTTTAGTAAGCAGTGATAAACTGCAGCATAATTTAGGGTGTGTTCGAAAAGTTGGAAACCCCTTCTTTCCGACACGTAAAACGAAACATGTATTATTATATGATTAATTAAGTATTAGTTAAAAAAAATTTTAAATGGATTAATATGATTTTTTAAAACAACTTTTATATAGAATTTTTTTAAAAAAAACGTACTATTTAACAGTTTAAAAATGATACGCGCGAAAAATGAGAGATGAGTTAAAAAAGTTGGGGGAAGAACACAACCTTAAACATTAAGATGGTGTCCGTTTCTATTGAAAATAAAGATAAAGTTAAAGTTAGGATAAAAAAATAAAAAAGTAGCATATGATTAATTAAGTTTTAATTATTATAAATTTGAAAATAAATTTATTTGATATTTTAGATCAACTTCTATATAAAAAATTTTCGAACAAAACATACCATTTAGCAGTTTAAAAATCGTGCTAACAAATACCAAAATAAAATCTTTATATTAATGAGAAAAGAAAAGTGCGCTAATACTCCATATCACGGAGAGATCAATTGATTATCCAGTGAGCACCCACTTCCACTGTCAGTCTATCGCTGGCACATCAAATGATCTTCCATCTGCTATATGTCCATCCATCCGTATGGGCAGGCAGGCAGGAGGACGCTTGAGGCACATCAACCCGGTCTGCCTCTGCCTGCAGGTGGATGTAACGCACGGGCCCGATACGATAGCGACGAAGAGACAGCAGTACAGTGCCCCGTGTCTGTTCGCGAATCGTACGTGATTCCCCCCCGCCTTCCCCTATCGCTAGTGGACGCCACGGCCAACAGGGCGTGCAGCTTTCGTGTCCCCGGAGTCGCCGTCACCGGCCTCGCCGCTGTCCGCCGGATGGGTGTCATGTCCTGTCCACCGCGCATATCGACCATTCCACCGTGATCCCACGCTCGAGTCGCTCGTCGCAATACGCGACACGCACCGGTGCATGCAGTCCACCACCCTACCCTCCACGGCTGCACTGCATCTTCCGCTTGCTTTACCGCCACCGCCCATCACATTCTGATCGGATCAGCTCCCCTTTCCGCTAACATATTTGGTACCGGCAGATCTGGTCTCCGACGAAAAAAAAAAGGGGGCAGTTCACTTCGCTTTGATCTTCTTGGGGCGAAACTTCATGGAAAGCTAGGCAAAAAAGCACAAAGCAGGAGAACGGGAGACTTGGGTCTCCTTTTGTGCTGCTTCACTGTCGAGGCCGTGGGCACTACTACTCTGCAGTCTTTTTTTAAAAAAAAACACGACATAAACGTAGACAACCATAACACGCGTACACTTACCCCTATAAGCATCTCTGAAAAACTGAGCCGACATATCTTAAGATTAACGAAGTCACCATAGGTGTTTCGCTGTCGACGGGCACGTCACCTACTACTGAAAGAATAAATAGTCGTAAATGCGAGCACCCGTGTTAAATTTAGGATTTGAATTCGGATGGGCTGATTCCATCACAAGTAACCTAACCAGTTGAGCTATGCTCACTTCACTACTACTCTGCAGTCTTTAGTCCAACGATCGCTTCTTGAAGTCGGGTTCCCTTCATTTCAATTTAATTATCATCTACAATTTTTAAGGTTTTCTCAAAATAATCATAGATGTTTTTTAAGGTTTTTCAAAATGATCATAATCGAATGATCATCTCTTTGTTTATTTATGTAAAAAGTAAAAGTGCATTCCTCGCATGTATACATGTAATTTTTATTGGTTCAACCCGTAAACCATTTAAATATTTAAAGAGTGAATTAATTTTTGTTAGACACAAAACGATGAAATACCTTGATCGATGAGAATTAATTTTCGAATGATGTTTTGGGTTCTTGATCTTAATACCTTTTGTTTAGGACATGATTAAATTGGGATAGAGACAATAGTATGTTTTGTATGAGCAGTCTGGTTTCATATTGGCAATGTGGATGGCATTATTCCCAGAAATGCACCAGATTGAAACATTTTTATTTGACCAAACAGAGTTAGTAGGTCGCTTTTACATGGTTATTAACAGATCTCAAGCAGTTCCAACAGGCTGCAGAACTAAGGGAGTTCGAGACATCACCATGTACGCAGGATCGAAAGTTCAGACTTGCATAATGTAAGGAGTTTAGGATGCGTTAACTGTATAAAAACCTAACCCCCTCTATTTGTACATGTTAAGGAATGGCGTAAACACTGAATCAGATCAGTTCTGAATTCTGAACATGTTAAGCAATTGCTGACCAAAATCTATCAGCTCCTTGCTTGTATGGAAACAGGCAGAATCAGATCAAACAATCATTTAACAAAGAAACTGCAAGACATGAGTGCAAACAGGTGGAATTTTCACCATGAATTATGTTATATTATCATAATACGGGACCAGATGTGTCATAGCTAGCAGAAGAGAGGCCGAAACATCTTCGGATCAAGCAACCAACTGCAACATTGCTAAATGCATAACATGCTTAAAGGTAGTTCGTTACATCCACACATAGTGAAGTGCAACACAGATAGGTAGCTGGTTTATCATTTTTCAGGGATTACAGATTGGTATCATCCTCATTTCTTTCCACTCTTCTTCAGACCAGAGCCTCCCAGTGCACCCTTCTGTCCTGCCTTGGCCTTCAGCTCCTTCAGTGCCTGTTTGCAAGAAATGCATGCAATTGATGTCAGCAAACTAAAACACCAGCTACAATGAAAAGAACAAAAGACTGGTAAGTTGGTTAATGGTCTCACCTTTTCCTCATCTTTCTTCTTCTGCAGATACGCGAGATCACTCTGCACAAAAAAGACAAAATCATATCTATGCAATAGACCAACTATAAGTCTGCAACTAATCATTCAAGTTGCTTATATCATCGCTTCAATCATATATGCACTAATTTTCCAGATAAAGCACTACTTACAATACCACAGTATCAACAATTCATAAGAACTACTATAACATCCATCCAAATCAATTTGTTAAACCAAATCTATACCGGCCACATCATCTCAACTCGGCCAAACAGCAAATTCAAAATGCCTATCTGATTTTTCGCTGCTTGATTCTAATAAAGCTAGGCAGCCACATGTTATTCCCAGGAAGAGAAAATAAGTCACCACCACTTTTATTTTTCTAGTAATGCAGTTTCCCTTCAAGAGATGTAGATTATGTTTCACAAGAAAGCTAGTGGAACTGGAGTATCAAGCAACAGTAAATCAAGCCAAAGGCTCGTACACTGAACAAATGTTCATTTCTTCAAAGCCTTAAGGTCTTAGTTCAGTTGAGAATTAAGATGGGCCTAAGCACAGACTAATGATCCATTCAAGACAACTTAAATCCATAAAGAACATCCAGACAGATTAGGTTTAATGAGATAGAAAGAATTTAGGACAAGTAAGATCCTATTCATGGTCTTCCCATTGGACAAGCAAGATCATACGCTCACTGAGCACAACGCCCAAACATAACAGCTAGCACAATTTTATAAGGTGAGGTAAGTTGGCGCTACACTGCTACGAAATGCAAATTTCCAAACATCAACGACAAGGTCAGCTTTGCAAGGTGAGAAAAGGTGAAAGCATCAAGCACACAATTCCAGACCATGAATGATCAATCTCCATACATGATAGCATCAAACATATTATAAGGTTGAACTGCTGCTTTGGCAAACAAAGTAGTTAGAATAAAGTATTTGCCCTAGAAACTAGAATTTCATGAACGGAACAAACTTTTAACACAAACATGATCCAATAATAAGTTAATAACCCCCTAACACAACATATCCAAGGTGTAAGTAAATATGATGGCATATCAAACCCACCCCTAAGGGCTTGTTCGGTTAATCCCTCCTCCACGGGATTGAAGGGGATAAATTCCACTTCCACATCTACTTAATTCATTCCAATCCCTTCCTCACGAGGAATTAACCCAACAAGCCCTAACTGAGGGGAAGGCCACAAGTCAATACGCAGATTTAAAGGACAAATGGCATCACACATGGTAATTCTACAAATTCACCTTCAGCTAACCAACTAAAGGATATACCACTATGAACTACCCAAACACGAGCCGATCTACAACATGGTGGACCTAAACAGTCAAAACACAAGCGCAGATCGCTAACCCGAAACGATCAATCGGTAGACGGAACCACGAATCGGGAGCAAAGGTCACACACACAGCACAGCAGCATACCTCGTCGTACTCCTTCTTCTCGGCCTTGGGAGCCTTCAGGGGCTTGGCCTTCCCTCCTGCAAATCAAACCCACGCCCCCAAAACAAATCATCAGAACCCCGCACGAATCGATCGGCACCGAGGATCAGCGAGATCTCGCAGGAACCAATCGCGATGGAAAGGAACTCACCTTGCTTCGACATGGCTGACGGGATCGGCGAGGGCGAGGGCGAGGACGAGTCGAGAAACCCTAGCTCGCGCGCCGCGACGACGAGGAGGAGATGGAAAGGAAAGGCGAGCAAATGGGAGACGGGAGAGGCAGAGGCGTATATAGCTAGCCTAGCCTAGCCTAGCGTAGTGGTTGGTTGCGGCTGCGAATGGGAATCTCATGATTGGGGGTTTATGGGCTGGGCCTCGGTTTGTTGGCCCATTAAGTTTTCTAGCCCATCTTGTATTGGGCCTCCTGTCCCGTTGGTCATATGTGACGGTGTACTTCTTGTAAGTACGTATCTGGCTTTCATCGATCAAACAAATACATACAGTACCAATAGTCGTACACTCGTGTGTGCGTGAGTACTAGATAAGTACATGTACGTCCGGTCGAATCATCCATCTATCTATAATCCATTTAGGGTTTGTTCGTTTGGAAGAGTTGAGAAGATATTTCCTCCGTACGAAAAACGGAGTGACTCATTGGCACATGATTAATTAAGTATTTATTTTTTTTTTGAAAAAATATATTAATATGATTTTTTAAAATAATTTTCGTATAGAAACTTTTTGCAAAAAACACACCGTTTAGCAGTTTGAAAAATATGCGCGCGGAAAAGAGAGATGAGAGTTGAGAAAGTTGGGTGAAAAACTCACCCTTAAAGTTTAGATAAGGAACAAAAGAGGAAAAGGTAAAAAAGAAGCATTGGTAGCTTGCCATCCAACCGAGTGATGCGATGCGACTCTGACGAGTGACACGCGGAGCAGAAGCAACGTACCCTTGCCGCTGCACAGCCTGCATCGGTGCAGAAAGCGAGATGGATGGTATAGGCTGGCGTGGACGGCGGCGCTGCACGAGAATTGATCGGTTTTCGGAGGGAGTGCTTCTTGTCCGTAGTACGGCAGGTGGCACGGCCGGCGGACGGAAGGACGGACACGGTGGGCGCGGCGCCCCCAGCTTGCTTGGTTGCTGCACCCGTCGCCAACCGTTTTCGTCCTCACTGATCTCTCCATGTGATCTATGATGCCTCGTGCATATATGTGCTGGTCCATGGAGCCATGAGAAGCTGAGAGAGCTTGAGATCTGTCACCATCAGGAGCTCTCACTGCCATTGGCATTGCCACGTTCCTGCCCGTGCCAATTGGCAACTGAAGTCATCGTAAGCCGCCATCTCCCACACTTCGCCGGCCGTTTGCTACATCATCATCATCTCGCGCATGGTGAGATTACTACCACTACTACTACAAGTGCTAGTGTTGCCTCTGCCTGCATGGGGGTGTTCAATATAATCTCTGTTGCAATGTGTCCTTTTTGAGACTTGATATGAATATGAATGATGCAGTCGCTGCTGCCGTTGTTCCTGGGGCCAGTGGTGCGCGTCGCGGCGAGCGTGGCAAGGCGGCCGGCGTCGGCGGTGGCCACGGTGCTGCACCGCGCCGGCGCGCTCCCGAGGAACCGGGGGCTGGAGCGGCTCGTCAGGGACGACATGCTCGTCGGGGGTGATGACAACTTCATCGCGCATTTCGTCGTGGGCTTCATGCGCTGCCTGTGTTAGCTACATAGCTAGGCGGCTAAGCTAAATTAGTATTAATCAATTGATATCTAATCTGCATTTGCGATTTGGGCTCCATTTTGAGGGGATATGACGTTCTCCGTGGCTTTGATAATTAAAACAGCTACTGTAGCATGCATTTGCAGCGATTTGAGCACTGTTTTTTTGCCCCCCGATATCTGTTCAAGTCCAACATATGCCCACTGTCGATTACTTCCTCCGTTAAAAAAAATTAAAATATATAGATTGGGTTCTTTTGGACGGAGGGATTACTCCTTATAAAGAACCAGTTTAAAGGGGACTGTCACTGTGGGCGCCCACTTTACAGCGGCACGAGCTGCTGGTTCTGCATAGTAAGTCGTACAGGAGAAATAAAACAAAACAATACTTCTTGTGAGACGTAAACAAAAAGAAACTTTTGTGCATTGTAATGGCAACCTATGAACTCAATTCAATGTTACAATGTAGTAAAATCCCTGTTAATTGAATTTAATAACAACCTATGAACTGTATCTTGTTAATCCTCCAACCAGTGTCCTATCTAGACAAACACATGGTACAGAGCAAATGCTATATAACAAGAAAAACCTACATATAAATTGAAAAGAAAAACAAAGTGAGAACTAATGCACAAATCATTTCAATCACATATAGGTACTGCACATCAAGACAGAACAAAGGTAGTGACTTGCAAGTTGCAACGAAGAAACTGTCAGAACGGCTTAATTCTGAACTTGTGCACAGGACAGGCCCAGGACAATCTTGTGCTACCTCAGGCCTTCCTCAGAGCACTGACCCGAGCAGCAAGCTCATCAAAGTCAGGCATTTTTGGGTGCACATGTACACTTCTGGGACACTCCGGCTGCAGTGAGGTAGACCGGGCAGGAACTTTCACATCTTCATCGAGGCGGACTGATTTTCCTGGCAGCGAGATCGCTCTTCCTGGAGGATGCATGGAACCCTTTTGCTGAGATTGTTCTTGTGCTCCATTAACATCAATAGTTCTGTTGGTTGGAGTTGTATGGATTTCTGCATCTAAACCTTTCTTGCTGTAGTGCCTCAGAAGCTTATCCATCATTCTTTCCTCCTCATCAACTCCACTGCGCGCATCAGTATTGCGGCTTTTGTGTCTCCTATGGCCATTTCCAGTTCTGGGTAAAAGATTACCGAAATCAATGGCAGCCTCATCCTCTTCTGATTTATGGCGCTGCATGAATCCATCGTAGTCATCGGTGTACAAAGCTCCATTTCTCCTGTCTGAGTGCCTTGGCCGGCTACTAGGAGTTCTCTGAACATTGTCTCCATTAACATCATCCATTCCTTTGCCTCCATGAGGTTGTCCAGACCCATCTCTCCGGGCACTGCCATCATCAACTGCATTCTCCCTGCTTGTGTGTCTTCTGTGACTACTGGGTGTTCGTCTTGAAACCTTTTCATTGACAGGCGCCTCATCATAGACAGCAGCAGGTGTGGGTGGCTTGGCATATTTTCTCCTAACAGAAACAGGTCGAAGAGGATCTGTTTTTTCAGGGATATCGCGCTTGCTGTAGTCACTAGCAGCTCGCTCTGCAGGATCATCATTCACTGCCTGCATGTTAAGTTTTGGTTTGATGTAAGGAGGTCGCACATAAGCTGCCTTCTCTGGCACTCGCGGTCTATCTTGCACTGCATTCCCCCTATCTGTTAAATGCTGTGGTCTAGCATTCAAGCAACCGGTGTTCTCTTCTTTTTCAGTACAATTCTTGCCCGTTGCTCCATCCAGCTTAGAATAAGGAGGCATCCTGTTTTTAGTGTTACCATTCAAAGGATTCACTGATTTAAGCCCCTGCTTATCTAGGCCAAGGGCTCTGAGACCTGAATCTGCATGATCAGGAGCACAAGGCATATGTGATCGGTGGTGGTGACCAAGGTCACCCCCGTTCTCTTTTTCAAGATCATTGTCTTTCTTAGGCTTGACATTTAGTGCAGCTGTCTTCTTGCTTTCTGCTTCATGAACTTTCAATGAACCAAATTCCTTCTTTGGCAGGCCATTGAGGTCTAGCTCCACCGCTTCCATTAGTTCCTTTTCGCAAGGGCGACCATCTTTTTTGTTAGCTTTCGGAACTTCTTTTTGAATGTTCCTTCTTTTCATCTCTGAATCAGACACTGGTTTCTCCACATGCCCCTTACCATCAGATTTATCCGCATGCTGTCTCCTGGTGTTTTCACATAACCGGTCAATGCCATCATCAACAGGATGAACATCCTTTTGTTGTTTTAAGGACGCTTCCAATTTCTTCTTGTGGCCAAGAGGAGTAGCAGCTTCAGATTTTCTTCCAGATGGAGCAGCATCATCCCCCTTCTTCTTGCTGGACAAAGGCACTGCCAGTTCTACCTGTTTCTTTGAGTCCTTTGCAGGAAAATCCTAAGGGAAAACAACCGTAGATGCAAAGGTAAGGCAACATCGACCAAAAGATTGTGTAAATTCATTTGAACAAGTTTGTGTAAGCATACATGTTTAGTTTCTGGAGTGGCCCATAACTTGATCTTCAATGCCTTGGTATCAAAATCAACCAGAAGTTCTTCAGACACACTTTGCATGGCTTGTATCTTTTCCTCATTAGTGAACACTTTATTGTCCAGTTTCTGAACAAACTGTAAGTAGTAGGATTAGATCATGTTAAGTAGTACACCACTGAGCAATTCAATGACAACAAATTCGTGATAGTAGCACACCTCAAGGCTAACAAAAGGCTCAAGAAAATTTCCATATCTCTCTGTGAATATATGCCTAAGGTCACACAGTTCAGGCAAATCTGGAAACCGAGCAGCAGCAAAAATTAGAGTCGACACAGCTTCCCGGGTTTCCTGGGGGCAATCCCTGTTCAGGAAAAGGCAAAGATATACGTGGCAACTCTTGTCATCAAGATAACTGGAAATCCATTTTGTTTATTCCTCTTCCTAACATAATACCAGTAGTAATGTTTAATTGACCAAGCAAAGTTTCCAAACCATTGTTTTAATTTTCTTTAAAAATGACGCTTTGGTTAACACTAAACTAAACCATCCAAACAATAATAAAAATGTACTATATGTTTCCGGATGCTATTGTTCTGTTGCCTTGATTACTTAACCAATTAAACAATGTCAGGTGCATTAATGACTATCGAGGTATCAACAAACTTGTGGTTTTTAGGTAGACTGTTTCAGCATCACAATGATTGCTAGTCGTTGCCAACAGAAATATGAAAGAAAAACAGGTGGTTAGTTACCTCTGTTTCTGTAGGCTGTTGAGCTGCTTACCAATGTAGTCACAGAACTGCTCAATCATATCATAGCAAGAAGCATGGTTCATCTCAATTATCAGCCCATCCATCTGCATTCCAGAGAGAGGAAAATAGATACAGAATACAACATCAGCAATTCAGTTACCACAAATTTCCTCTACCAAAATGACCAGAATTTGATCATTAATCATTAAAGCATGTGCCAAAAAGGTACATCTTTTCCTGTGTAAAAAAGGGGGAAAGAGTGCAACTTTCTCCGATTCCCCTTGAACCAATTCTTCAACAGCAGAACAATGCAATGCAGCGTTGAGAATGAGTTAACCGACATAAATTTACCCGTCCAAATGCATGTGTGTCGAGGCCATTGGTGAGGAGGTCGGCTATGTCCTTCTTCATGAATCGAATCATCGCCTGCTTCTTCCGCCGTATGAGAGCCAGCCGCGTACGGATGCATTTGAATGCGTGCTTGCTGCATCCATTGTTCAAGAACCGAACGATTGGTCAAACCTTCTCCATGAACTCAAAAAATATATATTTTTCAAGGTAGAATCAAACAAATCCATCGCAAGCCCAAGAATTTGAAGCCGAAAACTACATTCGCGCAATCCAAGAAAATAATCTACCAATCAATCCGAACCGAGCGCAGTAGGTTAAGCAACTCGAGAACCCAGGGGAAAACAAGAAGCAAGAACACCGCAATCCAAGAACGCAGCCGGCGAAAAGTTCGCCTCTCCATGCGGGGATTGAAGCCGCGTAATTCAAGAACCAAGAACCCCAAAAAGTAGCACCTCAGATAACCAGATTGGACTCAACTGAGCTCGAACCCTAGTACCCTACTACCCAAGAACCCAAAACATCAAGCAGAAAAGAAGTAACCTCTCACCATTTGTTGTAGAACTTGGAGTTGAGCAGGCTGTCAAACATCTTCCCCCTCCTCCCAGCTTCTTCTTCTTCTTCTCCCTGCCGCTTCGCTTCCCCTGTTCTTCACCCAACAGGCGAAGCTTCCAATGGCATTAAATCATCAGGAGGACGAGGAGAAGATGAGAGGGAGCAATGGGGGAAGGAGGCAGTTGTGGGGGAGGAGGAAGTGGAGATGGTGGACAGAATCGATGTGAGCCGTTGCAACAAAAGGCGAAAGCCAGGTGGTGGCTTAGCCGGCTAGGGCGATCACGAGCCGTCCGATCGGAAACTAACGGTGAGGATTAGTTGCAGCGGAAAGAGGGCGGATTCCTAACAAACCAGGCGAAAGTTTACCGCACAAAGCAACTAACGGAATTTCGAATTTGAAGCCCTAAACTTGGGGGGACTTACCCGTTGCAGCCGAGATTTTGCATCAGGTCACAAAGATGAGAAAAATTACTACTGCTTTTTTTTTATCTTGAAGGTGAACACGTTGATTAAATTGCATCTTAATTACTATCATGATTAATCTTCAATATACTTATTCTGTTATTCGGAAGAGGCAAACCGAGAACACTGTCATTTTGAAGCATTTGATACGAAACAGTTTCAAGTTGGAAGTTGACAAAAAAAATATTTCTCACGTGAAAGTCAACTACTGAACATTCTCTCTCGCGAACCTTTGCAAGAAACATCCTGTCTCGTCAAATCTCTGCTAGTACAGGTTGTAGTTAGACCTTTTGGAGTAATTAATTAGCTTAACATGATAACTACAGTTAGCTTAGCTAGTAACTCAACTTGTGTAAATAAATTAATTAACAGCACCAGTTCATCCCCACCGCAACACTCAAGTGGTTAGGATTACTTAACCTCACGCGTGACACAGCCAATCGATTAGCAGGAGTGGTTTTCACGTACTACTAATTACGCCTACATGTCAGGTGTTACCCACGGCATGATGTGCATCCTTTTCCATTCCATTTGGCAGATCAAGCTACACGCCATGAAAGCTCACGGACAGCAAGAGACAGGCAATGAGACAGACATGGCTTCTATTGCACTCCTTGTTAAGAACAGCTTGGCAGAGACACAAGTTTGATCAGCTTCCAGCGAATCAGTTGATATCTTCTACTATTAATTAGTGTAGCTGTGGACTAATCTGTTCGGTTTACTCGCCTAACCTTGTTTGTTCTGTGAATCTCCCTCACACGAACTTGTGCAGGAGGAAAAGGATGGCATAAAAGTTGAGAGCATCTTTCTCATGAATCTCACTGCCGCTACAGCTATGGTACTGCCTAGCATAACTCCAGAAAACCAGAAGTACCAAAACTATGCAAAAAAGATCTTTTTTTTAGTATAATTCAGTACTGTTTGTGGACGGCTCTGACTGTTTTATTCAGAGTAGATTAGGAGACTTTTTAAACTGTTGACCAACAGTTAGTATGCTTGCAAACTGGTGTCAGCCATGAAGAACACCCACAGAAGAAGAAGATTTCTGGACTGCAAATACAGAAACGAGACGACAAACAGTAGTACGTGCAAGGAGATTAGGAGAAGAGTGAGTTCGTGGCCCAAGTGTCAGGCAGGTGGCAGGATCTTCGAGGCCCAAATGCAACCAACAGGAAAAAAAAAACGTTGACACCTCCCATGACTGGCACTGGCACCTCCAGAACTCTAGCAGCAAGTACAAATGGCACAGGGTGAGATGCAGGAATTCCCGATAATGCCCCTGGCTGGACGTTAGGAAGCGAGTGCCTTCCAACGGTCAGAACGGGCAAAAAGGTTGGGTTGGGGAGATGAGTGCAGGCAGAGGCTCCGGCACGGGGACGTGTGTGTAATCGAGGCATCGTCACGAGCTAGCTCTTTTTTTTTCTTTTTTTTTTCTGGTTTGTATAGAAATGCTCCAAAAGTCTATGAACCGTTGGATGGATGGGTTGCTGAGATGCGACGATGCATAGGAACTGACATTTTTGTTGCCGATTGACGCACGGGAGTTTGTGATGCTGAGCCGTAACTGCATATATACAGTATTCAGTACTCTATTATGTAATCTCTCCGTCACAAGATAAATCAGAATCTGTACATGACATCGCGTTCAAAAATTAACAAAGGAAGTACACTCAGAACGTGCCGTACACGGACGCCATTCTCCGACTCAACAGCTCAAAATGTACTGGTTTAAACAAAGTGAGTGTAACTCTAACTCAACTAATTAGTTTTTGATGATTGAAACCTGTTCACCTAAATTTAGTTCCTAGATTCAAATCTTTGTGATAGGCGACATATCGTATCCGTCGACAACGAAACATTTATGATGATTTCATCAACTTATGATGATTTCATCAATTTTAAAAAGTCTTTCAGACATGATTTTAGATGTAGGATATATGTATGTATTCATAGGGTAAGTGTGCTCATATTATGAGCACATGCGTCTCTTAAAAGAAAAAGTGGTTTAAATTCCATCGAAATCCTGTAAAATTCTGCACTCCAAACGTGAGGAGGCGGCCACTCGTCGATAGCTGAGCTGGGCCGAACGACATGAGCCGGCCTACTGTCTACGTGCCATGGCCCATGAGCAATGCAATGCGTGTAATCTGCTTGAGCATGCTGCACAAAACCTCTCCAACGACCGGTCTGAGGCTATGAGCTTCAGAAACTGAAAGTCTGAAACCAACCAGCTGCTGATCAACTCCTGCTCTGCTTCGTCGTCATCTTTTTATCCATCCAAAGCGAGGACAACTACCAGTCTTTGCAGCAAGACAGCAACTGAAAAAAAGACAAGCATTACTTCTTCACTTCTGCTCACATTTCGATCCGGAATCTTGATCCAAACGGCAGCGGTAAAAACGAACTAGGAGCGATCGATCGATGGGGAGCGATGTTCTCCAGGCCAAGCTGGTGGGTATGTCTTCCCTGAATTTTCTGATTGTTTGGTTCTTTGATCCTTGTCAGTTTATCTGTACATGTCCAATTTTTTTGGTAGGTGCTTCTGGGTGACTTGGGGGCCGGGAAGACGAGCATCGTGGTTCGATTTGCCAAAGGATTGTACTACGATTGCCAGGCAAAACTTATATTCTCATCTGCTGTTTATACTGTACTTGTGTCAGCATTAGGATCGGAGTCTCTCTGATCAAGTTCAGTTTTTGTATGTATCAGGAGTCGACGATCGGGGCGGCGTTCTTCTCGCAGGTGCTGGCCATGGACGAGGCCACCGTGAAGCTTGACATCTGGGACACCGCCGGCCAAGAACGCTATCACAGCCTTGCTCCCATGTACTACCGCGGCGCCGCTGCAGCTGTTGTCGTGTACGACATCTCCAGCACGGTAAGCCATTAACTTAGCTAGTGATCGATCTTCAGGTACTAACTGGTTAAGCACCTAAGTAGTTGTCAACTTTGTAGATCTCAGGAACTGATTATGCATCTCTGTGTGTCATTCAGGATTCGTACATTCGAGCAAGGAAGTGGGTCGACGAGCTCCAGAGACAAGGTATGCCGGAAAATAGTAGCCAACTATTTCTTGTGCACTGATCACTCACTCAAATGGCCTGTAGCAAATTAGAAGCAGAAGTGTTTGCCTGATAGTATGATGATTTGATGTCAGTTTCACTACCTGTCTAAACTCTAAACACAGGGAATCCCCATTTGGTGATGGCGTTAGTAGGAAACAAGGTCGACCTGGAGGAAAAGAGGCAGGTTGGAACGCAGGTAAAATGCAATTTCAGGTTTCCAGTATCTGCAGACAAAATTCAGAAACTTTTTAGAGCGTCTCCGAAATTCTCATCGTCTCTGCTAATTGAAAACGCAGGAGTCAATGGAATACGCAGAGAGGAACGGCCTATTCTTCATAGAGACCTCGGCCAAGACGTCGCAGAACGTCACCGAGCTGTTCTACGAACTAGGCAAGCACTACTGAAACAACACTAATTAACTCTGTCGGATTCAATTCTCTGATGCATCGTCGCCTGATAATAACATCTTCATGTGTTGCCAGCTGATAGGCTCGTGAAAGTGCGGCCTCACCGCCCTTCCGGGATGGTTCTCCACGACGGCCGGCGCCGCCGCGTTGACGGAGGCGGCGGCGGCGGCTGGCCATGGCGGTTCTGTTGCTCCGGCTGATGCGTCTTCACCGCCTCCAGAAATACGCCATCGTTCATCGAAAACGTCTTTCCACAGAACCCGCCTTGGACTTTTCATGCATGGTAGATAAGTGAATGGATATATGATGATGTGGCATGTGCTGACGTGGCTATGTATACAGTACAGAGATCTAATGCGTACGTGTACGCTACGACTACGAGCATTACGCAACGGCAACTCGGTGCGGCTGCAGCCCACCACTCCGAGACACGACCCATGATCGCGAGCCCAAGTTCGAGTCGGACCCGGACACCGACCTATCGACCGACCGACCGACCGACCGACCGACTCCGAGCCCTACAAATCTCGCGCGCGCCCCCGGCCGCCGCCGCTTTCCCGCCGCTGCTCTGCTTTGTTCCAACCAGTTTCCCCTCTCACCGCGAACCCTACGATTCGCCCACGCGCCGCCGCCGCCGCCGTAGCTGCGCACATCGAGCAGCCGCCGTTGTGGAGAGAGAGGCAGCGATGGAGAAGGCCTGCGAGGCCGGCCTGCCGCTGTCGGCGGCCGTGCCGCCGGTGATGTTTGATGGGGAGACGGTTCCGAAAGCGGTGGAGGAGTCCGAGGAGGAGTACGCCGGGGATGCGCCGCTGCCGTGGAAGGTGATGGGTTCGGATGATGAGGGCGAGATGGAGGCCGGCGAGGAGGGTGATGATGATGAGGAGGAGATGGAGTACGACGGCGGGGAGGAGGCGGCGGCGGAGGAGGAGGAGGTCGAATACGAGTTCTACGACAGCGACGGCAGCGAGGACGAGGGCGACGGCGAGGAGGTTGACCCGGCCGCGGCGAGCGCCGCGCAGTTCGTGCCGGAAGGGCAGTTTCTTGGGCCGGCGCAGTTCGCCTCCTACGGGTGCGCCGCCGGCTTCATGCGGGTCGCCGCCGTCGAGGCGGACCCGGCCGACGGCCAAGAAATCCTTGTGCTCTATCGCTACACCCTCCTCAAGAGGACATGGAGGGAGCCGGCGGGCGTGCAGGTGTCCAGGTGGACGAAGGTGTCGAAGATACACCGCCTCCGGTTCATCGTCCCGGCCTCCGCCGACCCGGCGAGCTCGCTGCCATTCGCCGGCCTGTCTCTGTCTCCGCTGATCTACCATGAAGACTACATCGAGGAGCTCGAGACGCTGTGGTCAAAGCTGGCGGCGCAGGTGCGCATCCCACCGGGAGCCACGCGCGTCCAGGTGATCGTCGACGTGGGCATCCTCAAGCCGGGCGACGACACGCCGGAGCGCAGGGAGTATATGCGCGCCGAGCTGGAGGCCAAGAAGGAGGTGCCATGGCCGGGGAAGCTCCTCGGCATGGAGCTGCACGTGCCGGAGCCGGTGGTGGCGGCGTGCAAGATGGACAGCAGCGAGGTGTTCGACGCCGACGACGTCGCGCCGGTCCCGCCAGCGAAGCGGAGGAAGGTGTTCGACGCCGGAGAGGAGTGCCCCGTCTGCCTGGACGAGCTCGAGGACGGCGTCGTGGCGTGGCCTGGGTGCTCCGTTGCCCATGTCTTCCATGGCCAATGCTTGGAGACAACTCTCAGAGGGAGCCAGATGTGCCCTATCTGCAGGCGTGATCTTGGTCTGAAAACCTTGCAGGAGTAGAGTGATGTTGCAGACTTGCAGTTGCAACGGAATGAATGATGAGTTGTAGGTTGTAGTAGCAGATTGTTTGTTCTGCAGTTGTAGCCTTCAATTCGGTTTCTTGTGAGGATCTGGAGCATTCTTCAGAGTTCATACACATGGTTCACTGTAAAATTTGTTCCATGGATTATATATATGTTGTTTCTATTTTGTTCGATGTTGATTATAAGCAATTCATTGTAATAAGATTCTTGACTATTTGTATCATGCACTTAATTATGACTCTCCACTTATGGCTTATAGCAAATCAAGTAACAACGTCATAAGAGTTGACTACTTGAAATTGTGATTTATTCTTTGTTTTACTACCTGTCCGATCCAAAGACAGGGGATCCCCACTTAGAATTGAAACGAATAAGATAACAATACACAATTTCAGTATTCAGATCTCCGACCTGTCGTTAAAATTCAGAAGTCATTGTTTGTGCCTTACTGGGGTAAGCGGCGGTGGGATACGGAGATACACAGAATGACAGATTGAAATGGAAACGGACTCTTCTTCATAGGAACTAGTGTGCTAATGAACTACTATGTTCAAGCGTCATCATTTAGCTGAAAACGCCTTTCACAGAATCCATTTTGATTGTTAGCAGTTTAGTAGCCCTGCAAGGGAGAGGATATTAATCCATCGAGAAGATGTCTCTTCGTATAACTCTTTCTCTCAAATTTAATATAAATGTTGTGAAAAAATCTAAAATAATTTGGCAGTGTAGAGTAGTAAGTATCTTAACATCCCTTCGAGAATTTAAATCACTTTTCCGCACTACAATACCACCAATATTTTTTTAATTACGCTTTCTCTCGGGTGTCTGACGTCCGAAAGAAATATTGGATGCTCCGTCCCAATCCCTGTTTCTCTCCCGTTCATTTGTAGAAATGATGACCAAGGATGAGGGCTCCCAGTGATTCTCCTCGAGACGATAACACCGTATCTAGTCCTTGAGACTACGATGCCACTTCTCCTAGGCACCCCTTCCCATCCTTTCCCGCGCACCTTCTTCCTCTTGGCAATGCCTCCTCTCTCCCGTTCTTTCCCCTCTTCAACTTCTCAATCTACTTGGCATTTCTTTGGCAAATCCAGATATCCTCACCCTTGAGGTCTGTTTGGAAAAGCTTAATCTTCTAAGAATCTAGAAAGGTTGGGTTTTTCAGCTTTTGGTTTCTAGTTAATTTTCTGGATTCTATAACTACATATTCTCGAGGTGACAATTTGAACTATTTGAGGAGCTAGAGTTTCTGTGAGAAGATACAGCAGTCAGAAGCTCCTTCAAACAAACCTTAGATCTAGCTGAGGGCCACCCTACAGAGAAAAAGGGCCACACTAGCGCTCTGGGGGCCACCCTGGTTTCTAATCAGCGCTACGAGCATAGCAGAGTATGTTGCACATATTAGTTTGTTCTAATCAGCGCTAGGCGTGGAGTTCAGGAAAACAACACTCTGGCTTGGCTTCTAATCAGTGCTAGCTACGAGCACCGCAGAATATGTTGCACACAATATTTTCTTGATATTTCAATTGGTTTTATTTGAATTTTGCACATACTAGTTACAATATTTTCTTAATGTTGCAGTCGATTTTTATGTTGCACGTATTGGTTTCTTTCTATTGCAAGTACTAGTACCTACAAATGTTACATCTTTTCAAAATTATTGCTCATTTTGTTTTAAAATATAGTAACCTAGCTAAGTTTGGATGGGACAGATCATAGTATTATAAATTTGGACATACCATTTATTCAGATTTGTATTAATGTATTTCATTCTATCTTAAATTGCTTATTTTGGAATGAAGGTAGTAATGTTTATCCATGAATCATTTCTTTAACAAATTGGTTAGGATCGAACACCCGATCCCTGGTCGCATCCGTATTTATTCATGGTGGATAAGGCTTCATTGTCTATCTACAGTACATAAATCTTAACGCGCACGCACGTGAGATAAAATGGCAAGTCGGTGCGCGTGCCGCGTGCGTGCGTAAGTTAGGCCCACCAATCCGAGCCCGAAGGCCGAAGCGGCCTATGAATCCGAGCCCTCTTCGTGTCCGAACTCCGAACCCGAAAAGGAAAGCGAGTCGCGACCGTATCTCGCTTGCGCCACCCTTCTCGCTTCGCCGCCGTCTATATATAGTCGAACACTCGCACTCGCACCCAACGCATCACCCGCCCTCGTGAGAGAGATCGAGCTAGGTCAACATGGACAACTGTTGCGAGCTCGCCGGCGGATCGCTGCCCGCCGCGGCGGAGGCGGTGCAGCGGACTGACGATGGCGCCGGCGCCGTCGTCAACATGAACTCGGTGGTGGACTATGAGCTGACCGACGACGAGAGCGGCAACGAGGCCGACGAGCCGACGAAGGCGAGGGACGGCGAGGCGCCGGCCGTCAGAGGCGAGCTACCGCTGGTCCCGGCTCCGTTCGTGCCGGAAGGGAAGTTCCTCGGTCCGGCTCGGTTCGCCACCGCCGGGTGCACCGCCGGCTTCATGCGTGTCGCCGTCGTCGAGGGCGACGACCCGGCCGCCACCGCCGGCGGCCGGGAGATCGTGCTGCTCTACCGCTACACCCGCTACTCGGGGACGTGGAGCGGGCGCAAGGGCGTGGAGATGTCGAGGAGGACGAAGCTGAACCGTCTCCGGTTCGTCGTCCCGCCCGCCGCCGACATGGCGAGCTCGCTGGCATGGGCCGGTTCGTCGCTGGCGCCGCTGATCTACCCCTACTTCTTCAGGCGGGAGCTCCTGGAGCTGTGGTCGAGCCTAATCATGGCGGCGGCGGCGCCAGCGAGCATCCCGCCGGGAGCCACGCGGGTGGAGGTGCTCGTCGACGTCGGCATCCTCCGCCCGTTCGACAAGAGGCCGGACCGGATGGAGTACATGCGCGGCGAGCTGGAGACCAAGACGGAGGCGGCGTGGTCGTGGCCGGGCCACCACGTCGGCCTGGAGCTGAACCTGCCGGAGCCGGTGCTGTGCAAGAGGGGCGCCGCCACCGGCGAAGGGTTGTCAGAGGAGGAAGAGGGCGACGGCGCGCCGCCGCCGGCGAAGAAGAGGAGGAGGGTGGTGGCTGGGGTCGCCGGAGAGGAGTGCCCCGTTTGCTTCTTCCAGCTTGAGACCGACCTCGTCGCGTGGCCCGGGTGCTCCGTGCGCCATGTCTTCCATGGCGAGTGCTTGGAGTTCACCCTCGAGATGAGTGACAAGTGCCCTATCTGCAGGAAGGACCTGGTTATAAAAAATTTGCAGGCTTGAGTTCTGGAGCCATTGATCAGTGGTGCTGCAGATATGAATAAGTTGTACTCCCTCTCTCCCAACATATAGCAACGTAGAATTAAATGAGCCACATTTCAGTATAATGAATCTGGACATATAGGTTTGTCCAGATTCACATGAGGAGTCAAATGACAATGAACATATAATAAAAACATTAGTTAGTATTATGCCTGGATTCTAAGCTTTTGATGGTAAAACAAAGCATAAGAACATATTACATATAAGTGTAATTTGGTTGCTTGGAAAAAAGAAAATTTGCCCTTATATATGGCTTATAAGTGCAATCAAATGTTCTCTTCTTATTCATTACTGAACAATTAAGTACTACTCTCTCCGGTTTAGTGGAACAGAACAATTAAGTACTACTCTCTCCGGTTTAGTGGAACAAACATGTATACAAAATATCCAATGAATTTCTCAAATGTTTTTACAAATCTTGTCCATCAATTTCCCAACAAATCATGGAGCTCAACAAAGTGAGTTTTTAAAATAAAGGAAGATCACTACACCTTTGATCTATATAAAATTCAGTTTATGTTCATTTGAATGGATGAAGAAACAGTCCTTGGCTCCGCAGTGTCCTGATCAAGAAACAGAGTCCTCGGCTCGGCAGTGTTCTTAACACAACAGCCATTCAAAGCTCAAATTACAAAGCCAAGCAATTGAGGCAGTACATTTAAAAGAAGATACCCATCACCAGATCTAGGCAGCAGTAGTGTTAATGGCGTGCGGCTAGGACATAGGGTGACGTGTCCACTGGTTGGCGGTGTTCTGAATGCGACAGACATTTTAGAGCTCATATTACAAAGCCAAGTAGTTGAGGCAGTACATTTAAAAAGAAAATACTCGTCGACAGATCTAGGCAGCGTGAGTGTTAACGGCGTGCGGCTGGAGCATAGGGTGATGGGTCCACTGGTTGACAGTGTTCTTAACACAACAGCCATTCAGAGCTCAAATTACAAAGCCAAACAATTGAGGCATTACATTTAAAAAAAAACACCGTCAGATCTAGGCAGCGGGAATGGCAACAACATGCGCTTGGGGCCTAGGGAGATGGGTCCACTAACGACGACTTGAGGGCATAATTCCAGGGCTCCACATGATAGGGAGAGAGGAGATTAGGAGCCTATTTGAGGAGTTTAAGATTCTGAGAAGCAGCTGGCTATTTATGGCTTCTAGTTTATTTTTTGAATTTTACAACTATAGTTTTTTAGAATCTAGACGAAAAGCTGATCTATTTAAGGGAGTTTTTGATTCTGAAAGAAACTGTAGTTGTCAGAAGCTATCCTAATTAGGCCTTAGGGTTAGAAAAAGATTAGGTTGGATATGGAGGAGCGATGGTAGTGCGAGCGGGCACAGTGGGTACGCACAACAGAGCCCTAAAAGATTAGGGTTGGGCGTGGAGGAGCGATGGTAGTGCGAGAGGGCACAGTGGGTACGCACAACAGCACGACAAGGGAGGAGAGGAGTCATTCAGGAAGAAGATCACGTGATGGAAATCCGCGGGTGACTAGGGCCATCCGTTCCGGGAGAGCAACACGAGCAGGATGCGTTTGCGGGAGGAAGATTTCGGCAACAGGGAGGAGGGGGAGGCAATCTCATCCATAAGATCTAATGCAGACAAATATAGGCCGTTGGATTTTAAGAATGACAAATGAAGAATGAGTAAAAACAGCCGGTGCATTATAGGGTAGATACAAGTAAGAAAACAAGTAAAATGAAAAATGGATGTGATACAAAGAACTATATAAACTTACAATCAGTATATGAACAAAGAATATTTATGCACAATCAATATCTGTCTATAGTTTAAGCTCTACACATGCAAGGCGTAAGAGGGTTTTCCCAGAGGTCGTAGTGTGGGAATGTGGACTCAGGGAGGCCAGTTCGTGTCTGATGACTGATCATCACATCATCCACGAAAGTGGCCCATGGCATGTATGGATCGCCGAAGAACTTGGACATGAGGCCCTTGTCTGGTTTGATAGACTTGAGCCGATGCCGACCCATGTAACGGCGGAAACCGATGATCAACTTGGCGAAATTGCCACCGTGGGTCATGACGAACACGTCCGATTTCAGGCAAACTAGGAAGTCCAATGCAGCAAGGCTGGTCACATGCTTCTTGAAGTGCTCTATCTCCTCTTTGCTTGCAAGATCTTCTTTTGTAACCTATAATTAACCCAAAAAAAAAAGAGAGGAGAGAACAGATCAATTGTCTGAACAGATTTTATGCTGGTTACAACAAAGGTCTTATTAATTATCTCGACTACAATCACTACATTCAAAACTATATGACACTTGCATGGCATAAATTCTAGCCCTGCATAATTGCTCATAAATAAAAGATAAACGTTCTCTAGTTCAATGAATCACATATGATCAACATGCAACTACATACAAATAAGTACAGAGAATTAAATACAACACCAAATGTTTCTAGAAAGAGCATGCTCGTGTTTATGCAGATCCATCTAAAAAAGATCCGGTTAAGTAGTGAGTGTGTCTCTCGTGGTGAACGTGTAGAGACACGACACAACTAACATTTATAAGTTGTAGTAAAGATTTTGCAATATGTCTACATTAAAGGAAACACCGAATGCAATTAATAGAACTTTCTAGTAAAGACAAAGTACTGAAATGTTTTCCCGGTAAAAAACTTTGAAGCACTTACCAAATTGGGGAACATATTCCTTAGCGGAGCCATTCTATTGCTTCCACCATAAACTTGACCGGATGCAACATATATCTGAGTTTCCTTTGTATATCCCATTGCACGTAAAATAATACCTATTTCCCCAGGCTCAAGAGGGCAGCGACCTTCTTTTCTTTTCTCCAGTGCTAATGACCAAAGGTGAGACCCATTCTGCATACAAATAGAAGAGAAGAAAAACACTTATGTACTCTATCCTGTGACCTTATTCATATTGAGGGTAATGTCATCATCAACTCTCCAGGTAGCTAAAAATTACCTTGAAGCGTCTTGGCCATTGTTTCTGTCTATAATCAGCCATCATTGCTTTCTCCTCTCTAGTTCCCGCAAAATCACAAAATGAAAGACCCACCATTCCTTTCTCAAACCTAAGATGAAGAGCCCTACACAAGCAAATATAATCGAGTATGAGATACATTTCAATCTGACAACTACAGGTAGGTTAAATAGGAGACACTGAGCTAAGCTTACATGTAAGGATTTACATTGCCTGTTCGGTTCCTCATCCTTGTTGCTAGCTTCTCAGCCATTTCCTCAATTTCAGGTAAAAACTTCAAGGCATGGTAATTAACTCTGCATCTGAGCCGGTTAATCTCCATTGGAACATTATCATACCTGAAATTGCAGGCTTAGGTTACACTCAATCACATCAATGGATGTGAACAAAATTATAAGGCATATACTTCAGGGAGGAACCGGGAGGAATATTCACTTTACAACAAAAGACTCTGATGTCAAGGACAGTAACAGGGCTAAAAAGTTATATAACCAATCTCGAGATGTATGAGGTACAGTCATGATGATAAGACATTACCCCAGCCTATCAACAAATGGCTTGATAGACATTATCTTTTTATCTTTGATCCTCGGAAGTACATTGTCAATGTAGAACTGCGCCGATGAATACTTTGGAATATTTTTCACAGTTCGCCTGTTATAATCAGCATCAAGGATAAAATAAGTTACATCCATGGAAGACTATGTCCCAGTGTTAATCAATTATAAATATAGCACATATAGTAACTGCTAACTACGGTTGAAAACACAACAGACAGTGATGACCAAAATAGCAACATATTATAGTCATTAAAACCAACATCATGACAAGAAGGGGGAAAAAGGTAGAATAAATGAGGACAAACATGCCCATAAGCAGTACCTGTTCTAGTGATACAATTTTCCTTTGCCCTTGCATTTCTCAGTTGTATAGGACTGTAGGCATCCTATAGTAAAATAAGCTAATTATGACCCTATAATATATGCAAACCCTTACATGGTTTGAAGTAGATGCCTCTCTAGTGGCATCACATATGTGGACAATGCAATGTGTGAATGAAAGACAACTACAAACCGCAAACAAGCAGTGGCAATCACCTTGTTCGCTTGTCTCCAAAATTCATATGTTCTAGGAGTGTGTGCACACATCAAGGTATAGATTGACAAAAGAAAAGATAGAAGGAATAATTGAAAAGGAAGCAACTAACTTTATACTGGTGAAAAGTTCATCTTTTTCTGTGAACCATTCAGGAATATCTTGAACAATGCGTACATCATCCTTCAAGTAATTTATGAAATAATCTACATCAAAGATATCTTCAAATTTCCTGCATAAAAGGACGAAAGCTCTCAAGTACTAAAGGACTTGTACCTAAAAGACATGATAGACACAAAAGGGTGTATGCAAGCAGGAGGTGATACAGAAAAAGAATACCATAATTCATCACTTACGTTTGATCTTTCCAGATTTGATCCTGCTTCAGCACAGGTAAAATAAGTGTGGCATTCATTATCTTAGCAATTGCAACAGCATTACATATCTGCAAATATATCGAGTATCGCAGTTAACTACTGATTGCACAATACAACTTCAGCAAGCTAATAATGTGAGGAAAGAACATCCGTACAGCTATTCGCTGCTGGTTTAATCCACCCTCGGCATGAATAAAAATATACCCAGAGGTTTCATTCTCTGGTACAAGATCTGCACAGGAGAAGAGAGAAAAAACATCTTTATTCATCAGGATCTAATCATGGTTTCAACTTCCAAAGGAATGTTGGCACTCATCGGATGCCCTAATCAGCCAAAGATAAAGCCAAAATTTGAATTTTCAAAACTTAATTTTGAGATTGATTTTGAGATATTTTTAACGTAGTTCCTTTTCAGCATTGACTTTTAAGTCACCAAGAACACATATATAAAAGTTTTACCTATAAACTATTTTTTATTTCCTAATAAGCCGTTTTGGCTTATTAGAGAATATGGACAACCGATGGGGCTCATTGTCGTATTTCCTACGCTACAAATTGAGAAACATAAACAGGCACAAGCATCCAGCACAGTGAAATGCTGAAAGTTTACAGGGCCAACAAAATAATAAATGAAAGCTTAGGTCTTGTAGGTACAAGAGGTTTAGTAAGGATTAAAAGTAGCTATTTTTTGCGTCAACAGAGAGAAATAGATAGGTACATACAATCACAGAAGAGGGGGTACATCGTTCTGGGTACCTAATTCGCATGCGCTCTTATAAACAGTCTTGGTGGATAGTTGCTCAGATCATCAATTTATCATTAGAGAAATCAGTTGTTCATTGTTTATTTCTCCAACCAGCCACCTTACAGAAACTGTGGAAGATCATTTGGCCAACTAAACTACATCTAACAGTCCAACTAGCACGCATATTCAGATATCTTTCAGTAAGTATTTACAGGGAGGCAGAGACAAATGACAATTAGATGCTACTCTTGCCTGAGATCTCATCACTACGGCGCTCGGCGCAAGGCTTCCAAGATGCCGCTGCGGCATGCGGATTCTCCCAGAGAGATTCCCGCTCGTTCACCTGCAGAGTAGCACCAAGCCATCCAAAAACAATATTGAAACGAATTGCGTACAGATAGATTTCCTAGATACATTCTGAGATCAACGTCACTTTACCCTGGGGCAGTGGAGCCGAATCCCATCCTTGCGGCACAGATAGGGCGCATTCTATGTTCCAAAAACGACATGATTGTAAGCAACAAGTTGGAGATGAGATCTTGATCGAACGCAGTGAAAATGGAGAAATCGAGGGATCAAAGAGCTCACGATGCGTGACCAGACGGAAGGGGCGGAGAGGAGAGCGGCGACGACGAGGCAGGCGACGACGGCGACAAGGATCCGGTAGGACGCCGAGGCGGAAGGCGACCTGGGATCCTCGAGCGCGAGGAGTGACCGGACCGGGGAGGGGAGGTGGTACTTCTGGTGGAGTGGAGCGGACGAGCGGGGCGCCCCGTCCTTGCCGTCCCCGCCTCCGCCGCCGCGTGGGGAGGACGAGGCCACGAAGGGGGAGGATGAGGCGGAGGACTCCGCGTCGCGCTTGGCTGGCGAGCTCGACGCGCGTGTCGCCGCCGCCGCCGCCGCCGCCGTGGCGTGCCGTAGCTCCGCCATGCCGCTGTCGGCAGTGACGCGAGGCGAGTTCGTTGGATTTGGCTTGGCTGCGCTTCCTGGGCCAGATTTCTGGTTGCGGCCTTACGGCCCAACAAGCCTTTGCGGCGTTCACAGAAGGAATAAGTTCATTTCAGGTCCCTTAAGTTTACACCGAATCCGATTTTCGTCCTTGAACCTAAAAACCCGGATACAATCAGTCCTAAACTGTCAAAACCGGTGCAAATGTGATTCCTCGGTGGTTTGGAAGACAGTTTTGGCTGATGTGGCACCTACGTGGCTAGTTTGACTAGGTCTTCATCCCACGTGGCATTGATGTGGCGTTTACGTGGCAATTCGATCCCAGAAAAATAATAAAAACCATGGGCCCACATGTCAGCTACAACAAAAAATAATTTAAAAATGATGGGTCCCACATGGGCCCCACATGTCAGCCCCACGATTGTGTCGTCGTCTACCTCGTCCTCTGCTCGGTCTCGTGCCATTTGCCAAATCGCCACCACCAAGTCCCAACCTCCCATCGATCTCCGTTGACATGGGCGGATCTCTGTAGTGACATTATCGTCAGCCGCCGTGTCGTCGGCCATGGAAGGAGCTCTTAGCCGACATTGTCCGCGAGATCGTCCGTCGCCACGTCCCGTGCGAGGTGGAACGCCGTGTGGTGGAACTCGTCTGCCACACTTGGTGCGGGCGCTCGTAGGGCTCGATCCCCCGGCGTCGGCGGGCTTGAGTTCCACTGCGTCCCCAATGGCTGCCGCACGAGCCCAGCACCCACCCCTTCTTTGCCCTGCGCACAGCGCGCACGCCGCGCGCTCTGCTTCGATTCGTACGATGGCGGCTG
Source organism: Oryza officinalis (assembly GCA_008326285.1). Classification (NCBI taxonomy): domain Eukaryota; kingdom Viridiplantae; phylum Streptophyta; class Magnoliopsida; order Poales; family Poaceae; genus Oryza; species Oryza officinalis. The sequence continues at coordinate 45,269,187 of BDMV01000006.1, read as the reverse complement.
GCTCTTCCTCGCCATCGACGACGACCAAGCTCTAGGCAAAGACGACCATGTCTTCCTCGTCATTATCATCTCTTCTCGCCTCCGCCATCCAATCCAACAGAAATTCCCCACTTACCAGCCATCTCCTCCCTGCCCCTCCCGGCTCCAATGGTGTCGCGTGCATGCTGGAAGGATCTACACAGCAAAGCCCTGCACAAGATCTACCGCCACGTCCCGAGCAACCTCGACCGTGTCCGCATGCTGCTCGTGTGCCGCGCGTCCCTTCGGCGCTCGCCACGACCAGGGTTTCACTTACCGTCGGGGGCCCGGTTACCGCCACCCGGCGGTAGGGCGGTTACCGCGGTAACCGCCAAAAACCGCGATAAATTTGACTTTCAAATTTTGAATTCAAAATTTGGGAAAACCGCGGTCCGGTAAGGACCGCGGTAACCGCGCGGTATGGAGCGGTAACCGCGCTGTTTGACGCGGTTACCGCTCGATGTTTGGCCGAAAGAAGAACGAAATAAAAAAATGATTAAAAAATTAGAGAAATTTGAATAAATATTACTCTTTTTTGAGAAATTTCTTCACCATAATACACTACAAATCAAGCACTACTTTCACCATTTTTTTGGATTTTTTTTAATTTTTGAATTCGGTCAAAATTCGTCAAACCGTACCGCACAGTACGGGTAACCGTACCCCCGTGGTAAGTGCGGTAACCGCGGTAACCGCGCGGTTTACCGTGGTAAAGTAAACCCTGGCCACGACGAGCTCCCGATTCCACCCCTCCGCCGGTCTTGAGCACTATCGCCTCTCTCCTCCCCTTCACGGTAACCGAGGTCTTGAGCTTGTCGGTTGTTGGCCGCATCCCCTCCAGCCAAATCTGGGAGAGGAAGGGGAGGAGAGTAGGGAGCCGACGGCAACCTCCTCCTCCTCATCTTGTTTGCTCCCTCCACCGTTGCTCCTCTTCCTTCACCGTGCCATCCATCCCCTTGGCCATTGCCAGCCACCCAGCCCCATCGAACGTCGGCGCCATCGTCGCCATAGTCGAACTGAGAGAAGGAGAGGTGAGGGAGTTGCCGGATCTGGAGGAGAAGGGTTAGAGAGGATAGAGAGAAGAGGAAGGTCTGAGATTGACATGTGGGGCCCATGTGGGCCCCACCATTTTTAAATTATTTTTTGTGTGTAGCTGACATGTGGGTCCACGGTTTTTATTATTAGGATTGAATTTCCATGTAAGCGCCACGTCAATGACACGTGGGACAAAGATCTAGTCAAACTAGCCACGTAGGTGCCACGTCAGCCAAGACAGCCTTCCAAACCGTCGAGGGACCACGTTTGCACTGGTTTTGACAATTCAGGGACCGGATGTATCTGATTTTTGGGTTCAAGGACAAAAGTCGAATTCGATGTAAATTTAAGGGACCTCAAATGAACTTATTCCTTCATAGAATCACAGTCACGGCATGTTTAGGTTCACAATTCCAGTGAAATTTGCTTCGGATTTCATGTTTTAAATTTTTGATCAATTTTATTTGGTTTTGATGGGTTTTATCGGTTTATCGACGGATTCCATGAAATCCGATGATACCGTTCGTAAGCGGATTTTGATCGGTATCGAAAATGTGAACTCTGACTATCAACCTGCAACACAACAGCACAGTTGTTTTGGGGGGAAAGAAAAGGAGCATCTCGGATTCCTGATCAAAGATTCAAAGTTCAGTTCTACAGGCTCATGATCTCGACAAATTTCAAACATATTTCACTACTGTTTAACACATTTCGAAAGGTTTAACCAGATTAACCGTTGTTCATACAGAACATCAGGACTTCAACCAATGACTAAAAAGAGAACAAAAGCAGGGGAACGTATTCTATGCACATAAGTCTTCTCATGTACACACCGTGCACACCAACTAACAAATTTCATTAAAAATTTAGAAAAAATAACAAAATTCAGATAGATTTATACTCTTAAACCGTCAGAATTTTTATCTTTTTTGTTACGGCTAAAATATAGTGAATTTGAGATCAAGAATTTACACATACGTGTAATACTATTGAAATTACATATACAATTTTTTTAAAAAAATTTCATAAAAATTGTTATTTGGTGTGTATGGTGTGTACGTGAAAAATTTTTATGCATAGGATATGTTTCTCGAAAAGAGTACCTAGTACTGGAATTGTACTACTTTCAGAACATAGAGAATTATCATTTAACACGATACAACGCGCCGCCGCGCGCCATCGTCGTCGTTGGCTTACCTACACACGGCGGGAGCCTCCTCGCAGCCGCCGCCGATCGTCGTAGCCACCGTCGTTGCCGGTGCAGATGTAGAAGTGGTGGTGGATCTCCATCCGGACGAACGTCATCGACCTCGACGTCACTGCCCCCGGCGCGGCCATCCTCCTCCTCCTCCCCTCCGCCGCGGCGGCGCACACGGCGCAGCAGCAGTTGCATGGCCACGGCGGACGGGTACACCGCGCTGGTCTACGCCGACCGCGGCGGCCGCTGGCCGCTGCAAAACACAGCCGCGAACACGACGGCCCACAGCAGCAACCCACCGCCCACTTGAACGCGACCAACGCCATGGCCTGTGCATGGCTTCAACTTAGCTAAGCTAGCCATACTGCTGCCGTCCTACATGCGCGCTGTCGCCTCGTCCGCCCTCTCGCATTTTGTAGACGCCTCTGGCAGGGTTTGGTCAAGGAGGCTGAAATCACCTGCGCAAGCCATCGAAGACGATGATGTCCGGGACCATCACCTGATCTCGTCAGGTTGACTACATTCCTCAAATGGAAGGAGATCGACCGATGCTTCGAGAGCTGCTCTGTACCACAGAAGATGCAATTCCAAGGCGTCTCGATCAAAATGATCTCTGGTGATCGTCATATCTAGCTAATAGTACCAGTGTACTAGCACTAGCAAGAGAGACTTTTATGGTATATATACTGGTAGTATATATGCCATTATAAATAAGGTTACGTTGGGAATTTGTCATAAAATAGAAAATGATCTTTAGTTATTTCGTGTTCACTAGTGCAGATCCTCTCATCTGTGACGGGCTGTAATATAACTGGATTTTGCGGTCCGTCACAAAGAAAACATCTCAAACGGGCCTAAAAAGAGGCCGATTGAGATATGGTCGGAGAGACATGTTAAATGTGCATAGAACTGAAGCCCGTCACGGATGACACATATCTGTGACGGGCCTAAACTAGAGCCCGATTGAGATAGCCTTAAATATCTCAATCGGGCCGTAGTTGGAGCCCGTCACAGATGACAATCATTTGTGACGGGCCCCGAATTAAGGCCCGATTGAGATAACCTTAAATATCTCATCGGGCTGTAATTGCAGCCCGTCACAGATGACAATCATCTGTGACGGGCGCCATCTTGATGCCCGTTTGAGATATCTACAAAGCCCGTCACGGATGGCACTCCTCTGTGACGGGCTTTTTTTTAGGCCCGATAAAGATACCTGATATGCCCGATAGTTAGTGCACACTATAAATATCCGCAACCGCCAGAGTATCTGTATCCCACTATTCACAAATCTGGTGGGAGGTTGGAGGGGGCGAAATTTTTTTTTCCCAAAGAAAACAGTCATAAGGTAAATAACAAATAATAATCATTAATTTAGAAAATTCATCAATTCTTATGAATTTAGCAGTATTTATCTTATAAGATGTTTCTCTGATTCTTTTTTCATTTCTGTAGAGATGGATCGAAGTTGGATGTATGCGAAATCTGTGAAACGTCATAGTCAAGAGTATAGAAATGGGGTATTAAATTTTATTAACGTCGCGGAGGAGGATAGGAAAAGAAGAAACAGCGATTACATGTGTTGTCCATGTGCAGATTGCAAGAATGAAAATATGTTTGATAGCCGAATGGACGTACACGCTCATCTGATACAACGAGGATTCATGGAGGGCTACACATGTTGGGTTAAGCATGGAGAGCAGGAATCAGGAAGTGATGCTGCTGCAAATAGTACTGGTGCACAAAATCATGAAGATGAAGATGAGCATGACATGTTTGTACCTTCTCCACTAGGCGGTGAAATGGTTGATGTTGATCATGATCTGCTGCAAGACATGTTACGTGACGTTGAGGATCCAGCTTACAACGAGAGAGATTCCGTAAAGTTCAGCAGGTTGGTCAGTGACTCGCAGACGCCTCTGTACGGCGGATGCAAAGCAAAGCAGACCAAATTATCAGCTACCTTGGACCTAATGAAACTGAAGGCAAGTAGTGGATGGACAGACAAGAGTTTCACAGAGCTTTTGGGAATTTTGAAGGCCATGCTGCCTGATGGGAACACATTGCCCGAGACAACATATGAAGCAAAGCAGGTTTTGTGTCCCCTGGGGTTAGAGGTCCGTAGAATTCACGCTTGTCCAAACGACTGCATATTGTACCACAAGCAATATGCGGAGTTAGATGCTTGTCCTGTATGCAAGGCCTCTCGATACAAGCGTAAGAAAAGTCCTGACGAAGGAAAAAAATCAAAACGGGGTGGTCCCGCGAAGGTTGTGTGGTATCTACCTATCATTGATCGTTTCAAAAGAATATTTGCAAACCCCAAGGAGGCAAATTTAGTACGTTGGCATGCCACGGAGAGAAGGAACGACGGTATGCTAAGACACCCAGCGGATTCGATTCAATGGAGGAATATCGATCGAAAACACAAAGACTTTGCTGCCGACCCCAGAAACATGAGGCTATGTCTGTGTACAGATGGCATGAATCCTTTTGGAGACATGAGTAGTACTCACAGCACCTGGCCAGTTCTTATTTCAAACTTTAACCTACCGCCATGGTTGTGCTTTAAAAGAAAATATATTATGCTGTGTTTGCTAATCCAAGGACCGAAACAACCGGGCAATGATATCGATGTGTTCTTGGAGCCTGTTATGGACGATCTTGAGATGCTCTGGAAAGAAGGTGTGGAAACTTGGGATGCGTATGGTCAAGAGAATTTCAAGCTACGAGTTCTACTGTTCTGCACCATTAATGACTATCCCGCCCTCGGTAATCTTTCTGGCCAAACCGTAAAAGGAAAGAAAGCATGCTCCGACTGCATGGAACATACACGCAGCCGGTGGTTGAAGAAATCACGAAAGATGGTTTATATGGGTCATAGGAGGTGGCTCCCGCTACGTCACGCATTTCGAAGGAAGAAGAATATTTTCAACGGTAAGAGAGAACTTCAGCCTGCTCCCAAGGATTTGTCCGGAGATGAGGTCCACAACTTGGTCAAGGACATTACCAACGAGTTTGGGAAGAAAAGAAAACGTAGTCAGGCAAAGGACAAGGGTATGTGGAAGAAAAAGTCAATATTTTGGCGATTACCTTACTGGAAAGATCTTGAGGTCCGTCATTGCATTGATCTCATGCATGTAGAAAAGAATGTGTGTGAGAGTTTGGTTGGCCTGCTGCTGAATATTCCCGGCAAAACAAAGGACGGGTTGAACGCGCGCCTTGATTTCAGTGAAATGAACATTCGTAGTGAACTCCAGCCCGTAACAAATGCTGAGACAGGTAGAGTGTACCTCCCTCCAGCTTGCCACACACTGTCGAAGGATGAGAAGATCGCAATGTTATCATGCCTGAAAGATATTAAAGTTCCATCGGGCTATTCAGCGAGGATTAGTAAGTACGTCAAATCGGAAGACCTAAAACTGGTTGGAATGAAGTCGCACGATTGCCACGTGCTAATCACACAAATCTTGCCAGTTGCTATCAGAGGCATTCTTCCACCGAAAGTCCGTCATACAATCCAACGTCTGTGCGCCTTTTTCAATGCCATCGGACAGAAAGTTATAGATCCCGAAGATCTAGATGGGTTGCAGACCGATATTGTCAATACCCTCTGCCACATGGAGATGTTTTTTCCACTGTCTTTCTTTGATATCATGGTTCATCTCCCTGTTCATCTTGTGAAGCAAACAAAATTATGTGGCCCGGCTTTTCTAAGAGAAATGTACCCGTTCGAGAGGTACATGGGAGTTCTGAAGGCATACGTTCGGAACAGAGCAAAACCGGAGGGGAGCATCATTGAAGGCTACACGACCGAGGAGGTCATTGAGTTCTGCGTGCATTACATGTCCGAGGCCGAGCCTATCGGAGTTCCAGCGTCTCGTCACGAAGGAAGGTTGTCAGGTGCTGGCACAATCGGGAGGAAAAGATTTAGGCCCGATCAAGCTTCCTACGGGCAGGCTCATTTTGCTGTGCTCCAACATATGGCAGAAGTTAGCCCATACTTTGAGGAGCACTTAGCCAAAATCCGGCAGGAGAACACGGGTCGATCTGAGACGTGGATTAACAGAGAACATAACTCTCGGTTCAACGCATGGTTCAAGAATCGTGTCACCATGTCGACGGATATCCCAAATGAGACTGTACAGTTGTTGGGAATGGGACCGTGTTGGGCCATAGACACATGGCAAGGATACGATATTAATGGATATACATTTTACACCGTCCAGCAAGATGACAAAAGCACAGTGCAAAACAGCGGAGTCCGTATAGATGCCTTCCAGGATCAAGTGGGGTCGAACACATACTACGGCCGCATTGAGGAGATCTGGGAGCTGAACTACGTGAAGTTCAAGGTTCCTTTGTTTCGATGCCGTTGGGTCAATATACGCACTGGTGTTAAAGTCGATAAGGAAGGCTTCACTTTAGTAGATCTATCCAAGGTTGGATACGCCGACGAACCATTCGTACTTGCGAAACAGGTCGAGCAAATTTTCTACATAAAGGACCCCGCGAACAAGAAGATGCACATCGTGAGGGATGGCAAGCGCCGAATTGTTGGTGTTGACAACGTCGTCGACGAAGAAGAATACAACCAGAATCTTCATGTACGACCTCAAATTGACCTTGACGATGATCCACAAGAGCCTGTGGCATATACTCGATCAGATCATACGGAAGGCATAACCTTGTGACCCAACCCGTTGTACACATGAAGTATTTTGTATTAGTAAAAAAAGCTTAGGTAAATTGGTGCAACTTGTAATAATTTTTATTGCGAATTTAGTGAATTATTGTACTTAACTTAATTATTTGGGATAATAAGTTGATTATTGTGAGTAATGAAAAATTTGTGAACTTTCATTGTGAAGTATTTTTTTGCTGTTATTTATTTAAAGTTCAGGTCAATGATGAACAGGAGTCAAATCTCATCTGTGACGGGCTCTAGTGTACGCCCGATAGAGATGACGTCTTCTCTATCGAGCCTGCACTAGGGCCCGTAACGGATGACAGCATCCGTGACGGGCCATAATTTAATGTCCGATAGAGATGTCATAATCTCTATCGGGCTTTAAATTAGGGCCCGACACGGATGCTATCATCCGTTACGGGCCCTAGTGTAGGCCCGATAGAGAAGATGTCATCTCTATCGGGCGTACACTAGAGCCCGTCACGGATGAATCATCCGTGTCGGGCTTTTATTTACGCCCGATTGAGATGTCACAGAACCCTAGCATCTTCATCTGGATCTGGATCGAAAATTTTTCTAAGTCACAGAACCCTAGCAGAGGCCACTGCGAACTGAGAGCACGAAATTTTTTCTAAGTCAGAGAACCCTAGCAGAGGCCTCCTCGTCCGCAAGCGCCGCCGCCGGCCTCCTCGTCCGCCACAGCCGCCGCCGGCCTCCTCGTCGGCCACAGCCGCTGCCGGCCTCCTCGTCCGCCGCCGCCGGCTTCCTCGTCCGCAAGCGCTGCCGCCGGCCTGCTCGTCCGCCAACGCCGCCGCTGGTTAGTCATTTTAGTGATTTTAGTGTTAATTATACCAACACTAATGTAGGTTATTTTAGTTTAGTGATTTTAGGGGAAATGTAGGTTATTTTAGTTTAGTGATTTTAGGGGAAATGTAGGTTATTTTAGTGGGAATTGCTTTGTGCACTTTTTTTTTTGCAAACTTTGATCTGTTGTATAGTGTGAAGAAGAAGAGGAGCAGTAGCCATGCTGTCAATTCTTTTTGCATCTTTTGATCTGTTGTCAAGAAGAGTAGGAGCAGTAGCCCTTGCTGTCATTTTTTTTGCAATTTTTTATCTGTTGCCAAGAAGAGGAGAAGCAGTAGCCCGTGTTGTCAAAATTATATGCAATTTTCGGTATGTTGTGAAGAAGAGGAGCAGCAGCATTTTTTTTTTGCAACTTTCGATCTGTTGTACACTTTGAAGCTGATATCTGGAAAGAAATGGCATGTAACAATCTAAATGCAAAGATGGTTGGAGAAATTGCAACTTTTGACAGTATATTGCAATTTTGACATAATGTAGCCATAATGTGAAATTTTGACAGCATGTATCTAAAAATGTGAAATTTTGGTAGCATATGTATCTAAAAATCTGAAATTTTGACAGCATGCATTCAACATTTTAGTGATTTTGAATGATGTATCAGTAATAGTCAGTACATGATTTTACTGGCTATGAAATAGCTGTGCCTATTTTCATTTCCCTGATGTGTGTGGCTTTTGGTCAGTAAATATGCCCATGTTATAGTTGCAATATGGTATTTCAAAGTTGGCAATCATCCATGTGGAGCAATGCCTAGACCAATAGAAAATGATTCAAATGAAAAACATCCAAACTCTTTATGAGAAATCATCACCTCTTAAAGTATGAGATATCTAATATCTAATGTGTCAAAAATGAAAACCAGTAGCATTACCATGTGGTTCATTTTGCTGAGACTTGAATCTACATTTGTTGCTTTAAAAGATGGAATTGGGGGAGGAAGATCTCTTGCAACTTGTGGTGCTAGATTAACTGTGCTTGAAGATGAGACTCCTTCCTGAAAATTAATTTAATGAAAATACTTTAATTTTACATGATTTTAGTGATTTTGAATTAATTTAACGAAAATACTTTACTTTTAGGTTATTTTAGTGATTTTAGGGGAAATGTCGGTTATTTTACGTAAGTTTAGTGATTTTAGTGATTTTGAATTAATTTAATGAAAATACTTTAATTTTACATGATTTTAGTGATTTTGAATTAAAAAATACTTTACTTTTAGGTTATTTTAGTGATTTTAGGGGAAATGTCGGTTATTTTACGTAAGTTTAGTGATTTTAGTGATTTTGAATTAATTTAACGAAAATACTTTACTTTTAGATTATTTTAGTGATTTTAGGGGAAATGTATGTTATTTTATCCGTATTTAGTGAAATTCGTATTTAGATATGATGACACTTAGTTATTTTAGTGATTTTGAATTAATTTAATGAAAATACTTTACTCTTAGGCACTATTTTTAGGTTATTTTATCCGTATGTAGTGAAATTAACTTTGTTATTTCCTAAGTTATTTAGACGATGTCTCAGCAAGGTGAACCAATGTCGACGACAACCAGTGGGTCCTCAAGGGCACGGAGTCGTAGGACAGGGAACAAAATCCCTAAGGAACGATACACCATAGCAGAGGTGAACCAGGTTGGACTGCCGACGCGTCCTCGGACTGTCCTGGCCAAGTTTAGGTCGACGTGCGGTGTCCTAGGGAGGGAAAACTTCACAATCCTTGTTGATGACATCAAGCATGTGCCCGAAGCGGAGAAGAACGCAGCTTGGCTCAAATTCAAGGAACGCTTCGAGTATCCTGCAGCCGACGAGGACCGTCTCAAGCGGGCTGCTATGAAGACTATGGGCAATGCTTGGAAGAACTTCAAGAGCAGGCTGGTCACGGAGTTTGTCTTAAATCCGACGACCCCTGATCCAACAGAGCAATGGCCCTTCATCACGGCTGAAGTTTGGGAGCAATTCTACGAGAAGAAGTCGACCCCAGAATCCCGGGCCAGAAGCGAAGCTTTTCGAGCACTGCAGGCCAAGAACGTGCACCCGCACCGGCTAGGCACCGCAGGATATGTCGGGAAGCTAGAGGAATGGCAAGAGGAGGATGAAGCGGCAGCAGCAGCGAACACACCGCTGGTGTTTGCCGATATCCCACACCCACGTGCAAGGAATTGGGCCCGGGCGAGGTACCAGAAGAATGAGGATGGGACAGTTTCGCTTCCAAATCCCCAAGATCAACAAGTGTACGATAATATAGTAAGTGCCTAATCTCAGTATTTGTTCGCACTGTTTCAGCCTGAACTTTTCATTGAATCCGATCTCAATTGAACTGCAGAAGGAGTTGGTTGCCTCCCAAGAAGCCTCGCAAGAGGTCAGCTCTCAAAGACGCGAGGACGACATCCTCAGTAAAGCGTTGGGCAACAAGGAACACCGTGGACGGACAAGGGGACTTGGCGCAAACGTACCATGGAAATTTGGATTTCCAGACTACGCGTGGCAGTACAAGAAGCGGACAGTCACGAAGGCGGAGAAAGATGCCCGCCTTGCCGCCCAGATCCGGGAGCAGGTCAGAGCCGAATTGAGCTCTGAATTCGATGAAAAGCTTGAATCGATGAGGGCTCGTATCAGGCAAGAGATTCGAGAAGAGCAACATCTCCCGGTGGCTGCCGCTGCTGCTACGCAACAAGATTTAGCTAGTCCCACGCAGAGGCGCAGCAGTTGTGCATCAACTGAGGCGGGGGAAGATCCGCCATCGGTCCCCGCCGCCGTCGACCAAATAACGGTACGATAATATAGTACGCATGGAGTTCTTAACGATTCCATATGGTAAGTACTATTCTAACAATATTTCTGAATCTATCGCAGGAACCAACTAGCTGCACCCTGACAGTAAGGGTGGTGCCGACCTTCTCTGTTCCTGCAGCTGAGGGCCTTGCTTTCAAGCCGACCCCGGAGACAAGAGTGCATGGGGCGCAACTTAGGGCTGATTATGCGAAAGTGCAAGTTGACTCAGTGAAGCCCGAATTCGATCATTTCCCCCTCCCTCTGGCACCGAATGACGAGGTCCTAACCCTTGGAAATGCTCGTGGAACCTTCATCCAATGGCCCAAGGACCTCATTGAGATAAGGGTGATCCCCAGGCCAAGCACTGCACCAAGCGGTCGTCTAATAGTACAAACTACCCCTGCTCCTTCAGCCCCTCCAGCTCCCGGTCGTCATGAAATTGACGATGTCCAGCTACAGTACGACACGGACTTTGGGGGCGAGCCTATGGAGGTCGACAGCATGGCGATCACTAAACCCCCACCCCTGAAGAAGAGCAGGAAGGCGCATTCTTCCCCCCAGAGAAGAGTTATCGAAAAACCTGCTGCAGGGGTGCGAGGAAAAGGAAAGCTGCACCTCTCACGTCTTGCTCCAACAAAGTTAGATCTGAGCAAGGGGCCCATCACATATAGGAAGCCCGTACCTCCATCGTCCTACCAACTAGGCATGCCATTGGTTGGAGACGACGTGCTAGCAACGATGGGCACCGCTTGCAAGGAGCTACACATGTACTACATGGAGAAATCTAACGTGAGGAGGAAGAATAGAGAAAATGATATAATAGGCGAACACGCCAGAGCGCCATTCCTTGGGCCATCAAATTATATCGTGATAGACTTCAAGGATCTGTTCGACCTCTACAGGCTCCGCTCGGTGGACACAACCCTCCTCAAGTGCTACTCCTTGTAAGTACTCTTGCTCACGAAAATTATTCATCTCAATCCGTGTAACATGCTTATAAGAGCGTTTGGCTTGCGTGTAGGTATAGTTGGAAGTGGTGTCTCAAGAATGCACCGGAAGTTGCCTTCCTTGATCCTCAGGTAGTCAATGTCACAAATCTTCAAGGGGACCGTAGTGGAATGGTAAACTACTTATTTGATACCTTTTGGGCCCGACAAGACAAGGAGTACATCATGTGCGCCTACAATCAATAGTAAGTGTGTTCCCTAAATACATTGTATTACACGTCTAGCTTTAGTATTAACCTTAACTAATTTAATGCCGCAGTGGACATTGGATCCTATTGGTAATAACGCCTAAGTGGAGTACATGCCACTACTTAAACTCCAAAATTGACAAGCAACTGTACGATTGGACCCCGATTCAACTCGCAATAGATGAAGCGTGGGGCCAATATGTGCAAAAAGGAGGCCTTCGAAAGACAGGACAAGACACTCTTATCCACAAGAAGGACTTCCCAGTCAAACAACAAATAGGCGACCAGTGCGGATTCCATGTCTGCCACAACATGCGCCTTCTGTGCAAAGAAAAGGTGAAGACTTTGGCTGAATTGGAGGTTTGTAGTCTCATTCCTGATATGTTGTAACTAAATTGAAGTATATATATATATATGTATATGTATGTAAAGATCGTTCGACTAATTTCGAATTATGTACATGTAGGACAAATTTTCAAGAGGATCCGCGTAGCAGCTTTGAGGACATTCGTGAGGAGATTGCCGACTTCATCCTCCGCGAAATTATTCACCCTAAAGGAATGTTTAGGGTTCAGGTGTAAGTGATGAACATTTTTTAACGTACTGTTTGAATTGTCAAACACATGTTATTATGTAATATTTATGTTTATTATATTTGTTATTTCTGTAAAATATATGTGAATGGCATATGTGAATGGGGATGCTGGGATGTATATATGTGAACGACATATGTGAATGGGGATGCTGTGAATGACATATGTGAATGGGGATGCTGGGATGTATATTATTTCTGCTTCTGTTATTTTGCAGCGGGCATGGCTAGCACAGGCCTGAGGCTAGCCAAAAAAAACAATATTTATTTTTTTTGTGGTCATACTCATCGGTGACGGGCTATAAGTTAAAGCCCGATTGAGTTATATCAACCGTGACGGGCTATAGTTGAGGCCCGATTGAGATAGACAGACATCCGTGACGGGCACTAGTTGTAGCCCGATTGAGATAGGTCATCCGTGACGGGCTATAGTTTGACCGGTCGTCTGGGTCAAAGCTATCGGTGACGGGCATTAGTTGAGGCCCGATTGAGATAGCTTCATCCGTGACGGACTTATACCCGTTTGAGATGATTCCTCACATCACTGACCTTTGCACTGTGTCGGACGCCATACCCGACACAGATGTCGGTTGCAGCCCGATACAGATGAGGGTTACCGTTGTAGTGGTTATATCTTCACTCCAATGGTAATCCTAATTGTTCGTGTGTCAGATCAAATTACTGACTGAATACGGTTAAATAGATGACACAATCAAATCCTCCTGATCGGATCAACATATTCATCAAACACATAAAAACATTAACTCGTGCTAGATAACTAGAGTGGGAGAGATATGGAGAAAGACCATTTTACCCCCTGTAATTTTATACTGCAGTCAATTTAAGTGGGTAGACAAATCAATCTACACCCTAGATTGTTTATACTAGCAGTATTACCAGTATATTGTATTGTCAAAGTCCTTTATATTAATCCTTTTTTATGTAAAAGAAAATAAGGATGAGGAAGTTGATTATCAAATAATTAAAAAAATTTGTGAACGTGATGAGAATTAAACACAAGATCTTTGGATGAAACTATACATCCTTTACCACTGTACTATCAACTACAATCTCATCAAGCAGGTGTATAACATGGTTTCTTGTCAAACGGGGCCTATTATAAATGGCTCTTGTTCTAACTGCGAAGAATTGATCACATGATTACCAGAACAACATAGAAAGAGCTTGACTAGCAGCTAAGATAGCAGATGAACAACGCGGCGCTGGGAACTTTCGCGGCGGGGGTGGCCGCCTCCAAGCCGCCGCCCGGCGCCATCGTCGTCGTTGCCCACACGCGGCGGCGGCGTTCCCGGCTCCACGCGGCCCTCCCCGGCTCCCCGCAGCCGTCGACGTTCGTCGCTGCCGCCGAGGTAGAAGAGCTGGTGGATCTCCACCCCGATGAACGTCGTCCTCCCCTCCGCCGCCGCGGCGCACACGACGCATTTGTGCAGCGGACGGACACTACCGCACGCTGGTCTACGCGGCCGATTGCCGCTGCGAAAGCGAAGAAATACAGCCAGGGACACGACGGCGGACAGCGCCCAGATCGCCCAATTGAACCACACCAAAGCCATGGCTTGAAGCTTTTTCTTGATCGCTACAGCTAGTTAGCTACTGCTGCCGTGTCCGCCGTCGCATTTTATAGGCGCTTCGTCTGGCTGGGATTGGTCAAGGGAGGATGATGAAGTATTGAAGTCTTCACCTGCACCAAGCATATCATCGGGAGACGATGTTCTCATTGAGATCATGAAGACACCATGCATCTGCGCATCGGAAAACGCGTGCGGCGCCTCACGCCCCGAGCCAACCTAGCCGCAAAAAAGGGGGTCGCCTGGACTCCCCGCCGTCCCGCGTCCACGCCGAACGCCGGCACATCGAGCCGCCTCCCTGTGCTGGGCCTCACGGCCCACTCTCTCTCTCTCTCTCTCTCTCTCTCTCTCTCTCAACCTTTTTTAACTTTTTAAAATTTAATTATAAAAAGCTTTTTAACCTCCCAAGCTGTAGATTTGTTTTTTTACTGCTCTATCAATACGAAATGTCATACTATTTTGTGTGGGTTGTTTAAAAAAATTGTGTGTACAAGTTTATATAAAGTTATTATGCACAATGTTTTTCTCATAAAGTTTTCGTATATAGATTTTAGTTGCGCCAACAAATTATTAGTATTGGCTAGAAAACGAGTGGGCCTGGCTTAAACGGTATCTTGCAGGGGTAGGGGCTAGGAAAACATCTGCGCTCGAAAGGTTTTGTCCTGATGTATTCACTACGTCGATGGATGTGTGCCACTCGCAATAGATTTATATAATTGGAATTGCTAAATAACATTTGATAAAAATTGGGGGCAAAAATCTTTCAATTTTCTGACCTTATAATTTGCTCCACGATTCATGCTAAGACTCCTCTAGCTCGGCAACCCCGATGAATTCTGGTGACCAGCGATGGCCTGACGATTTAGGGTCTAGGGGTAGGGGCAAGGGGAGAGAGGAGAGTTCCTCGGGCTTAGAGGGATGGCCGTGGGAGACAACGATTCCACAGCGACGCCATTGGAGCCACGAGGTCAACAACGAGGTGGTCGACCAGTGTTGGCGGCGGGGATAAAGCAGAGTGATTGGTTGGAAGACAAGGACATCTCCAACGGTGACTTGAGGAGAAGGGAAAAGAAGGGAGAGGGAAAAGGCCAGCTGAGGCCAGCCGGCGAGACTGTGGGGCGATGAAAGCATGAGCATCGAGCGAGTCATGATGGCGTGAAAATGAGAAGAGAGGAGAGGAGGGGTTAGGGTTGGGGGTACTACACGAATCTCAAAATGATCCAATGGCCTCATTCACAAGATTGTTTTAGGGTGTTATCTTTGTCAAATGGCAAATAGACGGTCCCTTAATCATTTATATTCCTTTTGATGATCTATACAATGGTATGGATGTGAAAGGAGCATTTTGATTATATGCTGCTATGGCTAATTTTATGTTCAAGCGGGTGTTGTATCACATGGTTTCTTGTGAAACTCCACATTTTAAATGGCTTTCACATTGCACTTACTGCTAAGCATTGATCACCGGTCGCTTAATACACATGAGGATCAGGTTATCACAATTTAGCAGTGGCTGGGTAACTAAGGTCAAAACAAGAACTACGTTTTCCGTATTTGCTACAAGGCCTACAATGTCTGGTTCCAGAGTTTTTTCCTCACGATCAGGACTCTTTCATCACCGGACCAGAGAGCGTCTTTTTTGGGTTTCACCTCAGATGACCAGTCGTCCCATCTTAGCACTGGCAAAAGCTTCTTGATGTGGTTTATGACAGCAACTTTGTCTCTGATAATGGCATACCCATGAGGCCTCAGAATACGGTCCATCTCAATCAGCAGATCTTCCACACTGCACCCTTGCTTCTCTATCTCAGTAAAAAGGAGCCAGGCGTGAAGGAGATCGTAGGTGCGTGGGTATGTTGAGAATGACTCACACCTTCAATTAAGAAAACAAATAATAAAGAAATTATGCCACAGTTGATGTAGCAAACAGTAGTAGGTAGCATCAAGTCTACAACAATAACAATTAACAAGAAGAAACTGCTTTCTATGAGCATGCAAAGTCTATCAGGCATATGGAAGGCATTTTAGCAGAAATAGGAAGTTAGAAAGTAGGCACTGAAATTAAGCAATCAGCACCGAAACCTGATAGGAGATAGGCCAAGGTTTAAACTTTTGCGTAATGATAGTAAATAATGCATCTTGGTCATATAAGTTGATAACCAGAGCATTACATGTCATATGGAGGGATTACTCATGGCGAGAAGTTCAGGCGCAATCATAATGATGTAATATCTTCTCTAGCGACGTGTTCTAATGTGGTGACTGAACTATAACTACTATTAAAACCGTGTGATAAATAGCTGCCACTCTACCATAGTTGCATTACTAAGGAAATTCACAAATGGTATGCAAATTATGTCAGTACTCTTAGTTAAAATGCAATTCCCTGCATTAATGGAAAATACATAATAGCACTTTGCTAATAAAAATATGGTAATTATTATTCCTAGCTGCTAAAGAACAGCTCAACAATAATCAAATTACTGGTCTCTTCCTTCAATCAGCCACTCAACACACCAATACTTTTTGACTATTTGATTGCATTCCAGGTATTAAAAACTATTGTTTTTACCCGCCACAAACAATGAACATGTGACAATTTTAGCTACCCAAATTCGAGCCTGAAAAAACTGAACTGAAATGAATCTAAAGGATTCAGGACAGAAGGTTTGCAAATATATCATACCAATTATGGATGGTCCCTACTAAACCACGATCATAGATGATCTTCAGTTTTCCAGATTCTGTGGAAGGAACTACATTCATCACCCAGACGTCCTTTTTCCTCAGGGATGCTGCAAATCCACCAAGGTTTGCATTCATATCCATAACATTTCTAAAGGAATCCTTTTGTATCTCTGATTTCATAAGTTTCCAGTACTGAATAACTCTAGAATGCCAAATCTCCTGCAAGGAATATTTCAAGGTCAGGTACTAAAGAAGCTATTAGAAAGGATAAGAGTTCATATTGCAAGAAAAATATCATTGGTTATTGCATAGCTCACATTATCTTCAGAATAATTGTTTGAACTGATTCCGAGCTCCTCAAGACGAGGGGGTGGTGCTGTAAGCCTTTGCGGCCAGGGAAGCAGATTACTACCTTTAACCTTGTGGACTCCTGGATAGGTGCACATGTCAAGATCAGAATACAAGACTAAATTGGCTAAAAAGATATGTTTGATAGCAGATAAGTTAAGGATACAACAATAACTGGTGTTGATAATTCTTTTAACAAAAAAAGGGTAAGTAACATTTGCTCGATTAAAATATCCAGCGCCAGATAATGCACATATTTTGAACCAAACAAAATACTACAACAGTAGGTCTCAAGCTAGACAACAGAATTTAATAGTACTTCAGCAACTGCAAAAATGGCCAATTAGTTAACTGGAGAGTTGAGTGATTCTAGGTAAGGATTATTTTAGATGAGGTAAAGCATTTAATATGTACTTTACCAAATTACAAATTCCAAATAACAAGTTTCATGTATTCTTGGGATATTCCGCAATTAAACATGCACAATTCGACCTATCATCTGCTCTTCAGTCACCAGTGCATAGGCCATAAATGGCTGGATAAGCAGAGGCAACAGATTAGAGTGAGCATGATCCAGGTTTTATCCTATTGGTTGGCAGTGGGCTGCCCAAGTATTACGGGTTCGGTAGTGGATATTCTCTTGACATAAAAGGTTGACTGTGGTACCCTTATAAATTATCACTAATGATTTGAAACTCCAGCATCAAGGGTGTCCTAAGACACACAAACTTTTGCCATGATAAAGCATTCAAGCAAAATTCCATAAGAAAGTAAAGGGCAGTATAGTACAGTATGTTATTGAACTATTCACAATTCAGTAATCTTGAGGTAAATCAGGGCAGTAAACTAACTTTCTGAGTATGGAGCTACGCATGCTTTCATGGACACATTCCAAGCAGCATCCGGATCATCATCATGATCACACATAGGAGGAAGTGTTCCTGGCTCTCTCTTCATATAGCACTCATTAGTCAATGGTTTGACCCATATCACTGTCTGATCCTCCTTAGATGCAATCTGCCAACACATTCTTCTAGCAAGATCACTCATCTTTCTCCATATGTTCCTGTTGAAGGGATCCATAGCATAAGCCTCTGGCGATGAATACACGAAATACCCTCCAGGCCTCAAAACCCTATCAACTTCCAGCAACAAGATCCCATCCCTCTGCAGCCAGTCAATCCGACAACGAGAGCAGTGCGCCAGCTCGAATGAGCGGCTGGGGTATGGCAGCCTCCTTGTGCCCAGCACACCAAGGGTTGATGGGATTCCTCTCTCAAGGGCAAACTGAATTTGGTTCTCGTGCACATCGTTAGGAGCGAGCGACATTGCAATTATATCAAGAGGAAGAAGGTAGGCTCCGAAGCTTGCAACCCCACAACCAACATCGAGCACATTCCTGATGTTCCCCCCATTGTTGAGCTTACCATTAGGAAAGTTCAGCATCTGCACCACACATCCACACCAAACAACAGATGATGACAACGGATTCAAAGAGAACAAAATAGGTAATCAACTGCTGGATCATCTTGAACCTGAGCAAGGTGCACAATGTACTTGTCAGCACCAGTGTGGAAGTGGGTGCCCCCACCGGGGAAGTTGATCTTGTCACCATTCACCACCATCCACCGCTGATCGGACTTCTCAGAGGCAAGGTGGGTGTGTGGTATGTTAGCCTTCCACACTTCGTCCCGGCTCCTCGGCCATCTGATGGGCAGCTAAGCATTGGAATTTGGAACATCACACCAACATTAGCAAATAAACAAACAATGCACAGCACAACACAACACGTGACGGATTCATCAATCATCATGTATGGTCTCCATGGCCGCATGTTGTCTCACCCGGTAACCGGCGGGTGGCGGGATGAGGCAGTTGAGGCGGCGGGGCGCGGGCGGGCAGTGGCGCTCGTAGTGCTCCATGAGGGAGAGGTTGAGCCTGAGGCGGAGCTGGCTGTGGAGGCCCCGGTCCAGGCACGGGATCAGCTCCGAGTACCTCGCTTCGCACACCTGAACCAACCCCACGCGCGGAGTTAGCGAATCGAGCCATCACTCGCGTGTACGGAACAATGGCTCGGGAGGGAGCTCACGGACCGGGAGGGAGGAGAGCGCGAGGTCGGCGGGGACAGCCTCGAACCGGCGCTGGAGAGGAAGGCGGCGGGAGCGGAGGGTGGGGGCGAAGGCGGCGCCGTAGAAGAGGCAGAGCAGCGCCAGCGCGATGACGGCCGCCGCGAGCAGCGCCGCGAAGCGACGCCGCCCCAGCGCGCCACCGCCTCCGCCTCCCCATCCTCGGCTCTGCGGCGGCTTCGTCATCATCTCCTCCTCCTCCTCTCCCTCGCGCCGCGAGCCGTACCGCTAGTCGCGCTCGCGCGGCGCCGGCATGGCGGGGACGAGACGGGGACGAGACGCGGACGCGAGGATGGGGAAAGGCGTGTGCGTGTGAAGGGAAACGAGACGAAGAAATCGCGGCGTGGATTGGCGGGGGCGCGGGGGCAAGTGGACTGCGGTCTCTCAGGGCTCTGTGACGCTTTCTGTCTTCTCCCCTGTGACAGGGAGGGGCATAACGGCGGTGGGCTCCACTTCGCGCAACGGCGCGGGTGCGGGTTGGGTTGCTCGTGGGATCGCGTGGAATTTTTTCGTGCAGGAGATGAAACGGTGAGCGAGCGAAACCGCGTGCCCGTGCGCGGGTGCACTGGTGCTGGGGGACCGACCGTATGCCGTGTGGGCTGTGGCCCTCCTAGAATCAACGCGGCCGGCATGGAGAACCATGTGACAAGACTTGAATATGAACCGTTGCACCGATGGATACACCAAAAAATGAAGATAAGAGAATGTGCCGTCTCCGGCGCACGCCTGGAATATCCGCGTGACCGCGTTAGCATTATTACCGTTGGATGTTAAAAATATGTTTCGGATTCTAATGCTTATTATATCAGGGACAATTGCTTATTTAAACATGTTTCGAAGCCTAACTATCAATCTGACCTTACTTTTTCTAGTTTACTTATTTGACCCTGTTTTTCAAAAACGAACACATGGTCAAATAAGCAATTGTCCCTTATATCTACGGATGGTTGTATCTGTATGGGATTACAATGCTCCCTATCATGAGCGTTAATCCCGTATATCTGTTTGCGATGGGGACCAACCGTATGTCATCCTTCGATAATGTAAATAGAACGTAGTATGATCTACTCCATTCTACTTCATTAGATCTGCATCACGCGTCTTTGTGATGGTGATCGACTGGCCGTCGTGCATGATGAGCTGCAAGAGCTTTCCTCCTCTCACTTTAGCGGCATCATGGGGACGTGCATCCAACGAGATCTCTTCCTCGACTTTCACTCTATTGGTCTCCATCTGGCAGATCTGACTGGTTTGGACAATCCCTTCTCTAAGGACAAGGTGTGGACGGTGATCAAGCAGATGGCGTCAGATAAGGCACCCAACCTTGATGGCTTCACAGGTCATTTCTACAAATCTTGCTGGCCTGTGATCAAGTCGAAAATCTTGGCTGCCCTCAACGCCCTATTTCTGGCGAACGGCCAGGGTTTTGATTTCCTCAACGATGCCCTCATCTCCTTCTTGCCAAAGAAGGATGAAGCTATGGAGATCAAGGATTTCCGCCTAATAAACCTCATCCACAGCTTTGGCAAGCTTTTTTTCTTAGATCCCGGCGTCCCGTTTCTCTCCCCATCTCGACAAGGTAGTGACAGTGAACCAAAGTGCTTTCATCAAAGGTTGTTCTCTCCATGACAACTTTTGCTATGTTTAGCTTGCAGCCAGGACACTCCATGCCAAGCACACGCCTCGTCTACTTCTTAAAGTGGACATTGCAAAGGCTTTAACACGGTCAGCTGGCCATTCCTACTCGAAGTGCTTAGCCATCTTGGGTTCAGCTGTCGTTGGCATGATTAGATCTCCCTGATTCTCCGATGTTCCTCCTCCAAGTATCGGGTCCTCGCTTCCTCCACCGAAGGAGGCTCCGACAGAGCGATCCCCTATCCCCCATGCTCTTTCTCCTTGACATGGATGTGCTCAATGCGATGATCCGCAAAGCCTCCGACTCGGGCGGGTTTTCCCCCTCAACAATCACGTCCTGTGGCGTCGTGCTTCTTTCTACACCAACGATCTGGTCCTCTTTCTCTCCTCCGTCCAGCAGGATCTGGAGTTCATCCAAGACATCCTCTCTGTCTTTGGTTTGGCCTCCGGACTATGCACCAACTTTGCCAAATGCTCGATTACTCCGATCCGTTGTTCGGCCAAGGACCTGGAAGTGCTTCAAAGCTCCTTCCCATGCTCTATCTCCCGGTTCCCTTGCACCTACCTCGGCATTCCGCTGTCGGTCCACAAGCTTTCGAAAGCAGCCTTGCAGCCTCTAGTGAACAAGATCTCCCACCGTCTTCCTTCCTGGAAGGGTCGGCTCACCACTTTAACCGGTCGCTCTGTGCTAGTCCAGTCCGTGCTCTCTTCTATTTCGGTCCATGTGTCCATGGCGATTGCCCTGTCGGATAGGGTCATCAAGGCCATTGATAAAAAAAATCGCGTCTTCCTTTGGACAAGCAATGACTCTGCACAGGGAGGACGATGCCTTGTGTCTTGGATGAACGTCTGCCGCCCAAAAGCCGTCGGAGGCCTGGGTATCGCGGACTTGAGGACAGAAGGCTTCGCCCTATGCCTGCGCTGGCTTTAGCTTCAGCGTTCCGACCACCCCTACTGGGCTGATCTCAAAGCCCCCCTCAAGCGAAGTGTCTCTGACATGTTCACAACATTCACCTTCCTCGTGCCAGGGGATGGTGTGTCGACTCTTTTCTGGTCGGACCAGTGAATTTAGGGTCGCTCGGTGGCCTCATTGGCGTCGAACCTCCTCCTGGCATCGTCCACGGTCTCATCTGCCCTCACTGACAACTTTTGGGTGAGGGACATCCGTGGTGCTCTCACGGTCCCTGTTATCTCCCAATTTCTGTTGGTCTGGAATGCGGTTCGTCCTGTCCAGCTCTCTCTGGACACAAAGGACCGTCTTGTCTGGCGTTGGACAGGCGACTAGTGCTACTTGGCTAACTCGGCCTACCAGGCTTTCTTCCTAGGCCAGTACTCCTTTGCTTGCGTTGATCTACTATGGCAGGCTAAAGGCTCTGCCAAGTGCAAGCTTTTCCTCTGGCTTGCGTTCCAGCAACGTTGCTAGACGGCTGATCTACTGCAAAAGCGTAGCATCGACAGGGCGAGGCCTGTCCTTTTTGCGCCTAGGAGCTTGAAACGGCGAACCACATCCTCCTCGATTGTGTGTTCGCACGCCAGGTCTGGAACCATGTCATGTCCCCCCGGTTGGCCTGGCCTCGCTCCTTCCCGTGGCTGCTCTCTCTATGTCTGGTGGCCGTTTGCTAGGGCCTGTCTGCCAGAGCATCTTTGTCACGCCTGGAAATTCAGTATCAGAATTTCCGAAACTGAATGTGTATTGAAACCCCTGTCCAGGACCAGCCAGGGTACACAGACGACAATGTTGACATACAGATCCACGTCTTACAAACTCAGTAAAAGTCTTACAGAAATGCAGCGGAAAAACGAAAAGACAAACTAAACTAGAACGGGGCTCTTGCAGCGGGCTAGCACCATTCCACGGGCATTCTCGACGGCGGACGAAACCTACTCCTCTGAGAAACCTCCATTGGACGCATACTCCTCTTCTGGTGTGGGAAAAAATTAAGCAAGGCTGAGTACTATCAACGGTACTCAACAAGTCATGCCGGAAAAGGAGGCATGATCCAAGATATTTCAAAGGAAGGCAGGGGTTTATTTGCATAAAATAAGCATTTAAAAACAGTGGTTGAAAGCAGTAGTAAAAAGTTGAATTAATTGAACAATATTAAACCATCACTGTCCAACGCTACACCACGTTGCGACAGGCCCAAACCATCCACCTGAACTAAACCAATTCCAATAATTCAAGTTATTATGAAGGTGAGACTAATCACGGTGAATCTGGTTGATCGCCCATAACCGCGGGCACGGCTATTCGAATAGTTCTACTCTGATCAGAGGTGTACATCTGTACCCACAAGACACAGCCCCACGACACGTTTTCGCGTGCCGGTATACCACCATGGTACCCTGGAAAGGGACTGTGACAGGACCCTTCGCATAACCCCTTTAACCAATCGTACCACCTCGGGTTTCGCCCCCACCCCTCAAAAGGCAGTGGGCAGCCCCTCCTCGTGCCTTGGTGAATCCGGTAGCCGCATAGACCGTCGCAGGGCCCATCCAAACTCCATCACGCTCACCCTAGCCAGTGTACGTTAGCTAGAGGAAAGCTACACTACAAGCCCAGCCGTTGCCCACGCTGGCTTGTGGTATGCACGGTATTTCTTCCAGGGTTTCCCGCGAACCGGTCCTTAACTGCCATGGGTGCTTCCATCAAAACCATGCACCCACGGCCCACCATTAGCATATTTTAATTTAATATTATTACCATGGTGGCCCCTAAACCAAAGTGTCACCATAGAGACTACATTAATTAATTATTTAAAGTGATCCCCTTTAGTGAGGTAAGTTAGCTAAGCATGGCTAAGCATTCCTAAACCAGCGAATACTTAATTAATTACCCCAGCTATCAAAGGTACATGATAATCAATATAATAGGCTGAGTACAATAGGTAAAAACCCACATGAAATGACATTGCGAAATAATGCAGTGTTTACGAAAAAAATAAGACATTTGTAAATATAGGTACAATATGATCAATGTGAAGCATGACTTGCCTTGCTCTTGGGCTGAAGCAACTTCTGCGACGATCTCGAAATAAACTGGAGTGTCGGAATTGCCGGAATCTATGCGACAAACAAAGCAAACAACAATACATGCTATAAGTCTACTGAAACAAAGCACAAAACCATTTTTAATTTATTCTCTGCATTTTTATGAATTTAATGAAATTTGAATGGGCTTAAACGGAGCTCGGATGAATTAGTTATGAATTTTTGAAGTTATTTGTGTTTTTACTAAAACAGAAAAAACCTTAATCGATTTATTGCGCAATTAATCCTAGGGCTGGCATCATCAAGGGGCGGCGGCGGCCGGTCCACCGTGGACTCGGTCCACGGGACCTTGGCGGCGGCGGTGCACCACGTGGCGCCGACGCGGCAGCCACGGGGCAGCCACGTGGGCGGCCACGCGGGACGGGAAAGGAATGGCCGGGATCGGCCCGAGTGGCCGATCCAACGGCTCACACGCGCGGGCGCTGGGGCGGCACGGCCCCGAGCTTGGCCAACCCGGCCATGGCGTGCGGCGGCCGAAGGCGGCGGCCGACGGCGCAACCGGTGGCCGGAGGCGGCGGCGCAAGGGCGGCGGAGAGCGGCGTTCGCGGGCGCGTGCACGGGAAAGAGTGGTGCGGGCGGGAGAGTGAGAGGGAAGAGAGAGAGATGGAGCGGCTCACCGAGCTCCACTGGAGGCGGAGAAGAGAGGAGGGCGACGGTGCTCCGGCGTGGATCCGGCGGCGCCAAGGCACGACCGAGGAGCGAAGGCGGATGGCGAGCGCGGCGGCGGGGTCGGCGCGGCTCGGGAAGGCGGCTAGCGGCGCGGAGGCTTGGCCGGAGATGGCGGCGGCGGCGACGCAAGGGGTCGGTGGTGGCGCGGACGCTAGGAGGCACGGGAGCGGCGGCGGAAATGGGGAAAAAAAGGAGAGGAGGACGCGGGGATGGTTTAAATGGGCTCGGGGAAGCGAAATCGTGGCCGGATGGGCGCGGATTTCTCGCCGGAGTGGGGAGAGAGAGAGAGGAGAGAGAGTGGCGGTCGGGAAAAACGGATCCCGTCCCTCTCATGCGGCGGCTGCGGGCGGAGTGGGCGCGGGAGGCGGCGCGTGGGCGCGCACGTGCGCGGGGCACGTGGGGCGCGGGGAAGCGGGGGCGCGGGCGCGGAAAAAGGCGGCCGGCGGTTGCTCCCTTCCGATTCCGTCAGCCGGAGGAGGGAGACGGGCCCGACAGGTGGGGCCCACCTGTCGGTGGCCCGGACCGGCGGCGAGCGCGGCGTTAGCGGGCCTCGGCCTGCGGCCGGCCCGCAAGAGAGGAGGGGCGCGCGCGAGGAAAGGAGGCCGGCTGGGCCGGCCCAGCGGAAGGGGAAAGGGGCGCGCGGCGCGCGGCCGGACTGGGCCGATGGCCCGAAAGGAAGAAGAAGAGGAAAAAGAAAAAGAAAAAAGAAAAAGAAAGGAAAAGGGATTTTCCTGGGATTAATCAAATTCTGAATTTGATTTTAATTGGTTTAAAATTATTTCCAGGGCTCTGAGAATTACACTAAAAATCCTGTTAATGTATTTTGACATGGGGAACTCGAGAAAAATTTCACCTTGCCATTTCCACTTCTTTAATGCATTAATTAATTGGATTTTTCTTCAGATTAATTAAACAATTTCTCAGATAAATTATTAAACTTGATTTTACGATTTAGGAAAACTTCAGGGTGTGACAATCTTCGTAGGGGCTTCAACTCTCTAGTCCTCTTGGTTTCCTGGCAGCTGTGAAAGGAGCAGAACTCCAGGGTCTTTGATTTGACTCTCTCTCATCGATTTCGATGGTTTTGGAGTCCATACTTCAGGAGGGCCATCTCTGGTCTTTGGCTGATGCTGCTTCGTTTGAGGGTTTGTTGGGAGCTTAGTGGGGTTCCTCCGCCACCCTTCTCTCGCTATATAGGAGTCGCAGCTTCTAGTTTCTTTCGTAGTTCTTAACCTTCGTAGTTTTTTTCTTGTCCCCTGGCAATGGCCTTCTAGAAGTTGTGTTGTGTAATTAAAAACTCTTCATCTTCTAATATATTGACGTGCAATCATTTTATGCATTCGCGAAAAAAATTAGTATTGCACTAATGGATACACCAAAAATAAAGGATACTAGTTGACGCTTCGCGCTTTGTTACAGAATTCATGGATGAATGCATTTTATGTATTATAGAAAGGAGAAAGTTTAAATTACACCCTTGAACTATTGGGTGAGTACGAATTACCTCATAGACCCGAAAACCGAACATCTTTCACCCTCGACTATTGATACCGAACGAAAACCCCCCTAACTTAATCCGGAGTGGTTTTGATCCTACGTGGTAGTCCGGTCAGCATTTTTTTTAAAAAAATCTGTGGCACCCACCTGTCAAAGAGAGGGGGTGAGAGGAGAGAATCTGACAGGTAGGTCCCATCAATTTTTTTTAAAAAAATTGATTGGACTGTCACGTAGGACAAAATCACTCTGGATTGAATTAGAGAGGTTTTTTGTTCGGTATTAATAGTTGAGGATGAAATATGTCTGGTTTTCGAGGCTTCGGGGATAATTCGTACACACAATAGTTTATGGGTGTAATTCGGACTTTTTTCTTATAGAAATAATGGATATGTACATTAAAAATAATGTGAACATTTTATGGGGTGATGATTAGTCATGCTAGCAAATTGAGCTCAAAATATAATAAACTGTAGATGATGTGCCATGGTTGCATGAGTTTTTAAGTTGTAGGTATAAGTGCTAGTAAGTGATGATGTGTCATATTTGCATACTAAACTTTCAAAGTTAGTGGATACCAATATATAGAAGATATATATGTGGCTGCACACCTTCACAGCACATGTTAACATGCTTAATCTTTTATCGTTGGATGTTACGAACAGGGATTTTAAGGTTGTGTACGGTAGTTAGTGTTGGGAGAATATTCCCTCCGCACGAAAAACAGGGCGACTCATTAGTACATGATTAATTAAGTATTTGCTAATTTTTTTAAAAATGGATCAATATGATTTTTTAAAACAACTTTCGTATAGAAACTTTTTGCTAAAAACACACTGTTTAGCAGTTTGAAAAGCGTGCGCGCGAAAAAAGAGAGAGCTGAGTTAGAAAAGTTGAATAAAAAACTCACTTTTAAGTGCTTGATGAATCCCCGTACGGAGTTATGCTCCCGCCCTGAGCATTAACCCCTCACGTCCCATGTCATGTTTTGTTTTCTATACTGCATGTTCCATATTCTTCTATTGTAATCATGCTTCTTTTTATTCACACTACATGTACTGTGTTTTTCTCTTACCTATTTAGACATTTAGACATAGTCATGCATTGTTATTTTTACATGCTCCATTGCAGGACATTAATTTTGTATGTCTCCTTATCTCATGCGTGCATGCGAAATCTGATGCTATCTTATAAACAAAATGTTTAGCAACGGTTAGTCATTGAATCTCAATCATATTTTGAACCTAATCCAATAGACATATTGTTACAATGCCGCTAATGTTGAAGAGTTTATTAGAGAATAAGATTGAACCACAAATCTCTATACACATTTAAAGATCGGGGATTTAATTGATATATTATAGTTCTGTATAATATATATTATGCGAGAAAATAATTTATTAGTTTTGTAAAAATAAAATTTATAGTCCAATATCTGACAAACCATGCCTACACAAGACATAAAAGGGCAATAGCAACATTACTCCATCACAAGTTCACAAGAACACTAGTCGTGCCATAGACACAAATCGCTAGCCACGCATGCGCCCAACGCCCCAACCCCAACCCGTCGTGCTCACCGAGAAAGGCGAAATCGAAAACCACCCCAACCCACAACTCCGTCCGCCGCACGAGCAGCGGAATCCTTCAAACCGCGTCCGCGTCCACATCCCCATCCCCATCACCCCCGCGTCACCGCCGCCGCCGCCGCCGCCTCGCATGGCCGCGTCGTACTACAACAACCCGCCGCCGCCGCACTCCTCCTACGCGCCCCCACCTCCGCCGCCGGGCACCTCCCCGTACGCCTCCTACCGCCACCATGCCTACCCTCCTCATCCGCCGCCGCCCCCCGCGTATGGCGGGTATTACGACCACGCGGCGGAGGCACTGCCGCCGCGCGACGAGCTCCGCACGCTCTTCATCGCGGGCCTCCCCGGCGACGCCAGGGCCCGCGAGGTCTACAACCTCTTCCGCGACTTCCCCGGCTATGTCTCCTCCCACCTTCGCTCCTCCGGCAAATCCTCGCAGGTTTCCCCACTCTTCTCTCCTTATCCCCCCAACCCTGCAGTCTCCCTTCTGTGCTAGGGTAATAGGGTTTGCAAACTTGTATTGCTTTTCTCGAATAGTAAGATGAGCAGCACAAACCCTGAGACTGTTTCTGCGTTGCAGGCATATGCGTTTGCTGTCTTTGCAGATCAACCGTCTGCCTTAGCTGCAATGAGCTCCACAAATGTAAGAGCTCACTTCAGCATTATCAGATTTCTGGTATTAGGTTATGCTTTTCTGACAAACAACTAATCCTAACGAGTCTATCTACATCAGAAGTTACAGCTGTAAATAATCTGTTTAGAGTTCTCAATGGTTGCCATTTCTGTGGATTGTTTCTTGCTGCAGGGAATGGTATTTGACCTTGAGAATAATTGCACACTGCATGTAGATCTTGCAAAGTCTAACTCAAGATCAAAGCGTTCCAGAACAGGTGGGTGATTAGCCTGCACCTTGTAATCTTTGTTCCTGCTGCCACATATTGTGGTTATTGTGTATCAGTATTGTTGATTGCACCCTTTTACTTCCAACAGATGATTTTCCGCCTTATTCCTCTGAGAAAAAAGCTAGAAATCCGAGGGGATTTCCTGATTCAGGTATCATTCAAGTAGACAGGAGCTAGTACCTGCAAATTTTTTGAACAGTTCGTTGTTTACACTATGTTGATCTATCCGCTATGACCTGCTCCATCATAGTCACATGAACAATAGCGGACCATTCCAAATCCACAGTTTCCACATCAATCAGATCGATGGAAATGGTTTCCCTCTCTATTAAGGGATACAGTCGATCCTGAGTTCCTATAACTTTTTCCTAGAATTTTCTTTGTGTTCATATCCTAACCATGACTTCATATCCACTCACGTTGCTGAACATTCTTGCAAAACACTCACCTTGCACATCTTTGGCACACTTTGCGCCCTATCAGGTGCTGGAAGCAATATTCACACGTCTGGAATGGGTAATTCTTCACACAGCTTGAATGGTTATCCTTCTGCACAAAGGTTATGGCGCACTACTTGAGCACAGTTTAATTATGTGTTTTTTTTAGGAAAATCAGCTTAAGATGTCCTGCAGCTGATATTAGAAAATAGATATCCAATACTATTGCCGATGTTACTTCTAGAAATAATTTAATTCTAATAAAGATCATTTTCAACTTGCAGTTACACAAACTTTGAGCCTGCTGCTTTCAGCAAGGTGAGTTTTATTTGTGCATCTTGATTTATTTGTCCTTATCCATGATGTGTTGGTTTATTACTATACAAATATGTTGTTTGATAAATTTTTGCGGTATCTTAGATGGAAAATTGGAAACTATGAGCAGTTGCAGCAAAGCTTAATATTATTACCATCTTATGACATATATCATATTTGCAAAGCTGATTGAATGCTTTTAGTTAATTCCATTTATATATGGAAAAAAGAGAGCTAGCACATTTATAATATTATTGTACCGCAACTCAGTTCTGCTGTCAGAGTCTTACTACTAGTACACTATCTTCAAGGTAGAATTCTATTAATCTTGTACAGTAGGTAAAGCTATTAACTTAGTCACATTGATGGTAGTTTAACTAGTATTATAAAGTGGGATTGAGTTACAAAAAACTAAAGCAAATAACTTCAATGGTGTAACTGGTACTGTAAAGTATAGCCAAAGGGATTGGGGGTTTCCCCCATGATCCATGACCTTGATGAGGCATCTCAAATCATGGGTCACCACCAGGGCACACCTGCTTCCACTCTCCATGGGAGCACCTGTGGTTGGCCACTGGATCTTTCTGTGTGAGGGTTGTTGCCCTTGGAGACTGTGCTGCCTATTGCTGGTGGTTGGCCACGAATTTGTTGCTTGTTGCCAGTCCCACCATTGCCATCACCGCAGCTCATCTGCTCGACGATGAGGTGGAGCAGCAGACGTATGAGATGGTTATGGAGAGGGGAGCATGAGAGGAGTTTGAGTAGATAACTAGGTGTATGCAGTTCTGGAGGAAGGGGAGGCAGTGGAGGCTGCTTTGTGAATTGTGGATGCATGTTGACTTGGAAGTTGGAAGTTGCGGCGGCTGGAAGATAGTGTGCTATGTGATATGTTTGGTTCAAGTGGGATATTGGGCTGAATGTGGTGGTGGTCCATCTCTCTTCTCATCTCCTTTTTCTCTGATTTATGTGTGCTTTATGTGGCTGGGCTGTAATATTCTGGGAGATCTCCTCCCCCGTTTCTTTCATTCTTATTTTACAAATTTGGTTTGGTTGCATATAGCAAGTAATTGTGCGATTGAATAATTGGCTCGGATTCATTGGGATCATTATGAACAAGGCATTCGATCTTGACTCATGGAGCGAGCCATATTATACAGCTGAGCTTATTGGATGGAAAACTAAAAGAAGTAGAACCCATGGTTTTACTTTAAATAAATAAAAACAACAAGATTAGAAAACAGCATAATTGATTTCTGTTGTTTCTAAAGATCAAATATCTATATTTTGTTAGGCTTATTGGAGAGGATGTAACGCTTACTCCCTTTTGCATGTCCATTTGCCTGCAGGACCCATCAGCATTTGCCCCTCAAAATAATCCTCCTTGCCCTACACTCTTTGTTGCTAACCTTGGTCCAACTTGTTCTGAGCAAGAGCTAATAGATGTATTCTTAAGGTATTTCCAATATAACACTTCATGATGTGAGATAAATAAATAAACATCTTTTTTTACAAGTTTCTTCTCATGGTTAGTTGCGCGGGATTCATAAAGGTGAAGATGCAAAACAAGTTTGGAGCTCCAGTTGCATTTGTGGATTTCAAGGTATATCAAGTAAACTATTCTGCTGCTTATTATTAATTGTCTAGGTCTCTAGCTACTATGTTGGTCTATTGTGGAGAGATCTTCTCTGCCTTTTGAAATCTGTGGTAAATCTATAGATAGTAGATGCCCTTTTCACTTTTTGTTAAAAAGGAAAACATCGGGTAGAAGTCAAAACAAAGTAAACAACAAAATAAACACACTCTTGATTTCATCAGTGGTGAGATAACATGAAACTATGATGATACACTTATAGAGACGGACATATTTTGAAATGATTGGACTGTCTGTAAAATTGATTCTTTTCTGTAGGTTAAATCCAGTTGATATTCTTTTGTTTCATGTGTTTCAGATATCAAGAAATTGATTTCTTGAGAATTTTTACTAGTTAACCCTAATATTTGTGGCGTGACCACGTGAATATGTTGCGAACATTATTAACAAAGTCATATCTGTATGTTTTTTCTAAGTGTTTTTCGTATCCATAAATTCTATAGACCAGATAACCAACTACTGCATACACAGGCATCAGTAAAGATAGTCAGATTAGGTGACATGGAATAGTGGCTTAGAGGGTTTTAACATGCAATGGTCTATCACATTGAACTGACCCCAAACTCAGATATTTGTTTTGAAAGATACTATTGTTTATGTACTTGCATTTTCCTATAGAGTGAATGCTTAAGCATTTTCATTACTGATGATTTCGATATTGTTTGAATTTATTTTCAAAGTTAATCCCAAACTGGAGTTGCTGCCTGCAGGATACGGACAGTTCAACTGAAGCCATAAACCATCTCCAAGGAGTTATTTTGTATTCATCAACTGGCGAGGGCATGCGTTTAGAGTATCCTACATTTAGGAATTATTTAAATTTCCTGCTGTTATATCTCTTTGCAAATTCTTCTTGCAGGGTGCATTTGGAGCTTATAGCAGAAGCTAAATAAGATCTCTACTTCCTGACCATGCCTTTTAACTTATGATGTAGTTCCTTAACATCTATCAGATATGCCAAATCTCGGATGGGCCTGCGTAAGCGAGATAAACGCCCATAGATACAGCTGATAGACGAGGCTGCAGTTGTTTCTCATACAGCGCAACGGGCAGCGGAGCATGATGTTTCCTGACTGGTCATCCCAAGTGCTGTTTAGTCTGATGACACAATATTTTGTTCAGTGAAATGTCTTGCTCATGATGTTAGGTTATGGTGGATCGGTTGTCTTTCAGTTCCATAACATTTTGTAATTGGATTTGGTAACTTAAGCTGTACCTGTGTAGTTGTCTTACCTTCTGGTTATTTTCAACCCTATACCTTTCTAGGCTGTTCTTTAGCTACTGTTGAAGTCAGCATACCCATGTAATCATGTTCAAACTTCAAACAATCAAACTAGTTGTAACTTTTGAAAGATCAACTGGTTTGGTGCCAAATTAACTGTACTTGGTCGTGGATGACAACATGAAGTCCTGGTCCGGTTGAGTGTCATCACTGGGAAAGCTTAATGAGTGTACTATGGGTGGTGACTGTCCAATATTCAAGGACATCATTATGTGTTTGATACGGATGGTTTGGTTGTGTGGGTGATGTGTGCCCCATCCGACCGACGGCCGTAGAGACTCCTGCAGGCAGGTAATATGCTTCTTCTCACTGGAGTTTCAGGTATGCCAGGTCTGCGTTTCAGGTACATAATGAAAGGGTGTATCTACCTTTCAGGTACATTATCCAATGCTAGCTCATTTGCTAATCTGATTGCCTTAGACTATTAGATTAACCAATGAAATGCAGAGCTCAAATGACGCCTCTGCCTTTCAGGTGCACTGTCTTCTTTACACTAGTACATTATAGTATATAGCAGTTGTGACTGGGAAGCATAGCAGTTGCTCATATTGATTGATTTGTTCGGTATATGTGGGATTCTTTGGGTTCATATAACAACGTGAAACAGAAAGCGAACCCAAAAAACATGCAGTGGGGCTGCTTCTCTTATTCTTTACTGTAAACGCTGAAACGTCATCTTGGTGCATTTTGGCTATTTGCAGGATGACCTACCATCTGAATACAAAGTGCTATATCTAACAGTGATGGTTCTGCTCAGCTGTACTGTACCTTTCTTTCTTGAGATCGTGTCATAACTTGCAATTGCTCGAGAGATGCTATACCCTTTATCAACAGGGAAAGCTATGGGCACTGAAGTTTAGAACTCTTGATCAGTTTTAAATTGAAAGTAGTTCTGCGAGAACACGGTCGGTTGTCATTTATTTGTGCTTGCCTGCATACCAACCATCAACTTGAGTAAAATTCCTGAGATCATTAATTCATTAGTGGGGAGGGTAGAAATATAAATTCAGAATACCTCTATTTTGATGGATCGTAGTATTGATCTGTCTTCAATTCATGAGGGAGATGTGCCCCAGCTAGTACAGAGCTTCAATAAAGAGTTGAAATGTACAGTAGCTTTCTGAAGTCCAGCAGCAACTGCAACGTGCTGGTGATGTGCGAGTGCGACAGTGTGAGTAGTGGGAACAATGTGGTATACTAGTACATTCAATTATGGATTGCAGTGATCAGTCTCATTGTTGCTTCATTTTAGCATGTTGTTACTGCACTAACTCAACTGTTTCATGTAAAATTTATCACTGTAGAGAGGACTTGCAACTAACACTGAATTTTTTTGAGGGAAAACGAACACTGAATCACTGATCCGCCCCTGACAGCTCTGTTTTACTACTGCTTACTGGGTGTTTAGCATCTGTTGGAATCTGTTTGTACTTAGCTGTGAACTTGTAGACATTAGTTATATATACTTTTGTACTGTATTTAGTCTGTGAAAGTCTAGCATTCGTCAAATGGAAGCATCTGAGATGTTGGCCTTTTGCCTTCCAGGTGAGCTAGCTCAAACTTTAATCCATCCTCTGAAGCCTAACCTGCAGCAAATGGATGCCAAAAAGGAGCATTGATATGCAGAATACGAGGGCATGAACTATTCCATAGCTTTCAACAAGATTTCAGTAGCAATATCCAGGAGCAGATCTTCCAAAGAAGGTGAACCTTTGCTTTCGATGCCATTGCTTGCTTTTCATTCCATTATAGCTCCTGCAAATATCACCCATCTAACAATTTATTTTCTGGTAATCTAGTAGCATCAACATTACATTAGCATTTTTGTTCGCAGGCACCGCGTGGCAAACATTCTTGGGAAACCACCT
Organism: Oryza officinalis; assembly: GCA_008326285.1. Classification (NCBI taxonomy): domain Eukaryota; kingdom Viridiplantae; phylum Streptophyta; class Magnoliopsida; order Poales; family Poaceae; genus Oryza; species Oryza officinalis. Next base: position 45,235,177 of record BDMV01000006.1, on the reverse strand, counting down.
TAAAGTATGTTCGTCAATGTTAAGAGACCAAGACGCCATGCTTTCACCTTCAGACTTCAGATGTAATCAACACTTGCCAAGCTGCTGCTAATGATGCTTTGATAGTACAAAGATTCTGTCTGAATAATTTACAACAGGTACTGTATACTTAATACCAATGCCACAACATTCTAGGTTAGAGTAAACTAACAACAAAACAAATCTTTAGGTGCTTCCTGTCTGTTGCTCTCTCTTAAGCTTATCTTACAATTGTTTCATTCTAGATTGTTCAGATAAACTAATGTCAATGTTGCAAGAATCCATGCAAAGAAATAAGTGACCCCAAAAGAAAAACAAATCAAATGCTTCGTTTCATCAGGATGGCATGGCATCTGAGTGCATATTGGCATCTTGTGTTCTCTGCATGTTGCATTGCCCGAGGCAGAGTTTGTTGTTGTGAGTTGGGAACTCACTCTTCCATCACGTAAAACGAAATGACTCATTAGCATATGATTAATTAAATATTTATTAATTTTTTTAAAAAAGTGAATTAATATGATTTTTTAAAGCAACTTTCATATAAAAACTTTTTGCAAAAAACACACTGTTTAATAATTTGAAAAACGTGCGCGCGGAAAACGAAAGGGATGAGTTGGAAAATTAATGAAACTAACAAAGCCTTAAACTCTTATTAAAGGCGATGGATGCAGAGATGGATATAGATGGATGGCTTGGACATGTCAGGTCCGTGACTTAAATTCCAAGCGTATTCTGATAACATCTCCCCATCTTACAACATTTAAGGCACATGATTTGGAGATTTTTGTCAAACATTTTTGGCACCAAATCTGATAATAGCTCACAACTTTCTTGCTGACTTTAGGTGATATCATAAGCCTTTTTCTCTGATTGACTTGAGATATATAATTGTCATATTACGTCCATCTTTTTGGCTACTAATTTGTAGTAGATTCATCTTGAGCAGCAATGCAAATGCAACCACCCTAAGCCTGCCTAGCCCAGTGGTTAGCCGTTGGCCGGCCAATCTGAAGCTGATTTGTACAGCAAAAGAATGGGAGATGGTACGTTCCATGTCTAATGAGGTGAAGTGCTGCCTTGCTCGCTTCTTCAGATAATGACCTTGTTTAAGAGGCGATCTGACAGTGACTCGCGTAGGGAGGGCACTAAATAGCATGATGGTGCACTACCGCTCCTTCAGAAAATGACTTTGTTTAGATTCATGAATCATGAGGCCTTTTTTTTCTATCATTTCTATTTTCTTTTCCAATCTTATGTTTTTCTGTGACTAATTTCTTTTCTTTAGGGAAATTGGGAATCCATATCACTTTGCTGTGTTTTTTTCTATTCCCGTATTTCAAAAACTCCCGTTATTCAGAATGAATTCTACTTTCCGAAAAGAATTCTCTTGCAATCCTATGTTTGTCATGGGTTACAACCGAACATCTGTTTTGAAGTTTTCATGTGATTTCTTTTCTATATAAAAATTCGGAATCCACATCACTATTCCTGTATTATTTATGTGTTTCAACCAAAAATCTCTTTTGAGGTTTTCCTATGTTTTTCTCTTTTGAAGATTCAGAAAGATTTCTACTTTACGGAGAAGGTTTAAGATATGATTTTTAGACGGCAATTAATCTGCTGTTGCGTTCTGTAGCGATGATGTTGCACTGGTTTCCCCTTGATTGTTTGGCATTGATTAAGTTTAGCTGCTTGGTCGTGCGACTCATCACATTGTGCAACCGTGGCCCGAAAGGGCGACGGAAAGCGATGGATTGTCTTGGCTTCATCCACTTTTTCCCTTGAACTAACTATAGTACCAGCGATCTCCACAGTAATATCATACGACCAAACTGACTTGCCAATTATACAAACATTGGTTGACTTGGGGCTTGGAACCACGGTAAGATCGTTGAAATTAAAGATTAGCAAAAGCTAAACTAGAAACTGCAACAACTTTCCATCTTTTGATACACAAAAGAAATACTGAAACTCAACTTATCTGTAACGTTTACATGTTCAAATCCAAATAAATACTCCCATATGGTTTTTTTAACTACAACAATCTGAACTAGTTTTATTAGCAGGCAGGCAGCTTAGCTTAGGACCCATTTTTGTCCGATTAAGATGTAGATTTTACCTCAGTTTCATTAGCATGTTTTTCAAACGCTAGAACAACAGTGCGTGACAAAAAAAATTTATATAGAAGTTGATTTAAAATATCAAATAAATTTATTTTGTAATAAGTAAAACTTAATTAATTTTATGCTAATGACTTTTTTTCTAACTTTATTTTTTTTATTTTTAGTAGAATCGAACAACACCTCAGCCTGATTGATTGGAGATGAGTCTACAAATTTGCCAAACACAAGAGAAGAGAAGAGAACGTAGCAGTCTCACGTACGAAAACGAAGAGCGGCAGAGCGGCCACCGCAAATCCCGGCGGGATTAATTCTCCCTTTTACCTACCAACCCAACCCAACCCAACCCTTCTTCTTCCTCTCCTCCCACCTCCACCTCCACCTCTCCTCCTCCACCTCAACTAGGTGGCACTTCACCCATCCCTCCCCACCTCCACCTCCATATCTATCCACTTCTACTCATACTCTCACTAGGAGCTGTACAGTCCAATTTACTCGCTCTCCCTCCAACTACCATTGCCTTCTTGGCAAGCTCGGTTTCTTGCGGAGATGAAGGGGCTTAGTGGGCCGAAGCTGCTGGTGGTCCACCCGTCGTCGAACAAGCCGCTGGGTGGCGCCGGGTCGCCGGCGATGGCGGCTGTTGGTTCCCGCCGCCGGATGTGGGTGGTGCTGTTCTTGGCCGGGTTCGCCTGCGTGTCGCTCGGCACGATGCTGTGCGCCGCGCGGGACCACCCGCCGCCGCCCGTCGCCGGGAGGAGGCTGGCGGCGGCGGAGGCGGAGGCGACGCTCGCGGTGTCGGCGGGGGTCGGCGGGGGTGGGGGTGGGGGTGGGTTGCCGGGCTACGTGTTCGACGCGCTGGTGCAGTACGCGTCGGTGGGGGGGAACTCGACGGCGAGCATGCCTGGCGCCGACGTGCGCGCCATCGCGGCGGTGCTGAAGCGGCGGGCGCCGTGCAACCTCCTGGTGTTCGGGCTCGGCGGGGAGACGCCGCTGTGGCGGGCGCTCAACCACGGCGGCCGCACCGTGTTCCTCGACGAGAACCAGTACTACGTGTCCCACCTGGAGGGGCGGCACCCCGGTCTCGAGGCCTACGACGTTGTCTACACCACCACCGTCCGCGAGTTCCCCGACCTCCTCGACGCCGCCCGCGCCGCCCGCTCCGCCGAGTGCCGCCCCGTCCAGAACCTCCTCTACTCCGACTGCCGCCTCGCCATCAACGACCTCCCCAACCATCTCTACGACGTCGCCTGGGACATCATCCTCGTCGACGGCCCACGCGGGTAAAAAAAAACCTTATCCAAGATCTAATTCTTCTCCAAGCGACTCTCCTTAGCTCAAGCTCAATTGGATGTGGATGTGCGCGGCGCAGGTACACGGCGGCGTCGCCGGGGAGGATGTCGGCGATATTCACGGCGGGGGTGATGGCGCGGTCGAGGGCGGAGAAGGGGGCGGAGACGGACGTGCTGGTGCACGACTACGAGCGGGAGGTGGAAAGGGCGTGCTCGAGGGAGTTCCTCTGCGAGGAGAATCGCGTGGAGGAGACCAGCACGCGCTCGCTCGCCCACTTCGTCGTGCCCGGCGGCCGCGACCTCCGCCGGGAGGCCTTCTGCGGCGGCGGCGCCTCCACCGCCTCCCCGTAGATTTTTCTCTCTTTTTTTTACTTAGTTTTTTTTCCATCTTTCGATGGCTAATGATGATGTCGGTCGCCATGGCCCAACGTGACTGCGAGTGAGTGAACATAAGAACAAGAGAAAGCTGAAGCCTGTAAAAAAATCGGCGAGATGCGAAGCAGCACATAAAACTGTGTCCATGGCGTTCATCTTTGCTACTCTTCCGGTCTCTTTTGATCTTTTTCTTTTTCACGTCTCCTCGTACCAAAAACAAGAGCCACAAAAAAAACAAGCTCCAGCTCAAAACACAACGAGCCACAATAAAAAAAATGGTACACAAGAAATCATAACTCCAATTTATCCACATCTGCAACTAGTGATAGTGAAGGTGAGTGCGAGAGTGGCGATATGAATGGCGCTGCATGCAGCTGCTGCCATATTTGGTGAGGAGCTGGGCCGCTGGGGCCTCGCTGCCGTGCCGTCCATGGTGGCCATGACTGGCTGGCTGGATGGATGACGGGCCAGCCACAGTGCCACTCCAACTGACGCCTTGGGTTGGGTGGGAGCAGCGACACAGCATGGTGACACTGCCACGGCGGTCGGCGGTGGAGCCCTGCCGCCCCGTCGGCTGTTGCCTCGTCGCCTCTGCTGCTGCAGCGGTTGCAGCCTGACGCGACGCGCACGTTGCCGGCGCCGCTGCGGCTGCGGCGAGCGTACGTGACTACGGCTACGGCTCATCGGCTCGGTGGATGGGACTGCGTGGATTTGACCGGAGTACGACTGGTTTGTTTGGGACTTTGGATGCAACGAGCCAACGGCGATGGAGTGGTGTTAACTTGTTTGGCCCGTGTGATTAATAACCTTCATAATCCATAACTGAGTTCGAATTGGTTGTCGTGTTATGTACAGAGAAAACTGCCAGGTGAGTAGGACTGTAGGAGTAACAAAGTTAGGCAGAAAGGCAGAAAGAAAGCTGTGTTGCATGTCTGAAATTTTAGGCTTCAAAACAAGAAAGCATTTATTATGCTGTGTGATGTGTTGGCATGGGATGCTACCTGCCAATGTCATTTACCCATGTCCTCAATACGTACTCCTCCGGTGCAACTTCCACATGTACTACCGTACCGCTCGATGGCATATTGGCATCCATAGCGCCAATGATACGGTACAAGGTATGCGCACTGTTTTGATGGCTTCACACCCTGCTTTATTTTTTGTTCTGTACTCCCTAGAACCGTACAAAAGCCTATTGGATGCATGATCTCATAAATTGCACGGCACTACCTCATGCTGATATCACATTCATACTTTGTGTGTACAGAATTATGTTTAACTACTACGAACATCATACACAATAGCGATTTCAACCTGCACGCCGCCGCAGGTGTTAGTCCGCTTCTGAGAATACCACGTGAATTACGAAATGCAAGTTATGCAAAGGTGGTGAGGATCAAGAAGAATACCCATTGATTGAAACAGTCAACATGTAAAGTTACAAAAGCTAGTAGGCAAATCATCACAAAAATATTTGCCATGTTTTCACGAATCTGACAAGCGCAATTGGAAATACATCGAGCAGGGCATGCATGTAGCGTCACAAAAAATACTTCGATAAAGAGCAGACTGCAAAGAACCTACTGCTAAACTTGAACCACACGAGCGACATAGCTAACAACGTGGCATAGATTGATTAGCGCCTCCTCATGCCCCTTCCACCACGGCCCCGCATTGCTCCTCCGCCACGGCCAGCCATCGCGCTAGCAGCCGCATCACCTTGCGCACTTTCAGACTACAGCAAAAGAAGACAACACGGTTAGCCGAAGTGATGCCTATTGTAGCAGCGTTATGCATACAGCAACTTTCAGCAAATTGTGAGGATGAAAATGAATGACTGGCTGAAACATCTTTTTCACTGTGGCATCACAAAAGGTGCATAATAGCACAAATTAAGCTTATGAACTGCAGAGATTCAGTATTTGAATTTGTCATTAGCCTACAGAGCATACGACAGTAACTATTGGCTAAAACCATATGTACAAACAGTGACTTCTGATTGACTTAGACGTCTAAAACGATGTTACTAAAGTATTACTGAAAAACTAGAAGAATGACAGTGCTCTCCAACCCCCAGCACAAAAGGATGGCATGGCTATCTTTTTCTACTGTTCAGATTACATGCGGAAACAAGATCATGTTCCCAGAACAAGCATACAGTGTAACACAATTGGCAAAGGAAAAAGCGACAATACTGGTCAACGGAGAATTTAGATGCATTTAGGTAGAAGCAAAAGGATGGTCAGGTTTTATTACGGCAGATAAGAAGAATGGATAGTACTTTCTTTACCTTGGGATTTTTAACTGTCTCATCCACACTGAGAATAAGGCAAGCAGCTTCAGTTGCAGCATTTATAGCATTGATCTGGAAATATTTATTTTACACCATCAACATAATTAGGGATATGAAAAAAGTCCGTGAAAGTCCGTGAAAAGGAGAAGCACCATTACCTTCACAACAGCAGGTTCCCAGACAAAGTTAGCAAAGGAATCAGCAACTCCACCAGTGTTGATGTCCACACCATAATTAGCACCTTCACCTGTTAACAGTGAACCAAGAAAAAAAGAAAAGTTCACCATATGAGTTAATATAATATTACAGTTCCACATTGGCTTGAATGAATTGAAAATTTTCAACAGAACCTAACTATTGAACCTAAGATTTAACTAACCAGATGCATGTTTCTGTCGGAGCTTATTGAGCACATCAGTTGCATCAAATCCAGCATTGTCACAAAGTTGTCTTGGAATAACCTGCGGAGAGTTCATTTCAACTGAGCAAAAGCTTTGATCTCTAAGATTTGAAACGTGAGCAAAACTAACATAATCTTAGTGCCATTTTAGTGCTAGTCAAAAATTGCAGTGCTTGATCAACATAACATCAAAAGACATATAATAGAACTTCTAATTGAAACCAACAGCAGCTCACCAAAAGGACTGGCTGAAAGCCTGAAACTATTCGTTAATGTTTGTTTTAATGCTACAAACGACTTGAGATTCTGCTCAGCCGATCAATCAGGGCTGAAAACTGAACCTAATCTTTAATCCAACACTCTCCAAAAGAAGGGGACACATTCTATAGTGACCTCAGGATCTGGTTAGAAATGCCAACTACCCCAACAGTATCATAACGACATGAGATAAGTGAAATTTAGTTATAGTTACAGCATGGAAGGCATTATTCATAATTAGTTAATTACATTCCCCAACAAACATACTACAGAAAAAAAGCTCAACTATGCACTTCTGATTGCACGCAAGTTACAACAAAGCCTGAAGGAACCAGCAATCGAAAAAAGATGAGATTAAACAAAGCAATCCATACTATCAATAGCAATGGAGAAAAGTGAAGCCAAAGGCTGTACCTCAAGAGCTTTAGCAAATGAGTTTACAAAAAATTGAGACTTCCCAGCTATGGTACGTGCATGCTGTCTGAGGTACTTGCTTATTTCCATCTAATAACAAAAGAAACATAGATTAGTGCATCATTAAATGTGGAAAATCACATTTTTTAGCTTAAGTTGGTGATGAATACATCAATAGCACCACCACCAGGTACAACTGTTGAGTTCTTAAGAGCTCTTCTAACAATCATGATGGCATCGTGGAGGCTCCTTTCTGCTTCCTCGATGAACTGATAATACCAACAGCAGCATTAGTATATTACTATTAGTCTCCAAACTTAGCAAATTATATATATAGAGGACCTGATCTGCACCACCACGAAGGACTATGGTTGCTGTTTGACCAGAAGGACAACCGCTGAATATATTGAACCGTTCGTTGCCCACTTGCCTTTCCTCAAAAACTTCACAAGAACCAAGTACCTTTTCAACAGAAAGGACCATCATGAATCAAGTGAGCCCATTTGTTGCCAAAATAGCTACTCAATGCCAACATGTGTACTTATGGCTCAATTTAGTATCAATCTATAGACCAAAAACATGAAAAGAAACAGAATTACCTCATCAATGACATTATTCACTGATGTCTGAACAGTGCCACCTGTTGCTGCTGCAACACGTTGTAAATCCTCTTCTGCAACACGACCAGCACAGAAAATGTCCCGGTCTGCAAAATACTGGATAAAAGAAATTTGTTGAGCTTAGCGCAAAGTACTCACAAAAACTAATTTAGAGAACAAAACAAACTGCAACAAGGATGTATACCTGTGTTGCAAGATCACCAATTGCCAACCGAGAAAGGACAATTTTTGCCCCACTCTTTACACATTTATCCAACTTGTCATAAATGATATTCCATTCAGCATCAACGATTGATTGGTATTGTAGAGGGTCAGACAATCTAGATAAATAAGACTACAGTGAGAAAAGGGACGAACAAAGAATGCATGCAAATATGATTATATATCGTAGTCACAATAATAGTGCTTGGTTGTGCTAGCATACCTGATCTCTGCATTTTCTTTCTCAGATTTCAATTCTAGTTCAATGTTCAGCAAAAGAATCTTTGGACTCAAGAACTTCTTTGGTTGTTGCTCAAATCCAGCATATGAAAATGTCTTCTTGAAGGCAACACCATTAACAAGGAAGGAATCTCTCATGGTACCCCCAGGAACCTAACATAAGTTCAAAATTCAGACATCATAATTCATAATGAAAGTTCAAACTGGTTTTCAATCAGTACAAATGTACAATAGTCATCATGCACACGATGATCGAACACAGAGTTGCAAGTTACCAATATCTTGAGAAATTACCTTTTTTATTCCAAGAAGATTAAGTCTGTCATCGTTGCTAATGGCAAGAACAGCATCCACAACCATAGATGCAAAGAATTCTTTCTCGCCACCTATTAACTTTGATGATAGCGTCGTTGCAGCACACTTGTCTAGCAATGCCTTCTTTTCCTCAAGGCTTTTCCCTTCAATGCTAGTTGCCAAGTCTTTGACCTTTTCAATTGCCTGATGATTATTTCATGTGAGTTAGAAAGGAATGGAGTAAGTGACAGGATGTATAGAAAGGACAAGAAGGCAAGCATCCTAACCAAATGGCCAGCAGTCCTATAACTGCGAATTAGACTATGCGGATGTACTCCGTCCTCAATGTAGGGTTTTGCTTCTTTCAGGAACTCAGCAGCAAGAAGCACCACCGTGGTAGTTCCATCACCAACCTGAAGGAAACAAGAGACGTAAGATACAGCTTACTTTCATGAGTATGTTACAGGCGGCAAGTATGGAATTAAAACTGATGGTAGATGATAAAACAAACCTAAATTGATAATCACTATGAATACACAAACATCAGCCTAAACACTAATTATGCCTTGCAGCAGCTTATGAAAGAACATCGTCTTGGTCCAATGCAGCACAAGCAAATCATAAGCATTCTATGAATCATGACCTAATTATTGGAACAGTCCTTTTCACGCAGGTCAGGTCACTGTATGAAACGAGATGCCATTTTACAAGAAATTTGAACGGAAGATATGTGTTTGATCTAAAAACACTGAGGCCATCCAAACACTTTTTTTCATGAATTCAAACATCACATATCAGTAAACCACGTGTAACAGACTAACAGGGGCAAAGCAATGTGATCCGGAAGGAACAATCAGCACATCCACGGATCACCAGATTACTCCATTTCACGCGTTTAAGTACTTAGCATATCTCACACACACAGAAAAAAAAACAGATCATCGATTCAGATCTCTACCCTATGCATCTTGTGGCACGGCATATCCAGTGAAGCACTGTTCCGAATCGCGCAAAATAATCTTATGTAGTAGGACAGATGCACGCTCCAGCGAGGTGCTACTGCGAAGCGGGGGAAGGGAGGCTCGCTAGGGTTTTACCTCGGAGTCCTGGGACTTGGCAATGTCGACGAGGATCTTGGCGGCGGGGTGGATGATGTCGAGGAGGCGCATGATGGTGGCGCCGTCGTTGGAGATGGTGGTGCCGCCCTTGTCGTCGTGGATGAGCTTGTCCATGCCGCGGGGACCCAGCGTGGTGCGCACCGTGTCCGACACCGCCGTGCACGCGTTGATGTTGCTCACCACCTGCGCGCGCCCCTGCGACGTGTCCGTCCCCTCCTTGAGCAGGATGATCTGCGGTTGCTGCAAAATCCCCCCACAAAACCCCCCATCCACAAATCACGCGAGTCAGTGGTTCCGACCTCGCGGGAGAGCAGAGATCGCGTCAATGGAGACCGAGATAGTGGTGCTTACCATCATGGACGCCATGGTGGGGAGCTCGCGGTTTCGGCGGGGTTTGGGGGTGGGGAGATGGAGATCTGAAGTGGTGGTGGCGGCGGCGACGGCGGAGGAGGAGAGCAGCGAGGGTTTTTCTCGATCGCTCTCTGTTTGGAGGGCGGCGGCGGCGCGAGGAAGCCGAGAGTTCTAGGAGGCCCGGGTGCCGAATGACCTTGCCCTTGGAATGTTGCTTGCATCCTAGCCGTCCATCCTTGGAAGGCTGCAAAGTAGTAGCAGCTTGGACAGTTTTCTACAAAACCCCTTGATAGGCTCGGTTATTTTCTGTTCACCTTAGGGATAAGAACTTGGGTACTTTGTGCTTGTTGCCTTGTTTGGTTTTTGACCCTACAATATAGTGCCAAATATTGAGTACCAATATTTTGGTAGGGTAGAATAGTTTCAATGGTATTGATTTGGTAAAAAATAGTAGCAATCCAAATATATAGTATACCATCCAAAGTTACCAAATATTTAGTAGGGCAAGTTTTGGCGTCAAACCAAAACAACATTTTGATTCAAATTTGGTTCACCACTAATAGTAAGAAACATTCTATTTTCATCAAAATGAACCAGGATCTAGAGTAAATACACTTCAGTTATTTATTCTGTTTACATGTGGGAGTTCTTCTTATATTGGAGATAAAATACAGTCTATACTATAGTTATATGTACACGTCTTTGTACTCCTTCTGTTTTCAAATTGTTTGTCTTTAGTTTTGTCATAAGTAAATTATTTCAATCTTTGACCATCAGCTTCTGTAGATTTATATAGTTTAACATCACAAGTTTTATGTTTTTTATTTTCACCATGAGAGATACTTTCAAAATATATAATTTACATGTTTTTGAACTATACAGATGCTTCAAAACCGATCGCCAAAGATTAAAAAAATGTTTGCCTTGGGAAAAAGTTAAAATGACAAGTAATTTGAAATAGACTGAGTATATCCATGTTGTCTTCCAACTATGACTTTGACTACTAATTCATGATGCCAAATATTTTACACCTTTGCTACTGATTGGTTGACCGTATTTTTTCTCAAATTGCAGTCACTGGCTCCCTGGTGGCCACGCCGAATCACCTTTAAACTCTAGCCACTAGAGAGGACTCATCGGTAGTGGTGCGATGACAATGACTCAAATTCCTACAAGTTTCACTAGATTAGTTTTTGGGATTGGTGGTTATGGGAGTATGTACGAGGATAGTGAGGGTGGTTTATCCGAAAAGCCTGGGTGATAGGGGACTAGCGATGGGCGATGAAGACAAGATGGCAACAAGTTGGTGATGGCATCACCGAAGCCACAAGGGTGAAGGAGGGTTATGCACTAGGAGTTGGTAGTGAATGCGATGGAGAGCATATAGTTAGAAGGCATGGGCAATGGTAGCAATTTTTGCGAGGCGAGCCATTAGACATGGAGGTGGAGAGATAGAATGTTCAGAGTAGATAAAAGTTGAGCGACAATAGGTGATGGCAGGAACGGACCCATGTCTTAGGCCACCCAAGCCATGGCCCGAGGCCTAAAAAACGAAGCCCACTAGATCCAGCAAACTTTCATCATATAATGGTGATATTGGGCCAAACATGCCATTGTTGTCCCGAGCCTCCATGAAAATCTAGGTCTGCCTCTAGGGTGACGACTACATGAAGAAAAAGGAAGAGAAAAAGGAGGTAGCGGTTAGTTGGCCTTGCTAGTGCTACAAAGACTTTAGTGAGATGGATGGTGGCGGTTTGTGGTAAGTCAGCAAGGAGAGGAGAGCAATGATGGCTAGCTACGCTCGCGATTCGCTACTCACAACTTATGCATGGTGACACAGGGGAACGGGATAAAGAGGACGGGGTATGTTTATCAATTGACAGACGAATAACCATCCTCGGTATTATATCGAATACATTAAAAAATATAAACGATACAATTATTAAAAAAATATCAACGTTTCTTAAAATACATTTTAAACAATGTTGCGTCTGCTCTTATTCATTTGAATTTTAAAATAATTATTATAAACTTAATTTCATTCACCATATATCATATAGAACTGGTTTTAAAAGTTTGACCAAATGATTTAGTCAGATCTGTCCCATAATCTATACCATATTAAAAAGACAACAAGCGTGGTGTCCGTTCCCACCGCAAGCCGCCGCACCAAAAAACGCCTCTCTCTCTCTCATCGCAAAAGTCGTCTCTCTATCTCTCCTCTCCGTCTCTCTCTCCCGCCCACCCCAAGCCACACTGCCGCCCCAATATGCCGTCACGCCGGCCCTCCCCCGTCGCTGCTGCCGGGCGCCCAATCCATTCTCTTGTCTTCTCCCCTCTCCATCTCTCTCGCGCAAGCCGCCGCCACCGCCCCTCTCCGCCTCCCCTCAGCCATCGCCACCTCGCCTCCACTGCCGCCCCTCTCCCCTCTCCACTGTCGCCCCTCTCCCGTTTCTCGCCTTCTTCCCTCTCTGTTGCTCTCTCTCTCTCTCCTTGCCCTTCTCCCCTCTCTGTCTCTCTCGCGCAAGCCGCCGCCGTGCCACCCAAAGCCGCCGCCGTCGCCCCTTTCCCGCGAAGAGGCAAAGCCGCCCCAAGGCGTCGTCGCCGCCGCCCCAAGCCGCCGGTTCTCTCTCTCCGAATCCGCCCCTCCCGTCACTGCTGCCGGCGGATCTGCGTGCGTGGGGGCGGAGAAACGGCGGGGTTTGTGGGGGGGGGGGGGGGGGCACCGGATCCGCCCCTCCCGCCATTGCCGGCGACGAATCCGTGCGCGTGGGGGGCGGAGAGGCTGCGGGATCCGCGCGGGAGGGGGAGGTGATGCCGGACCTCGCGGTTGCATGCTGTCGCCCGAGCTCGCCGCCGCTCTCGTCCTCGCCTGCCGCGTCGTCGCTAGGACTGGGGAGAGGAGCGGGAGAGGGAGTGGGAGGAGTGGAGAGAGAGGATGAGGGTAAAGGAGGAATTTTTTTAGAAATAATATTATTTTAATAAAAAATTGCAAAAACATTTTTTTATAATAATTAGCATTCAATGATTATTTAACATCTTTTTACTCAATATGATTTGAGGTTGATATTCTTTTTTTCCTGTGCAAAGCCCGGGCACTCAACTAGTAAGTGAGAAAATACTACTACTCCACTAGGACCAATTGTATGAATTGCTACGATATTTTCCCCTCACAATTCCAAAAGATAATCCACGTATATACGAACCCGTCCAATCCACGCTCGCCGCGCTCGGCAATCGCGTCGTGTGACGAGTTCGGAGTTCGGTTAATGTCAACGACGAGTTGGGCCGCCACGCAGCAGCGAGCAGCGTAGCGTGGATTCGAGCCAAACCCCTCTCGCTCCAGTGGCGTAACGAGATTCCTCCTCCCCTCCTCCGAGTAAAAGAAAGCCCCCTTTGCTTTGCTGTTACCGCACAGTGAGGCCACGTCGTAGGGTTTTTGCTTTGCTTCTCCCGGCTGCAAAGCGGAGCAGCGGCGCAGCCCAGGGAGGCCAGGGAGGGGAGAGCCCATCAGCCATGGAGATCGGGCAGCATCCGGCGAGCGGCCACTCCAAGGAACACCAGAAGACCTACCAGGAGTGGTTCGCCTTCGCGGACTCAGGTCCGATCCCAATCCCTGGCTGCTCCGCCCCCTTTGATCCCTGTTCTCCTTTCGCTGTTTGGTATCTGATTGAATATTGATGGTTTGTTCGTGATTCGTTCGGTTAATCGGCGGCGCGCGCAGATGGCGACGGACGCATCACGGGCCCCGACGCCATCAAGTTCTTCGCTATGTCCAAGCTCCCCCGCGCCGACCTCAAGCAGGTGTCAAGTCTACTCTTTCCCCAATCCTCTTGTTGCGTTACTGTAGAGTTATTATTTGATCTTGGATGTGTTGAATGTGTGAAACCCGTGTTACCCCTCAAGGTCTGGGCCATCGCGGACTCCAAGCGGCAGGGGTACCTAGGTTTCAGCGAATTTGTCACGGCAATGCAGGTTTTCCTCCCCTTTTAATTTCTTAGTTATACTCTGTACTGCCATCAGAAGTGAAGTGTCTGGCTTTATTAATTAGTGAGGGTTTGTTGCAATTGATAGCTTGTCTCTTTGGCGCAAGCGGGGGATGAGATCACTCAAGACAGCCTTAAGCGCGATGGTTACTACTAGCCTCCAAGCTAACTTCTTTCATAAGTTTCTATTTACTACTACTAATTATAGTTTACACCGATTTCTGACAGACTTGGGCAGCCTGAATCCTCCAACGATGGATGGTTTGGATGCTCTACTTGCGGTAAGTCTACTATGCCTCAGTAAGATTTATTAAGTTGTGCTGCACAACAGAACCGGATAATAGTGTGATGAATAATTGCTTTACAGAAATCAAAGCATCATGCTAAGAGAGTTGATCCAGATATTGATGGTAAGGAATGCACCCTTCAATAGGAACTCATGCTGGGAAAATTAGCTATGGCCTACAACAAACAATTTATATTTGTGCTATCATGCAGGATTTCCTCAGGCTCAATCTCCTGCAACAAGCCAATGGTTCAGCTCAAAGTCATCAAAGAAGGTAACGTTCATGCTCAATTTAAACTTTTATTCTTTCCTTTTGTGTGCTGAAGAACAGTACACCTACATGAACCGTAAAATTCTTACAAAAATTTAGTGAGTTCAATTTGCATTACATTCATATCTAATATTGTTTTGCTATTTCAAAAAGGAAGGTAAGGCAATTAAGGAGTTTGTTGCCAAGTTGAGTGGTGAAGGCATTAAGTTAACCTTTGACATGCAATTTATTGAACTACAAAGCAACAGTACAGAACCCCTTGATTCCATGTCTTACGATGAAGTTGCCTTGTCTAAAGATTTACCATTTCTTTGGCAGGACCGTGTCCTCTAAAATTTTATCTTTAATAATGTTCACAAAGAAGCAATGATTAAGGGCTTTGCCCTATGCAAACCATTGATGCCAGATGATAATCTGATAAATAATTTCCTCTCTTTAATGAGACACGTATCATTTATGCTGACTGTTTGTGGTGTTCTATATATGCAGATACCCCTGAATGCTGTTACTTCTGTCATTGATGGGTTAAAAAAACTATACATCGAAAAATTAAAGCCTTTGGAAGTTACATACAAATTCAATGATTTTGTATCTCCATTACTGGTACATACTTATATATTCTCACTATCTGGTTTCTTTATTAGTTATAAACAGCTACTTTCTTTTGTTTTTCTGTTCCTTATTATTTTCCCTTCTTGTGGTACGGTTTCTGAGTAAATTACATGAATAACAGTATCAATGCTACCCTTTTTGCAGACAAACAGTGATTTTGATGCAAAACCAATGGTTATGCTTTTAGGTCAATATTCTACAGGGAAAACAACTTTTATAAAGCATCTACTAAGAACAAGCTATCCAGGTTTTATATTTAGTATTTGCTATGTTTATTTTCTGTAGCTTCCCTGGTTAAGGTAGATAGCATGTTGAGTGACAGTTGATTGTATCCACTTGCAGGTGCCCATATTGGACCAGAGCCAACAACTGACAGATTTGTCGTTGTCATGGTAAACTTTAGCATACTCAATACCTGCAGATATGATATGTAAAGGAAGTTTGCTACAAACAACTATTGGAAAAACTATCTTGCACTTTTAAAATGAATAAGCCATAATTCCAATTTCTATATTTCAATGCTGAGCAAATGGTTTCACATGTTTAAGTTTGAGCTGGTCCAAAGTGGTTGAATATTTTTCAGTCTTTTACTCTCTTTTTTTTAAAAAAATTCTACGGCTAATAATAATTAGAACAAGTAGCTTGATGCCTTGCCTTCTATTATTTCAATAATGGTATTTTCATGTCGGATGCATGGATTTTGCCATTGATTGACCCTTAGTTAATGTCTTAATGTAACTTCTAAAAAGTGCCAGCTATCTATTTTATGGAATATTAGCATGGTGATCACTGTTCACTTGTTCAGGCACCATCTTGTCAAAGTTATCTCTTTATTGGTTAGCTATATAAGTATTTGTTAAATTTCTTTCGCGGTTACTATTTTTAGTGTTTGTTGGCTAGTACACAGTAACTCAAGAAGCATAACACACCCATAACTAATTAGCATAAAATTTATCTTAGTTTTTGTGCAGGTTCATTTTTTAGTTGTAATGGATTGCTTTGAGTGAATACAATGTAAACCATTTGAATTTCCACTTGGCTAGCTAGTGTATTGATGAGCCTTCTATCTGTACTTTTCTGTTACTAATTACTCTAGTTAACTTTCTTCTTCCTATACTAGTCAGGACCTGATGAAAGGACTATTCCTGGGAATACCATAGCTGTTCAAGCAGACATGCCTTTCAGTGGTCTTACAACATTTGGAACTGCTTTTTTATCCAAGTTTGAATGCTCTCAGATGCCACATCCAGTAAGATTTAATTTTGATGCATCATGCATGTAGAGGGGCATGTGGTAATCTAGAGACTAATACCTAACTTGTATGTTGATGAAGCTACTAGAGCATATCACCTTTGTTGACACACCTGGTGTTCTTTCTGGCGAGAAGCAACGGACGCAACGTAGCTATGATTTCACTGGTGTCACATCATGGTTTGCAGCCAAGTGTGATCTTATTCTTCTTCTGTTTGATCCTCATAAGCTTGATATCAGTGATGAGTTCAAACGTGTTATTGGATCTTTACGCGGACATGATGACAAAATACGTGTAGTGCTAAACAAGGCAGACCAAGTTGACACCCAGCAGGTAGAATATTTCATAACCATCTCTTTTCATGACACTTGTTTCTGCACATTGCGTTGTTTTGATGTAGATCTGTTTTCCTCGTTGGCATGCAGCTTATGAGAGTTTATGGTGCATTAATGTGGTCTCTTGGGAAAGTTTTGAATACCCCTGAGGTTGCACGTGTTTATATTGGGTAATTTCTAATGCCCTTGTCTTCACTGTTTCATTTCTTTGTTATTTTTGCCCAGACTACTTTACGCATTACAATTTACAATATCATAAAACCATAGGTTGGAACATTACTACAAGTACTGTAGATGAATTTGATTTACCTTACGTAGCAAAGAAATTATTCGCCGCAGTATTAGTGGACTCTCAAATAATAACGTAGTCTGGATCTGGTGCTTGTGCTGACCTTTGAGGCCTCCTTGGCATATTAAAACGTTAAACTTATTTCCTAATTGACTCACAGATCATTCAATGACAAACCAGTAAATGAATCAGCGGTTGGTCCAATTGGAAAGGAACTATTTGAGAGAGAGCAAGACGATCTCCTTTCTGATCTAAAAGATATACCAAAGAAAGCTTGTGACCGTCGAGTAAGTTTTTACAATACTTCTTTATTGTTTAGGTTCTTGAGTCCTGGACTTTCACAAATTAATCCCACAATTCCTTATTTGCAGATCAATGAGTTTGTTAAACGTGCCAGAGCAGCCAAGATTCATGCCCATATAATTGGTCATCTGAAGAAGGAGATGCCTGCAATGATGGGCAAGGCCAAAGCTCAGCAGCGACTTATAGACAATTTGGAGAATGAGTTTGCAAAGGTATCTTGGCACTGTAAGCCTGTAATTTCTAGTCAAACTGGGGCCTTTGTATGTCTGGTAGACTTTATAAATGATAGTGAATACCCACCCTTGGTTCTTTTAGAATGCAGGGTAGGTTCTCCACCTATCTTGGCCTCGTGCCATGATACTTGCCTAACCAGTTTGGGCCCAATTTACTATCTGTGCGACCTTGTTTGCTAGCTTTTACACGTTTAATAGTAGTGGCAGCAATAGCTGATTCTGGTTTGTTCACAAATTGAATTATGAAGTATTCATGCAGTTCACCTGCATGGTTCATTTCAGCTATGTAATTCCATGCTTGACTACTAACTGCGGTCTGGTGGAGCAGGTCCAAAGGGAACAGCATCTTCCAGCAGGAGATTTCCCTTACGTGGAGCATTTCAGAGATGTTCTGGGTGGGTATAGCATCGACAAGTTTGAGAAAATCAAGCCCAAGATGGTACAGGCGGTGGATGATATGCTTGGATACGACATTCCAGAACTCCTCAAGAACTTCAGGAACCCATATGAGTGAATGAACATCTTCTTTAAATTATGACCATGATTTTCAACTTCTCATCATGATGTGAGACTAGCCATAATCGGAGGGATGCTGCCTTCTGCATTCCATAGTTTTGCAACTGTCAGGAAACTGGGATTGTTGAGAGGTTTAGGTCTTGTAACTCTTGTAGGGCGTTTATTGTGGCATACTCTACCTTGTTGTATAACTGCATGCTTAAGAATCTGAGAGCCATTGCTCAATTCTTTTCAACGAATATGTGACCTGCTGGAAGGCAATGTAAAACGAGAAGCGTGAACTCTGTCCGAAAGAATATGACGCACATTGTCTTTTGTTTTTTTTTTTTTAAGAATGAGTGCATATTCGTTGTGGGGAACAGCCTGATGATGGGCCCTGGGAATTAACCCTCGAGCAACGTTGGACCATTCTGACATCGCGTTTCCTGATTAGCACGCTGTTTCGTTTCATTTGGACATTGAATTGAATGTTTGCACTGTTATTAATTGCAGACAGTACACCAAACGACCAAATCTATCTGCAAACAATTAACCAAAGGGCAACCACCTGGAGAATTTACAGATGAATCACAGTGTACTTCTGTAAATTGCGGTTCCTTTTGGTAATCGAGTTAAACAAAACGTCACCGTAGAGAGAACCTTTTCCTAACAAAACAAAGCTTGGGGATGAACCTAGTTTTATTTATGACTTTATCTGTAGCATCTTAATTAATTTTTATTCAGGAATGCAGTTCAGAGACAGCTTAACACAAAAAAATTCCTAAACCTGAGGCTTGTACTGAAACGAAGTCATAAGCAAGGTGTCCTCCAGACTCCCGGACCGACACTAGCCTTGGAAGTCAAACGCAGCTGGCACGAACAAACGGAGCCTCCCTGACGCCGGTAACCGCACCAATCATTGTTAAACAAAACAAAACGTGAAAAACAAACAAAAAGAAACTAAAAACCGCTAAAAAGACGCAAAAGAGAGAGAGAAAAAAATGAACAGAGGAAAAGACAACGACGCGGACTCGCTGACGACCCGCGGCCCGGTCCAACCCAACCCCCCCACCACCTCGCGCCTACTCACCGCGCCGACCCCGTCCACTCCGCCGAATTCCCCCAAACCCAACGCGACCTCACCTCACCCGCACGACGGCACGACGCGACGCGTTGCCCGAGCTGACGGCTTGACGACGCCTCCGTCCCCGTCCGGCACCAACCCACCCCAACCCAACGCTCCCCTTTCCACTGACCAATTGATAGCCCAACCTCACCTCCTCTCCTCCTCCCCCCCCTCCTCGTCTCCGCACCAGCAGTTTCGTGCACCGCACTTCACCCACCTACCTTCCCCACCTCCCCATCAAAAACTAGTAGTATCCACCCATCCACGCACGCGAGCGAGCGCGATCGATTCGAGTCGACCCGGGCGGTGCGCGTCGGCGGCGGCGGAGGAGGTGGGGGAGTAGATCCGGCGGGCGGCAGCGATGATGAAGTCGCTGCTACCGCAGAGCCAGCTGCGGCGGTCGGTGGCGGCGGCTTCGGCGGCGCGGTCTTCGGGAGGAGGCGCGGCGTCGGGCGGCGCCGATGGGGCTGGCTCCGACGGCGGNGTGGGCGGGCGTGCCCCCGCCACGTCCACGTTCTGGTTCCTGCTCCACGCGCTCTGCTGCCTCGTCTCGCTCTTCCTCGGGTTCCGCTTCTCCAGGCTTCTCTTCTTCCTGCTCTTCTCCACCACCGCGCTCTACTCCTCCACCTCGTCATCCTCCTCCTCCGCCGTGCTCCGCGCCACCACCACGACGACCACCACCACCACAACCACCACGACCACTACCAACACCTTCACCCTCTCCTTCCAAGCCAACTCCAACCCTCCCCCATCTAACCCCTCCAACCACACCGCCCTCGACGCGGCGGCGGCCGGGCACACGCAGAGCCACGTGGTGGTAGGGCGGCACGGGATACGGATCCGGCCATGGCCGCACCCTGACCCCGTGGAGGTGATGCGGGCGCACCGGATCATGGAGCGCGTGCAGGAGGAGCAACGCAGGTGGTACGGCGTCAAGGAGCCGCGCCATGTCCTGGTCGTGACGCCGACCTACTCCCGCGCGTTCCAGGCGCTCCACCTCACCGGCCTCCTCCACTCCCTCCGCAACGTGCCCTACCCGCTTACCTGGATCGTGGTCGAGGCAGGCGGCACCACCAACGCCACCGCGTCCCTCCTTGCACGCTCCGGCATTACCATCGTTCACATCCCCTTCCCTGACCGCATGCCCCACGACTGGGCTGACCGTCACGCAACCGAGAATCGTATGCGCCTCCACGCACTGCGGTATGTGTGCTTTACTTCCGTAGCTAGTAATTCTCTTTGTTAAATCCCGTAAAGCAGATAGTAGAAAGAAAAGTGGCTCACAAAGGATATTTGCTTGTGTAGGGTGATCCGGGAAAGGAAGATGGATGGTGTGATTGTGTTTGCGGATGACAGCAATGTTCATAGCTTGGAGCTGTTTGATGAGGTGCAGAAGGTCCAGTGGATGGGTGCGGTGTCTGTGGGTATACTCGCACATACTGGAACAGCAGACCAGCCACGACTTAGTGAAGAGGACAAGCAGAATATGCCTCTTCCAGTTCAAGGCCCTGCCTGCAACTCTTCTGGGCACCTAGCTGGGTGGCACACATTTAACTCATTGCCTTTTGCTGGGAAGACTGCCACTCTTGTTGGAGAGGCAGCACCGGTCCTACCGAGGGGTTTGGAATGGGCTGGCTTTGTATTGAACTCTAGGATGCTTTGGAAAGAGGCGGAGGGAAAACCTGATTGGGTGAAGGATCTGGATGCTGTGGGTGAGAATGGCGAGGAAATTGAGAACCCCCTTATTTTGTTGAATGATGCATCATCCGTTGAGCCATTGGGGAACTGTGGGAAGAAGATCCTCTTGTGGTGGCTCCGTGTTGAAGCGCGAGCTGACAGCAAATTTCCTCAGGGGTGAGATTTATTTTGGAGTTTTTCATTACATTTTTCACTGGTTACTTTAAACTCGCCATTATGTTGATGCAAAATATTGAAATGCTCTATGCACCTTTGTTCAATACTTCAAACAACTTGTGTATCCACAATCTAAGTCATAGAGACTAGAGAACCCCTTCCATAAGTTAGTTAGGCCGACCAGAATTTCTAGTTAGGCACTCAACTCGGTATTTTCTGGGGAGAATTGGACAAGCCAACCATCTAATATTTTTTTTTCGAATAAGAGCAACCATCAAATAATTAGTTATTCAGCAACTGAGACTTTGATACAGTTTGAATGTAGTAATGGTACTGCCACTAATATGGTTGCACTGAGTTGAGTCTGGTGCTAGATCGAACGGTGTGAATCTCTCACAAATCTCCTTGTTAGTAATTCACATTAAATTAAATAGTCCATCTGTCTAGTTTCTTAGCTGTTTGACTTCTTGTTTAAGAGCTCCATTCTGCACTAGGGATCTGGGATTGGGAACTATGCAGACCCAAGATGGCTTCCTGCAATGTCAAATTTAACTCTGCTTTTGTAAAATTAACTTTATTTTGTTTTTTTCCTTCTAAAATTACTTGCACTGGTTGTCTTTTTTCGTATTTCCAATCAGAAATGTGTCTTTGTTTATTTGAATGCCACTGTGTTACATTTACTGCAGTAGCAGCAGCACTAGAATTTTGCATTTCCAATTTAGCGAAAGTGCTCAAGCATAAACTTTGGCTGCACAAAAGCTTTAGCAAGTAGCATTCATGTGTACCCAACACTTGTTGGACAGCCACCACTCCTCTGATGCGTAATAGAGCAGTGTAGGATTAGGTATTTAACAACTGTGATCCCTTCAACTGACATGTTGCCACGTGGTAGTGGCATGGAAGATGCCAAACCATCAATAATTAACTAATTTTCATTATCAACATTTTGTTTTGAAATTTGGACACAAGGTTTTGCATGCATTCATGTTGGAGTCAATTTCATGGTTGAACACTGTGTCGTCAGTCACATGGTAAAGAAAGTTTGTGTCCTTGTATCAGAAAAATGTTCTCCAAAGCCATGGATATGGAGCTTCATCATGAGAAACTTAGAGAATACTAAAGGATGTTTCCATAAACTGCAGATTTCATTTATATCAACTAAAACAATATTAGTATTAGGTTCTTCTAACCTAACACAGTAACACCTGGGATCATCAAGAATGGTTGACTATTTAATTGTTTGTTAATGTTTCTTCCTTTATCTTCTACCCTTAAGTTCACGAGTTTTTATGTTTTGCTAAGCTGCAATGAAATGTGTTCTGCAGGTGGGTAATTGAGCCACCTTTGGACATAGTTGTTCCCGCCAAGCGCACTCCATGGCCTGAAACTACCGCTGAGCTTTCAGCTGAATTAGTAGATGCCAAACAAGATCAGGAGGATAGGCGGTTGTCAAGAACCAACAGATCATCTCGGTCCCGAAGCACCACAAAGCGGAAAGAGAACTGAAGCAAAATAAACACATCTTGTAATGTATATCTTACATCTGCACAAACTACAGTAGGAACCATGTCTGTTTAATCTGGCGGGTATTATGTTTATTTTTTTCCTGATGTGCTAATGTGGCAGCGCTTCATACTCGTATGTCTTCTGTAGAAGACTTTTTTTTTATTGGTAGTTGTATTATCTATGTTGTAATATACAGTGCAATCTGAATCAAGGAAATGGAAGCTGGATCCTGGATATCATATACGCTCCCTGAAGTAAGGGTTTCGTGCTCATTTTATGTTCTTCTGTGTTGGTGATCTCTGTTACTATTCTGGCTGTTGGCAGTGGAATGGTGGAAAATTCACTTGAATAGAGCGTTTCGACAACGGTTCTACGAAGTATTGCCGCTTCATTCCAATCGATTAAACATCTTTGTGTAACGCTACTTTGGTTGTGTATTAAGTATTAATCCTTTTGTTAACAGCGCCAAACTAATAATCAGTATGAAAAAGAACCTTATGTATATGATACAATTTCTTTCGTACAAACTTTCTCAAGTTTATACTCCTTCAGTTTCAGAATAAACCAAATTAGTATGAGAAGTGACGTATCTATACCTAATAAAAAAAAGCAAGGATTCCGTATTTTTTTTGTTTGCATGTCATCCGATCCGCTGTGCGTGCCTCCAGCTGTCGCCTAGGCGAAACCTGGTGCCGTCGTCACGTCGATTTGTCTCCTCGTGTGTTTCCTCCAATTAATTGTAATTCGGCTTTAATTCATTGGATTTAATCTCCATTTAACGATCGCCAATGATGATCGACCGACGAGCTTTCCCTAACTGTTTTTATCTTGAGTTCTGCGGATTCGCTTCAATTTTGGGGAAAACGAAAAGAGGAAATCGAGTGGATCAAAAAGTCCTCAACCAAATTTGGGAGATTGAGAAAGATTCGACTGGATTTGATGGGGAGGATTGGCTCTGGCATCGTAAGGGTATGGGACTGTTGTTCGGAGGTTAAATACACTACCGAAGCGCGTGGGTCTAGCTTGGCAGGGTGAGGAGGTAGCCGAATGTGCTAGTTGGGCTTATGGCTCCAGTTGTGTGATGGGCCAAAGAAAGGCAGGCTGAGTGGAGGAAGGTAGGAGGCAGCAAATTGGGCTGGGGCTTAAAAAAGAAGGAAGGAATAACCTTTCGGCCCAAAATTAAAGAAGGATTTTGATTAACCTTTTCAATTATAATGTATACCGATTCTAATGTTTTAATTGCTCAGCTTGTTGTATCATTGAAAAAACATCTTTACTCGTTGCAACGTATGAGTATTTTTTCTAATCTTAGTAATATGCATCTAGGTACGAGGCACGTCTAGATTCGTATTAGAGAAAATACATTGCAACCATACTTTTCTTTTTGTATAACAGATCTTTGGCCTAAATGCTTGATGGGACTATTAAAGATTCCTCGCTCAATTGACAATTCAATGATGTATCGAATACCAGAAAATCTTGGAGACATCTGGGACAGAAAATATATGTACCAATATCTAAAGCACTCATTTTTTGGGTACAACATTATCAGATATTTGGATCAGAAATGAGGCCTCTTGACCCCTCTGAATTAGCGATTTGAATGCATCACAACATATTGCTGCTACTCCTATCCTATGCATTTGATGCATTAGCACCGTCGTTATCTTTTTTTTTTTAACCGACACAGTCACCATCTTCAATTTGGACGATGGAACGGAAGCATCGTGGTCCCTTTATTCGATTGCATATCGGTCATTTTTTCTGCCCATGCTGTTTCTGCCTCCATGTTCTTAGTCCATATCTAAACGAGGTTATTACAATTTCCGTATAGGCTTATACCACAATCTCCTTGTCTTATTGAAATAACATAGGATATGCTCTCCTGCCATTTTTGGAGATGGAGTTCGTTTTGTTGCAAACCGGCACATTAACACATTAAAGGAAAAAGTATACATGAGGTTTCTTATCTTATCACCGAATTACAAAATCATCCTTAAATCATAAAACCGGATACAACGCATCTCCCAACTTACAAAACCAGTGCAAACGAGGTCTTTCGACCATATTGTCTACGGTTTTGACTAATGTGACGCCTACGTGGCTTTTTTTACTAGGTTTTCGTCCCATGTGACATTGACATGACGCTTACATGTCAATTCGATCTGAAAAAAATAAAAACGTGGGACCCACGTGTCAGTTACACTAAACAATAATAAAAAATGATGAGGGCCATGTGGGACCCACATGTCATCCTCGTTTTCTTCTCTCTCCTTTCTCTCTTCTCATTTTCTCCTTTCTCCTCATCACATGGCACCGGGTGGAGTGAGCTCGCCACTGGCCTCCCCGCCTCCTCCCTCTCCGCACACGCTGGCTGCCGGCCTTCTTGCCCTCCTTGTGGGCCTCCCTATCTCCTCCCTCTTCGCGTGTGCTCATCTCCGGCCTCCCCACCTCCTCCCTCTCCACGCGTGCTTGCCACCGGCCTCCCTGCCTCCTCCCTCTCCACGCGTGCTTGCCACCGGCCTCCCTGCCTCCTCCCTCTCCACGTGCGCTTGTCGTCGGCCTCCCTGCCTTCTTCCTCTCCGTGTGCGCTTGCCGCCGGCCTCCTTCCTCTCCACGCACGCTCGCCGCCACCCTCCTCCCTTTCTACGCGCGCTCGCCGCCGCCCTCCCCGCCTTCTCCCTCTCCACACGATGAAGATGGTGTCGGTGCCGGCGGATTTCGACTCCCGCTCCTCACCGCGCAAGCAACCGACGACGAGGCCTATTGCTGCCACCTCGCTCCTTCGTGAGCTCCGCGATAGAGACGCTGGCAATGTTCGCTGGGGATCAATGGCGACATTCGCTCACCAGAGAGCCTCGTCGGCCTGAGAGGAGTGGGGAAGGGATAACAGAAAAGAGGAGAAAATGAGATGACATGTGGGTCCCACATGGGTCCCATCAATTTTTTATTATTTTCTAGTGTAACTGACACGTGGGCCCCATGGTTTTTTATTTTTTTAAGATCGAATTGACACGTAAGCGCCACGTCAATGTTACATGAGGCAAAGACCTAGTCAAATGAGCCATGTAGGCGTAACATTAGTCAAAGCTGGGGATAATATCGTTGAGAGACCTCGCTTTCACTGGTTTTGTAAGTTGGGGGATGCGTTGTATCTGATTTTACGGTTTAAGGACGATTTTGTAATTCGACGACAACAGGAGAGACCTCAGGTATACTTTTTCCACACATTAAACAATGGCCCTACACAGTACAGGCCCACTAATTGGCCAACTGACCTACTATCTACAGATGTGATGTGCGGGCCATCAGAACTTGGGCCGCGAAAACGGCAAGCGGGGAATTTTTTTTGTTTTTAGATTTTTTTTTAATATTTACAGAAATATTATAGCGCCGGAAAAAATTACAAAAATAGATCCTGCCGCCCTTTGAAAGGGCGGTAAGCTGACGTGGCACACGGCGCCGTGTGCGTCTTGACGGCGCGCACGGGCCGCCCTCTAGGGAAATTCCATCCAGACCCTTGCCGCCCTCTGCAAGGGCGGCAACATCCCTGCCCCCTGCCCCTACGCCTTCCCGAGTTTACACGCGTTTTTCAAAAATTCCAAAAGAGAACTACTCCAAAAATTTTCATAAACTTAATGACTACACTATCATTTTCGAAAGTTTCGAAAAATATTTTCGGACAACTCCAAAAATATACAGAATCTTATTTTGCTTCCCGAATTCCGAAAATCTTTCGGATAGCTCCGAAAATTTGCAGAAACCTAAATTTGTAGTGTATCTATACCATATTAAAAAGAAAGGAACCGTGGTGTCCGTTCTCACTGAAGCCGCTCCAAATAAAAACGCCTCCCTCTCTCTCGCTCTCTCTTCTCTTCTCTCGCCTCAGCGCCTCACTGAAGCCGCCCGCGCGAGTCGTCTGACCGTCTCTTTCTCCTCATCGTAGCGCCGCCGCTCCTCCCGCGCCGTCGCGCCCGCGCGCCGGCCATCCCCCGCCACCGCTGCCGCGCCGGCCATCCCGCGTCGCTGCTGCCGCGCCAGTCCTCCCCCGCCGTCGAGCTGGCCCGCCCCACGGCCGCCCCACTCTGCCTCCCCTCCGCCGCCGCCACCCCTCGCTGCCGCCACCGCCGTCGAGCCGGCCCGTCCCCTCTCGAACACACAACTTTGTTCTGTAATTTTTCGGAAGTTCCGAAAATGATTTTCGGACAACTCCGAAAATTTCCAGAACGCACAACTTGGTTCTTTAATTTTTCGGAAGTTCCGAAAATGATTTTCGGACAACTCCGAAAATTTCCAGAACGCATAACTTGGTTCTGTAATTTTTCGGAAGATCCGAAAATGATTTTCGGACAACTCCGAAAATTTCCAGAACGCACAACTTGGTTGTACTAATCCCATCCAAACGGGGCCTTAAAGTTGCCCTAATTTTTTTCCCATTGCAACGCATGGGCATCCAACTAGTATGTTTAAAAATTCCGAAAATACTTTTGGGACAACTCCGAAAATTCATCGCTCCTCATATGTCAATACATCATCCTTTGGGCGGTTTCATTCCACCATGGTGTGACCGTCCGTTGTGCCATTGTGGTGATGACTGTATATTTTAGTCGTCTCTCAACTCAGATACTCGGGGGAGGCGATTCTTCCAATGTGGCAACATGGATCGGGTATGACTTATGTGCTCCAATTTTTAGTACCAATTCTGAATACGCAGAACGCTAACTTGATCGTACATAATGATAACATGTTACATAGGCATATCGTTGGGTCTGCAAATTCGTTGAGTGGATAGATATGGAGATCCCACGAACCGATGGAACACGTTCCTACCCACTTAGCGAAACAAGGCCGGCCTAAACCCTAACACCATACAACTACCAACTCGTGCATACTACTGAGTGCAACGAGGCCACTTTCCCTTCCTCTGTGCATCGGGGTTCTCCTCCATTGCTGCCTTCGCTCGCCGCCACACGCTCAAGCTTCCGCTCCCGCTCCTCCCTGTACGCAGCAACACGCCTCCTTTCCGCCTCAGCCTTGTGCTCTTTTTCTGCGGCCTCCTCCTTGCGTCTCTGCTCTATCTTCTCCTTGCGCTCTGCATCCCATTGCCGCATGTACTCCAAACGCTCCTTGTTTTGCGGCTTGATCTCGGTGTCGATCCACTGCTCAAAATCACATAGCGGTGGAGGGGTCTACAACAAATGCAATGTTTACTAACCAAATAAGTTGTTGAAGACTACTTAATACACCAAATAATCATTACAAAACATCAGTTCCTCACCATTAAGTTAATGCGGCGTATCTCAGGTGTTGGCTCAAACTCAAAATTGGCACACATCCAGTATCTCTGCATGTACGTCTCCTCTTCATCGGACTTGGCTACCTTGCAAGGATCACCGCACCAGCACATGGGCACTGGAACACCGCTAGGCAAAGGCAATGGGTTGAAGGCATTTCCAGTCTTCGGGCGATAACTACAAGTCAACAATAAATGAAACACCCTAACCCGTTAATCTAGGATTCCTCATTTCACGCACAACGAATAACACATAATATCACAAAAACGATTTATGTTACCTTGAGTTGGTAGCTTTTCCACGCCTTGGCATCCTACAGTTTAAAAATACAACTATAAAATATTGTAAACACCCTTACCACTTCTCATTGTACGGTCAAATATAGTACTACTACAAACCAAACGTGTGCACAACAAATCTAGTCTAAAATTATTCACACTTCTAAGTGCTACAGATCTACTCACAAATTTCAACATAACTACTAACAGTGCTACAGATCTACTCGCAAATAAACTAGGGTCCGTATCTAAGTGCTACAAATCTACTCACAAATTTCAAATACATGGTAATTACACTAGTATGCGACACAAAATATAACCATACGTCCGAATATTGTACTAACCTGCGCTCGAATAAGCACAGCAACAATGCTTCGCAGCTCTTCTCCTTCTTAGTCACCTCTCTTTTTTTCCCTTCGGTTGGACCGGTTGAAATGAGCACCCTGCCACTCTATATATGGGCGGAGTAAGGCCTTCCGCCCTTATAGAGGGCGGAATTCTGGCCGAAAGTAAGATTGGACATATGCTGATGTGACATGTAAGGGCATGAGAAGCCATTCCGCAGTCGTATCGCACGCGAATAAAGAAAACTGCATCGGCTCGACCGAAAGTACCCTGCCACTCTATATATGGGCGGAGTAAGGCCTTCCGCCCTTATAGAGGGCGGAATTCTCGCCGAAAGTAAGATTCGACATATGCTGATGTGACATGTAAGGGCATGAGAAGCCATTCCGCAGTCGTATCGCACGCGAATAAAGAAAGCTGCATCGGCTCGACCGAAAGTACTCGTCCATGTGGCGAAAGGGACTCCTGTTTTTGGAAAACGTAACAGCGAAGTGTAGGAATGCGAGTCCCGAATATAAACAACAACATATTCAGTTTACAACCATATAGTACAAGAATGTAAAGAAAAATAAAGAGATGTCTGCTCTACTGGCCGTGACTCGCGCCGCGACCCCGCTTGGTCCTCCGGGCCTGTGCTCGCACGTGGTCCTGGGAGTACGTGAAGCGATCCGGTGGGACAGCACGGGTAGCGCGAGGGTCTGGGAGTGGGGTGGAGGGCGACTGCTCCTGCGTGTGCACCGGCGGTGCGCCTCCAAGCTGTGAGGGACCGATAATGTCCGGGAAGTCGAAGTCACTAAGGTCGAAGTGCGTGGCGGAAGCCCACCCGTGCTCGGACGAAGTCCCGGTAGGACCCTGCCAAGACGTGCCGGGCGGCTGTGACGAAGTCCCGGCGTCCTGCCAGAACTGCGCAGACAGCGAGGCCGACGCAACAGACGTGCCGCCCGGCTGTGACGAACTCCCGGCGTCCTGCCAAAACTGTGTAGACAGCGAGGCCGACGCACCTGCCTGTGACGATGACCCCGCAGCCTGCCAGGAGTGGGCGCCCGGCGTCGTCCCAGGCTGAGCGAAGCCTACACATCGACGACGCGACACTTGTAAGCTTACACATAAATTGAGTATCAATTGATTGATGATGTACAAATAGACCTTGAATATACGTACCTCCGAAGGGAGGGGGTGTCGGCCTAGGAACGTGCGCAGCTGGACGAGGAGCAGTCGGTCGGGGACGCACCTGTGGTGCTGCGTCTGCCTGAGCAACGTCGGCAGCACGACAGGTCAGCGCACGGAGAACCGAGCGCATCGAGTCCCGTATCCGCGTGTACGTCGACAGGTGCTCGTCTGCCCCCACCTCAATCCCCGCGCCTAACCGTTGGATCGCCGTTGTAGCATCAACGACGACCCTGTTGCACTCAACGGCCTGCACGGTTAATTAGAACGTAAATATTCGTAGCCTTTGTCCAACAGAAAGGATGATGAGACGATGGTGCGATGCAAGGTACTCACCGCACGAGCGAAGTCCTGGTCGCGGTGCCTGGCGTAGAGGTCTCTGGCGCTCGCGGCGTGGGCCTGTTGCTCCGTCGGAGCG